>CM045886.1:63166910-63501910 GCA_025169545.1 Anguilla japonica
GTTGGCAGCAGTGGCGGCCGTGGCAGTTGTTGTAGTGGTGGTGTTGGCAGCAGTGGCAGTCTTGGTGATTGTTGTAGTGGTGGTGTTGGCAGCAGTGGCGGCCGTGGCAGTTGTTGTAGTGGTGGTGTTGGCAGCAGTGGCGGTCAGGGCAGTTGTTGTAGTGGTGGTGGTGGCAACAGTGGCAGTCAGGGTGGTTGTTGTAGTGGTGGTGTTGGCAGCAGTGGCGGTCAGGGAGGTTGTTGTAGTGGTGGTGTTGGCAGCAGTGGCGGTCAGGGAGTTGTTGTAGTGGTGGTGTTGGCAGCAGTGGCGGTCCTGGCGGTTGTTGGCGGCAGAGCTGGCCAGACTCCGCGCCCTTGGCGTGACTCGCGCACAGTCGGGCGCGTGTTAACCCGCGCTTGATCACTGCGTTAGCGCCGCGTTCAACACCAACGCCCCGATAATCCGCCTCTCCTCATCCATCTCACAGCTCGGGGAAAAGGGATGTGGTGGGGGGGGTTTGACAGGCGCCCCCCCTCCCCCCTTCTGTTCTGTGAACTCAGTTTGCAACAATAAAAACCCCTCCTCCCTTCTCCATCCACATAATGCCCTCTTTGTGCGGTTAGAACCTTCCAGCCAGCTGTGTGCTTTGATATTACTCCGAGGGGGGGCGGGTTTGCTCTAATCCTCACCTGACCTTGCAAGGTGTGGGAGGGGGAGGTCTGGGGGGGGAGTTGGGGGGGCAATAATCCAAAGCTATTTTGAAAAAGGAGGATCAGAACACCACTGGGATGATCTGATTGATGTTGTGGCTGGCTGCAGTTTTATTCATTATAGCCCTCTCCCACTGTAGAGCTGAACCAGGCTGGCTCATTATAACCCTGTCCCATTGCAGAGCTGAACCAGGCTGGCTCATGATACCCCTTTCCCACTGTAGAGCTGGAACCAGGCTAGCTCATTATAGCCCTTTCCCACTGTAGAGCTGGAACCAGGCTGGCTCATTATAGCCCTCTCCCACTGTAGAGCTGGAACCAGGCTGGCTCATTATAGCCCTTTCCCACTGTAGAGCTGGAACCAGGCTGGCTCATTATAGTCCTTTCCCACTGGTAAATGGTAACCAGGCTGGCTTTTATAGCCTTTTCCCACTATAGAGCAAAGCGCTACATTGATGAGCCATTCGCCAGCAGTTGTAGAGTTAGGGGTTAGGTGTCTTGGCTCATTAGGACACTTCCCTTTCCCACTGTAGAGGAACCAGGCTGGCTCATTATACCGGCCCTCCCGACTGCCAGTTGACAATCGGCTCATTATAGCCCTTTCCCACTGTATCGAACCAGGCTGGCCAATATAGCCCTTTCTGTAGAGGAACCAGGCTGGCTCATTATAGCCCTTTCCCACTGTAGAGCTGGAACCAGGCTGGCTCATTATAGCCCTTTCCCACTGTAGAGCTGGAACCAGGCTGGCTCATTATAGCCCTTTCCCACTGTAGAGCTGGAACCAGGCTGGCTCATTATAGCCCTTTCCCACTGTAGAGCTGAACCAGGCTGGCTCATTATAGCCCTTTCCCACTATAGAGCTGGAACCAGGCTGGCTCATTATAGCCCTTTCCCACTGCAGAGCTGGAACCAGGCTGGCTCATTATAGCCCTTTCCCACTGTAGAGCTGGAACCAGGCTGGCTCATTATACCCCTTGAGGGGTTCGGGGGGGGGGGGGTTACATTTTCCGGCGTCCTGGCGGCTTTCGCTGGAGATAGAGACGTTTCCGTTTACCGCCAGCAGTGGGCCCGTCCGTCTGTCTGTCCAGGGGCCGGGCGCCGCGTCAGATCAGCGTGGGAATTAAGTGATTGTCCCGCCCGTCCGCCCGCCCGCCTGACGACAGCCCCGCGCCGCCACCAGAGAGGACAATGCGCGAGATGAACGCGCCTCTCACGCCGCCACAATGGCTGCTCGTCTCCCCATTGTTGCCGCTCGCCGTTTGCAGTTCTTCTCTAAATCTATTCAGAATTTTTTTTTTTTTTTTTTTTAATTCGCCCAAATTGAATTAATTTACTCAGCTTCAGAGGCCTAATTAACTGCAACCAGATTTTTTTTTTTTAGTTTTTTTTTTTAAACCGACTTCAGAAATTCAGTAGCGCGAAAACTGGTGCTTGATTGAGGAGAAGCTGGAGCGGCTTGCAGATGATGGCAGCTTTGTTGTGTGCCCAGTGATCAGAGGGTTTTGAGCTCTCTGTGACTTTTGTCTTTCCTTAATTCTCTGTGTCTTCAGCCAGCTTCTCCAGATTCTGTCCCATCCCAAGTTTTAGAGTCCCCATTTGCACCCCTCCCATAGCCCAGAGAGGGCCAAATGCAGTCACACCATTATTCTTTTAGGAAATTGACTAGCCTCTGGAAGCTACTGCATTTATTTGCTTAGAGGACACCCAGAGAGACTTATACAGCTAATGCATACAGAATTACCCATAATTCAGCTGTTCATGCCCTGAAGCATTATGTTGCAATTTGGGATTTAAACATACAGCTTTCAGATTGCGAGCCTCTCTCCCTTTTGCTACCCTAGCATTCTCAATGTTTTTACTGGATTGTAAAAGTTTGGGCGAGTTGCCTAAAAGTCATTTTGAGCAGCCCGAGGAAAAAATTAGATAATTGAATGTAAATCTGCTCAAAAAATTGTGTTCAAATAAAAGCCTGTTGTAGGTCGGCGCAAAAGTGGATTGTGGTGGGTAGCGGAGTCGGCATGGCAACGGTTGCCAAACCCCTCGAACCAACATGAGTCAATATCAGTGCAGCAGAAAACAACCAGTAACAACTGTATTTCAAATCATTTCAATGTACTATACAGGGGAATGAACAGACATGCAGCTATAATTGAAACTCGCTGTTTGTTGAGCTTGGACGTGAGTGCTATGCCTACATGCATTTTTGAAGGAGACATACATACTTGGAGAAAGAAAAAAAAACAATTAAAACCTACTATACTATGTTTGGCTGTCCCTGCCATTACACAAGGTACATTTATTATTGGTACACTTAATTAAAAGGCAAAGTTAAAGGCCATGATACACTGGTGACATTTGCAGTCAGGGCAGATGCAGTGCTGCTTGCAAGAAGGAATGGAGATGGAAGTGAATGGGATAAACATCAGTGAGGATGACATCATCACAACTGTGTGGGAAAAAATTGCCTCAAAATGTTGCCTGTGTATCCTGGCCTTAATGAATGCGTAGGCAGTGACGATCACCTTTAATGGAATTAAAAGATCCCAGCCTCTTATCCAGATACCTACTGGGAATAAATAAAGAGATTAATTAGCACTGACCAACCTTCATACCTGCTCTGGTCTTTTTAACCATGGAGGAATTAATGCAATTGAATTAACATAAAAGTTAAAGAAGGAATAACCGGGTACAGTGTTATTATGTGAGTCTATGCAGAAACAGGCGTCTATGAAAGCGCATGATTGGAGTAGGAGGGGTAAAGGTGTTAAGTTAGCCGTGAGGACATAGCCAGACCGGCCACGTTTTGGTCGGGAGTTTAAGCCTCTTTCTGAGCCAGGAGGAAAAAAAGCTCTGATTTCATACACAGCTAGGGCGCTCTCAAAGAACCTGTGCGCATTTAAGCATTTAAGCCGGATTTCTTTTGTGAACACATCCAGCTGCTTTCACGGATACTCGGATACTGTTAAACACGATCTCAGAGCTCCGGGTCTTCAGTTTTTTTTTTATGTTTGTTTTTTTCTTTCTGGTTCTTTTTTTTATCAGCGGCCATTTTGGAAAGAGGTGTGTACGGGTTCCTTTCGCTGATCAGTGACTTAAAACGAGCTTGTAAGCGCTGACAGAAGACCGGAAAGCAGCAGAGATCATGACCCTCCTGATCTTGGGTTCTGACTTGTATGGTTTTTTTTTTTTTCCCAGTCAGATGGCGGTAATTTTGTTAACTGCCATATGACATGAAGGCAGCACGATCCTGATATCCTCTGCAATATGAAGGAACTGATCTTGGATCAGTGGCCGGCAGGTTTAATGAAGCTGTGACACAGAGGGATGGATTGCTGGGATTGATCTGGGGTCAGTTCCCGGGAGAATTAATAGAGCTGTCGCCAAGAAAGGGGGGGGGGGGGGGGGGGGGGGGGGGGTCAGGTCACTGTGAACATTAGCAGCAGAAAGTGGTGTGTGACCTTTGCACAGACCAGCTCATTACAACATGACCGACAACCTTTCTACAGAGTCAATATGAACCCCAGGATGGACAGCCTGACCTTTCCTCCTGCTAGGGATGGATCGACTCGCCATGCCTGACCTTTCCTCCTGCTAGGGATGGATCGACTCGCCATGCCTGGCCGCCTCCGTTCACGCTGTAGACGCTCAACTCGCTGTGTCTGGCTGCCGAAAGCATTCTGAGAAAGAGGCACTTAGGCTGATGAATGGATGGTAATTAGTTTTTGTTTTATGTGTGTGTGTGTGTGTGTGTGTGTGTGTGAGTGGGTGTGTGTGCACTTGTACATGTGTCTGTGCAGGTCCGTGTGTGTGTTGGTAATGTATGTACCATTGCTGTTTTTTTTTTAACTGACGCTTTTAAAGCCAGGAACATTATCTGCAATTACCAGCCACAATAACTATGACCTTTTCTTAGCCAATCAGAATGCAGAGAAATGTTTGTTCTCTGTAAACTGCGTTGAAGCCAGATGCAGGGCCCAGTGTCAGATCCCTCTCACCCCCTCTTAAATAACTGAACAGACTGACACAAACATTTTTTTTAATGTAATGGTTTTAGCCTGCAGTCAATCCCACAGACACTAAATAAATAATGAGTACAGCAGGTATCGATGGGACAGCATTTCATGCATGTGTGTGTGCATGTGTGTGAGTGTGTCTGTATGTGTGTGTCTGTGTGAGTGTGTGTGTGTGTGTGTGTGTCTGTCTGTATGTATCTGTGTGTGTGTGTGTGTGTGTTTGTCTGTCTGTATGTATCTGTGTGTGCGTTTGTGTGTATGTCTGTCTGTCTGTCTGTCAGTATGTATCTGTGTGTGTGCATGTGTGTGGGTGTGTGTGTGTGTGTGTGTGTGTGTCTGTCTGTATGTATCTGTGTGTGTGTTTGTGTGTATGTCTGTCTGTCTGTCTGTCAGTATGTATCTGTGTGTGTGCATGTGTGCGTGTGTGTGTGTGTGCGTGTGTGCGCGTGTGCAGCCTGATACAGGATTGGACGTTGGAGTCAAAGCAGTCCTCTCTCCCGCTTAAGGTCACGCTGACAATATTTCATAAAGCAATTTGCCCATCCCTCACTGTGATTGCAATCTGAGCCCGTTATTACAGTATACTGAGGGCCGCTGCAGCTCAAACACCTTCTGATAAATAATTACAAAAAGAAGGGAGAAAAAAGTGTACATGGTCAAGACCAAAGACAGATACAAAAGCCACTGCTTTTTCTAACCTCCCAAAATCTCTGGAAGGCAATCTCCACCCCCTCATCATTGGGACCTTGGGTAGCGTCTTCTTAAATACTGCGGATGATCTGCACATAAAAAAAAAAAGATTTATTAAAGTAATTTACCTGAAGGGATTATGATTAATTTAGACGCATTAAAAGTGTGTGTGTGTGTGTGTGTGTGTGTGTGTGTGTGTGTGAGAGAGAGAGGGTGCTACCTTTCTCCCCCTCTTTATCTGTTCATTAAAAGTACGTTTGGTCTTGCTTTCCATTCAAGTGTGCATTCGTGTGCTTCCAGAACAGAAACCATTGTTGAGATTTTACCGTAGTTGGACACAATTGAGTTTCTCTCTCTCTCTCTCTCTCTCTCTCTCTCTCTCTTTTAATTAATGAACTAACTCATGATGACGAGAGTGGGACCTTTCAACCCATCCACTGTAGTCTCGGGCCCTTGGGAATCAAGCTGATCACGGAGTTCCGGAACTAATGAGCTTCTAGAACATCTTCTTCCCGTTTATGATGTCATAAGGGGTGTCTAATGACACCACAAGCAGGCAGAACAGAGAGAGAGAGAGAGAGAGAGAGAGAGAGAGAGACATAGAGACCGCATGGTGAGAACAAAGATGCCCAGCGGCGTGGCTACATGCCCAAGCGCATGAGCGTTTGTGTGAAGCGCAGTGCGTCTCTCAAGCCTAGCCCCGGGACAGCATTATTAATAGGGTGTTGCTGTATTTATGCAGTGCGCAGCCCCGGGAGAAAATGAGATGGCTTTAATTTGAAGAGTTTGAATCCTGGTGTCAAATGAAATTTGGTTCCGAGATAGGGTGATGGTTTCTTGTTATACCCTAAGTGGAAATATATTAAATATTAATTACGTTTTGAAATAGTGGCGGAGAGAATTGTCTGTCAAGTCTTTGGCCCGGCAAACGAGGAGCTAGCCTCCGCTCGGGCCGCAGCAGCCGGCCGGCTGACTCCGCGGTCTTCGAGAGCCACCCCCTGGCAGGTCTCGGTACTGCGGCGCACGGCAACCTGAGGTTGGAGGCATTATTGATTTTGTGTCTCCACTGTTGTTCTCTGTCAGGCTGTGAGCAATGCTTGGAGTCAACCTTCAGCATTAACCCCTCCACCCCTCCACCACTCCCCCCCCCACCCTTAATGTCTGAAGAAATATTTAAACTGACCAGGCTATTATTTCATAAGTATCCAAGTACATTGTTTAGATTTGAGAGATTAATGATACAGAGATAATATGCATTGGCACACATTCAAACGCCCTCGCAAATGGAATAAAAGATCAATGACACAGGGGGGCACTGCAACTGTGTCCATTGTGTTTCCCAAGCGGTGACTTAAAAAAAAAAAGAACATGCTGTCCAAAACGTGCGAGTATCCGTTTGCTTCCTGAACCATAATTGAGCATATAGTCTATTGTCTTGGAGCACGGGTACGGGAATCCAGTCTCGGAGAACCTCAGAGAACGTTTCAATGCCAGAGACTGACCGAAGCCGTTGATTGGCTAAAGAGTTCACACACCGTTTTGTCCAAGGCCTTGACTGGCTGCTGACAGAAAGGAAACCGCAAATGCCTGCAGACCCTGCAGCCCTATTGGGCGGGAGGGCGGCCTTAATTTAGAGCAGTGGTGACCAACCCTGTTCCTGGAGATCTACCGTCCTGTAAGTTTTCATTCTGACCCTAACAAGGCACACCTTATTCAACAGCTAGGTATCTTGTTGAGCTGCTAATTAGTAGAGTCAGGTGTGCCAAATTAGGGTTGAAATGAAAACCTACAGGATGGTAGATCTCCAGGAACTGGGGTGGTTACCACTAATTTAGAGTGATCAACGCCATTCTATTAAAGTTGTTAAAAAGGAACATGAGCGTTCAACCTCTTAGTAGACTTAAAGATGAGAATTGAAAAAGACGGGCAATGTTATTTATTTCACTTTTTATTTAAAAAAAGTATGTTTCTCAAAACCACAAAATAGACGCTAGGTCCCACTGCAGTTGGCGTCTACATCAAATATTGCTTAATAAATATGTATTTGAGCACCTTCCATGCTCCGGAATTCCTGTTTGTGTTCCTGATTGATTTGCAATATTAACTTGGTGGGTAGAAGCATGAATTGGAATAAAGAGACGATGTTATGAATTTTCATAGAGTTACGAATGTTCATAAATCGTGACGTAGGCCTACCGGATGGCACGGGAACACATCCAAGCATGATTAATAGGCACTGTGAGGAAACTCTGCACCCCCCCGAAAACCTAAAATAAATTCCAATTACGATACGACTAGCCGGTGAATTAATGGGCCGACCCATCGGGAGAGTTCTCCGAGTCAATCTGGCTTCGCGAGCGATTTAACGTTCTAATTTGCGCTTGGATCAGCGAGGGGGGCGACGCTGGCGACAGACGAGGCGGGGCGGCGGCGGGACGTGTCCCGCGAGCGCGCGTGAAAGGGGCACACTCTGCGCTCTTCTGATGATGACGAGGGTGGATGAAGGCAGCCCTTTTCACCGGGGGAGCCCACGGCGTTAACGGGGTCAGTTACCCGGCTCGGTTAGCGGTTAGCGGCGTCCCCCGTTCGCCCGTAGGTCTCGAATTCTGGAAGAAATTCTACTTGTTCGGGTTTGTTTACGCCTTTTATCGTTTCATCTACAGGTTTTGAACATTTTGCACTTTCTTACGCGAGTATTGCCGCCAAAGGATCTATATCATTTAGGCCTATTTATTCTCTCTCTCTCTCTCTCTCTCTCTATTTCTCAGTTCAATTCCACATGCTTTATTGAGCATGACGCATTTGAATATATTGTCAAAGCACTCAATGGAAATAATTAGTACTACTGGAAGGTAGAAAAATCAATTCCTGCATTGCTAACACAATAAAAAAGAGAGATCTTCTTTTCATACAGCTAGGCTTGGCCTAGTCCATGTGATTTAAGGAGAAGAAACACTTTTACTGTTGGCCTTCACTAATCGATATCCCACACCTCAGTAGCCATTGTGAATGCATTTATTTTGCACATGCTGTACAATAAATTATCATTATGTTATCTTTTTTTATTTTTTTAATGGCTGTGCCTCGTGTGGGATGCGTACCCGCAGCCCCTGAGCTACATGCACATCTCTTTAGCCGTTACACTACAGGTGCTTTCTATTGGCGTTCAGAGCTAGCCTCAGCATGAGAGCGGATCTGCAAGCGGGGCACAAGCTACCAAGCACAGCGAGTCTCAACTCTGCTTCACACAAAAAGGTTGTGGGTTCAAATCCCTGTTCTGCGTTAAATTAAACTGTTTGTGAGCCTCGTTCTAGACCGCATATGTCTTTGGCATTTGTCTTTGAACCTTAAATAATTTATGTAGCCAACAGAACTGCACTTGCAGCACCCTCCAACCCCCCGTTTTCCAAAAACAGATCCTGCTTTGTAAGCAGATCCCTCTCTTCCTGGCCATAAATTACATTTGGCTCAATGATCAATTTAAATATTTATAAGCAGTTTTTTTTTTTCTTTTAATTCCTTTATTTCCTTTTTTATTGGACACTCAATCTGGCTCTTTCTCATAGTGCAATAAAATATCATGCACACCTTTCATCTTCCCTGCCATCCACTTGGCAAAGCTGAGAGCTTTCTACCTTCGCTGCGCACATTTTACCTTCCTGTTATTATCGTTTAAATATCACGTTTATAATTGCAGATTATGTTTGTCTTTATACCTATAATCTGAATCTGAATTTTGGCCTGAACCCCAGAAACAACCTTATGCATGTTTAATATATATATTGTGCTTATGTGTCTGTTTATACTGCTGATATTATGTGTGTGTGTGTGTGTGTGTGTGTGTGTGTGTGTGTGTACTGTGTTGTAAATATATCCCATATTCCATGAGAGCAGAAAGTATGGAGGGAGTATCTGATTCTACTGAGGAATGACTGCCTGCAGTATCAGCAGCACTGTGTGGCCCTGCTCCCAAACCCCTCAGCTGGAGGGCCACAGTGTCTGCGCAGGTTTGTCCTTTTTCGTTTTCGACGGGCGCGCTCGTTTACCGTCTCTCCCGCTTGCCTGTCGCTGCGTCGGAGCGAGAGGCTCGGCAGCGTCCCGCCAGGCGGGTCGAAATCGAGCGAAAACTCCGCTCAGCCGCTACGTCACCTGCCAGCCGGGAGCCCCTTTAATCGAATGACCCTGCTCATTACCGACATGCTAAACAAGGCGCGTAGCCTTCAGCTAGTCTGTGACTTTAAGGGAGCACATAAGAGCAGAAAAACACACCGAGAACCAGCAGACTCAGTGGATTTGGGTTTGGGGTCCCTGCTTTTCCGGGCGTTCAGACTTTATGGGGTCAATTTCGGTTCGTTTAGCTCCTCAGGTTTGAACCTCTAGGCCACAGAACCGCATCTAAACTGGTATGGCTAATCCTTATTCCACAGCTTTGGATAGCCGCACTCCAGTTGTTATGCGGTTCTACGGTGTAGAGGTTTGAACTCCAGCTAAGTACACTCCACTTGACCCGTTATGAGTCTTGTTACCCGTTCAGCTCCTCATGGGGCCTGTATCACAATTACTGAGTTAGCGGGGTAACTGCGCTGAGGACAACCCAGAACCCTCCCAAATCTGCAACATGGACGGTAGGTAAGAAGAGCTGTTGTGGGTTTTACTCAGCGCAGTAATCCAGATAACTCAGTAATACTGCTTTGCGATACTGGCCCCAGGTGGGGAACTGCTCAGAAAAGGAAGAGTGGAAACGGGTACATCCATCCGTCCATCCATTATCTATACCCGCTTATCCTTGGCAGGGTAACTGAGGGTGCTGGTGCCTATCCCAGTGTGCATTGGGCGAGAGGCAGGATTACACCTGGACAGGCCGCCAATCACAATTTAAACTGTGCCCCCTCTGCGTGCTGCAAACAGCATCTTATTTACACTTTTCTTAGCCCAGTCACCTCATCACCTCGATACTTACTTCTTTCATTATTTCTTTTATTTTCTTCTTACACGGAAGGGAGCGACCGGCTCGCCCGCACTTGAAGGCCACCGCCATTCGTTTTTTGTCCCAGAGGACGTTGGAAAAAAAAAAAAAAAAAAAAAACCACTCGGCACGCAAGTCACGTGCGGAGCGTCAGCATGGCGCCGCTTCATCGGTCAGACGGCAAACTCAATTAAGAAGGACAAACAAGACGTGATGGTCTGGCCTTACGAGCCTGCGCCCCCCTCCACCCACCCCCCCGGGTCAGAAATTCATCCCTTTGACTTTCAGACGGCGCGGCCCGTGACTCGAAGCCTCATCAGCTCGCCTCGCTTTGACTCAGCGAGCCAGACGGCTGCTAACGACGTTATAATTCGCCGGAATCAAATTATCTGCAAACTCAGAGTTGCGTGCTCGCATATTGTAATTGCGTGTGAAGGCTTCTGGTCAGGCTAGAGAAATCTGTTTGCAATTATATGTTAAAAAATAAATAAATAAATAAAAAACAGTTGAGAATTCACTTCGGGGCTGCCGAACCCCATTTTTAGAGTTGTACCAACTGCATGTTTTCACTCCAACCCTAACAAAGTGCACCTCATTCAACAGCTAGAGAGCTCATGGTGCTGCTAATTAGTAGAATTAGGTGCGCCGAATTGTGGTTGAAACAAAAACCACAAACCGCAATTCCTAGCCCCTCGGTCATTCTCCTTCACGTACATCCGGTAAAGTGCGGTATTTTTGCGTAAAGAGACATGGCGATGAGATGGTATCCGGTAAAACGCAATGTGGAATACCACAAAGAAAGCAGACCGTGCGATTTTTCAGCAATCCGTGTTTCGTGGACGTCCGTGCTACCGGCTATTGAAATTGAATCTGCTCGTGTTGGAGAGTACGACCGGAGGAAATAGGCTGCTTCAGCACCGTGGTTTGATTAGGATATTGAACAGTTCTGGAATGAAATTGCAGGCTTGTTCTGCTCCGCACCCCGGAGCTTCGGAGAGGGGACTAAATTGACTCTCCATTGATTTCTTGTTTACATAGTTCTAATTATTGCCTATATTGTATTCCTTACTCCTTCATTAAGATGCTTGTAAAACAGTCCTCCTTGCAAGCTGGAGTCAAAAACCTGAAGGTCCACACATACATTTTGTTTTGGCTGACATTTTTCAATTAGAGCACATAGGGTAGAAATATGGTCAGTTTTTTTTTTTTTTTTTTTTTGGAGATCTTTATCCCTTCCTATATCACTTTCACTCTCCATTAGTCTCAGCTACTCCATCTTCAGTTTATTGCTTTCAGGTTTTGGGCCTGATGGGTATTTGATAATATCTGATTCATATGATTCCACTGAAGCGTATTATTAAAGAGGAATGCATGTTTGGCATTTCAGTTATTTTTGTAGTGTGTGAATCCAAGAAGGAAAAGAGAAAAATATGTGATTTTTAAAACTGAATACATATAATCAATTAAATATATGAGTATTTTAAGTCTGATAAAAAATGATATTATACATTGCTTTAATATGTATTTAATTTTGTTTAGACAATGTTGTGAATTCAGTTGCAGTGAGCTAATGTAATATGAATTTCCCTAGACTTTTGCATTGCCAAACATTAATTGTTGGTTTAGCTGAATTTTAAAAATCCCTCACGCATGCTTTGCAGCTTTGCAGACTATTGCAGAATTAAGTTCTGTTTTGAATCCTTCCGTTGATGTGATTTTTTATTTATTTTTAGATTTTTTTTAAGATTCTACATTAATTTTTCAATAAACAAGGACACACAGTGACGCCAATGCAAAGTGGCACTGTTACATAGCAACCCCCGGCACATTGCCTGTGGTCACATGCACAGCCTAGCTGAGGCGCTGAAACAATGAAGAGTTGTTCATGTAGAGGTCAACCTTCGGCACAACTTGACACACCAGAAATACGTCTTAAAAGTGTCGCCTATTGCAGCTACTGGAGTGCTAATAGTTCCCCCTTGTGGCGATCCACTGTGCAGCTCCCCCAGCCTGCTAAATGTTAGTGAGTTAGGGAGTGATAGATAGATAGACAGACAGGCAAACAGATAGATAGACAGATAGACAAACAGACAGACAGACAGATAGATAGATAGATAGATAGATAGACAGACAGATAGATAGATAGATAGATAGATAGACAGACAGATAGACAGACAGACAGACAGATAGATAGATAGATAGATAGATAGATAGATAGATAGATAGATAGATAGAAGCCAGGTCCATGAGGTGCTCCGCATCTAAAAACGGAAATAATATTGACTCGCATGCGGCACACGGCCGTAAGCTCGCCTGTGCTGGAGATCTCACAGTCCTTCCTCGGGCCTCTTCAATGGCCTGTGCAGTTCGCTTCATCTGTGCAGCTGCTTCCTTCTGGACCTAATCCAGTCAGAGCCCTTTCTCAAGGACACACAGGGATGCATGACTGTGCGTGGGCCGCAGTGCGGTGTAACGGGTTATGGCTTGCGACCTGAGAGGTTGCAGGTTCAACTCCCAGGTGGAACACTGCTGTTGCACCCCCTCAGCAGGGTACTTCACCTGAACTGCGGCTAGCCTGATTGGCTCCAGTTGATGCTCCAGCTGCGCTGTCCGTCATCCATCATCCGTCATCCATCATCCACAGAACATTAATCCCGGTCTTCTGAAAGCGCGCCGACAACGATCACGCTGGGGCTGCTGGGAGCGAAAAAATAAATAAATAAAATATTACAATAATAACGCCATCTTCATTTATCGTAATGACATCTGAGGAGTGTGTGGGGGGAGTGCGGATGAGGAGGGAGGGAAGGGGGGGGGGGGGGGGGTTAAAAAAAATGGGAAAAGGAAAACGATATTAATTTTTCTGAAAATCTATTTTCCAAGATCATTGCATTTGTGCGAATGTCCTGCTGTGGAGGGGTGCAGATGCCATTTGAAACCCCATTATCCCAGAAGACATTTGCAAACGCGAGGCTGATGTAGAGGCTGGCACCTTTATTCTCATTCGGTTAAGAGCTGAGCCCTCTGGATGCAGTGGGGGGGGTGGGGGCTGGGGGGGAGGGGGGGGGAAGCAGAAGGACTGAGGTGGCTGGAGCAGAATTAGATTAGTCATGCTTCGACAATTCAGTGAATAACCTATTTTTTTATTTTAATGACTTTTTAAAATAAATTGTTTAATATTTTTTTGAGAGAGAAAGAAAGAGAGAGAGAGAGAGAGAGAGAGAGAGAGAGAGAGAGAGAGAGAGAGGGGGGGAGGGAACAAATGTCCGTTGGCTAATATCTTAGCGAATAAACTGCACAGCACATCTGTGTCCACCAGAGGGCGTCCATGAGCTGGCCGTACGGTGTGCACCACTTAACTTTTTTTTTTTTCTCCTTATTATAAAAACTCAGTCTTAATAATGTGTTCATTTATTTGTTTGTAGGTGTAGGGCACCTTACCGGTCCCTTTAATTCTCGATGGTCCGTGGGCGGTCATGAGTACCGCTGTTTACCCCCCCCCCCCGTCTGCATCAGTAATGCTAATGACGCACGGGGGGGAACACTTGTTCGCCGGTGTCGTCAGTCGTGCTCTCACAGACGAGCTAAAGCTACGCGACTCGCTTGTGCAATGCGGTAAATGAGAGAGGTGTTTCAGGCACTGTTTGCCTGACTTTGGCTAATGGGGTGCAAATGTATTCAACACTCCCGTTAATTTGTACAAATGCAATTACAGGGTGAATTTTAATTTGATCCTAACACTTTAACAGACACTGGTGCACTTCTAATCTTCTAATGGCAGTTGATTTCTTGCAGGCTACAACGTGTGTAGTAAGATTATTAAGGGTTTTTTTTGTGTGTGTGTTTTTGCTTCATTTTGCATTAAAATTAACCCTTTCTCCTGGATAGCATTGTGGTGACATTAAATATTAAGGATTTTCAGATCTTTTTGGGAGAGACAGCTTTGGTTATTATGGGAATGTTTGTGAGCTACTATGTAGAGACACTAGATCAAGCAATAATCAAACCAAATTACAAAGTTAGCAGTGACACTCTACCACTGGCTACCACTTTATTTTGGTATGGCCTGCCCAGAACATCCAACATAGTGCCTGTAGGGATAATAGGGATATTTGTATGGTACAGAATCCAGTGAGTATGAGAAATGCCATCATTAGGTTTCCAGGCCTCCCCTGCTGACACACACACACACACACACACGCACTCACACTCACACACACACACACACACACACACACTCTCACACCTCAGATGGCTATCCCCACCAGTTCCAGCCCACTGTGTCTTATCTCCAGGCCATGCTGGCCGAGCACCTTGAAGTCTCCTCGGGCCCAGAATGGCCAAATGTACAATTAGAGGGTCCTGACAGCACATTAATCAAATTCATATGATCATCAGCAGAAGCGCTGTTTAATATCTATGGTGCAGATCTGCCATTACATCCGTATCTCTCTAAATGTGAGAGGAGAATACTGAGTAGCAGAATTGCCGTCTTCTCTGTTCTCTCTCTTCCATTTGGAACACTGTAGGTCTCCATGACGACCGGGAGCTGCGGAACTTCCACAGCTGTTCTGCTGATGGGCAAAGAGTTCTGGAACCTTCCGATTTGAGTTCCTTCTTCTGTTGTTCTGCTTCTTGAAGTTCTTTGCATTCTTTGTCCACTCTTCATTTACGGGAAGCTGATCAGATTTTGAAGCAGGGCTTCATTTCCATTTTCAAAATATGCCATAAATGTGGCCCAACTCTAAATGTCCATGACTTACAGTATGTTGTATTTGAAAACAATGACTGGGTCATGTGATACTGTACATTGTCCAAATTGTTTGAATTGAATTTATGCTATAACCAAATTTTTAAATAGAACTCCTACCTCAGTCTGTTGATATTAGGCTTAGACTGTTTTTAAAATAGGAGTCCACAAAATGAAAGTTCCCTAAAAAAAAAAAAGAACTAATATATACAATTAGAGTGGAAATACGTTTTCAAAAAAAAAGTGGCAGGTGATAAATCTTAAAATCATCTGAGTGGCCATCAAGCAAGGTTGTCAGATAGCCAGAAGCGATTTCTCCCTGATGAAAGCAGTGTCGTTTCATAGTGCAGTATAACCGCCTGTGCCTCAGAGTGACTTGACCTCCTCGAGAGCTGCTCGTAATTTATGAACCCCAGCTTTATGAGATTTCTCTCTGAACGAACAGAGCTGCCAAATCGCGGCCACACAGTTGGTCCCTCAGGCGAGATATCTTCATCTCTGACAAAGAAGGAACATTCGTCATCTCTGCCGGTCATCTCCAGCCCCGCTCTGCGTGCTCAGGAACATTAAACATTCATAAGCATATTTGTGAATAAATCTGCGGACGTTAAAAGCTTTGCAGATCATCTTATCTCATCATCGTTGTTGGTTTGCGTGTGCTCCCGGAGGTGAGAGTGTAGTTCAACCTCCAGTCCAGTAGGGGTCATGAATTATACTTTATCACACTGTTTGAAAAAAAAAAGTGAATCATATGCTGTGGCCTTCACAGTCATCAAATCTCAACCCAGCATTCACCACCACTATCATCAACACACCAAATGAGGGAATATATCTTTTGTAAGAATGGTGTTCCATCCATCCAGTAGAGTTCCAGAGACTTGTAGAATCTATGCCAAGGCGCATTGAATCTGTTCTGGCGGCTCGTGGTCACCCAGCACCTTTCTAAGACACTCAACGTTGGTTTCTCCTGTAATTTGTCACCCCTCTGTATTTATGTTCAGTGCGGGAGGCCAGGCGATGCTCACTCATGCATTGTAAAACAGAGAAAGGTTATGGTTTGTGGCGTGTGCTGCAGATAAGCAGGGCTCCTCTGGGTAATGCCGCAGTAAAACGAGTTTTTTTTTTTATCGCTAAGAGCTCTGTGTGCAGTTACAGACAGAGCTCCCTTCCCCAGGATCGACGCTCAAAGTGTCACCGCCGTTTTTTACGGCAGAGAAGAGGAGTGAAGAGACGAGCGAAATGCCTGCCGGGGAACGGTTGCATTACTTTACATTTATTTGGCGGACGCTGTTATCCGAAGCGACGTACAATAAGTGCATACCGAAGGTCATTGGAAGAACTACAAAACACAGGTCCGATAAGGAACAATACTCATTTTGTGACAGTTATTCATAGCCACGAACACATTAAGGTCCAGTTCACACAGTAAGCATAGGCTAGGTCAGAGAGTTGTGTTAAATCAAACTAGGAGGCATGACGACGAGCTACAACATCAAAGATAACAACAATATCAAGAAAGGTGACTGTGTTCTGGCACGTTCTTTCCATGTCGTAGAGAAAAAAAGTACTTTTAGTTGTTATAGGAAACTGGCTTTAAGAACCAGACCCCTCTGTCCCCGACCCTCGACCCCCAACTCCCAACATTACCATCACAAATGAAGTAAAAAAAATAATAAAAAATCAAATCGACTGCAATATCATACTTTCGTCAGCAGATGGAATCAGAGACAAGCCAACGAGCGGAAAGCTTGATGAATCTTTTATTTATTTATTTATTGATTGTTTTTAACCCTTTTATGTACAACAAAGACATTTACTGTTTCGAAATGGAGGTGGTGACAGAATAGCAAAAGAAAATTTAAATTAATAACTGTATTATGATTCTGGGCTTTCATTCTCTAATTATTGTCAAGGGATGTGTATCTGGAGATCACCTGTTATGTACTGCGTAGATTTGATGTCATCTCAAGAGCATCTGGGAAAGGGGCATTGCAGCTTGTGCTTTTGGTTTCCTTCATCCTGATTGGTTCTCATTTTAGCCAGGATAAGGTCATAGGTCAGCGGTTGAGTTGGCTTGCATCGCCAGCTTCAGCTGCAGCTATAGGGTTGCCAGGTCTGCGTTTTTCACACCAAATTGGGAAACTTTTTAGACTTGGAAAATCGCTTGCCACGGGTCACGCTATTATTTAGCTAAAGAGAGGCCATGGAGAAGGTGAGCTCTCTTGGACTGTCTACCACACAGCACATCTAAGAGGAGCAGGTGTACACGATTGGTTCTGCCACATACACCATTGTCCCTCCTGTCCTTTTGGGCTGGATATTTTTTCTAGACCTGGCAACCCTGACTGCCGCCCCACTCACTACACGGGGTCACAAGTCATAATAAGAAGCAACTGAACATTGGTTTATTAGCCAATCACAGGCTTGGAAGACGGATTGGTAAAAACAAATCAGGGTGTCAGTTTGATCGGGTCTGCGGTATCGATCCAGCTTGTAGGTCGTCAGCCAAAAATAAACTCACTTTATTGAAGAAATATACATATTGAATCACTTTAGTGAGCCATTTCAACTCTGGAAAAGTCACGCCTGATTTAGATTGACCTTGAGGTCAAGACGGATGAGATTTATTGATTATTTTAAAGACCTTTGCCAGTCTCGGCCTGTAGGGGTCATCCGATCAATTGGTTAAACTCGTATGAAACATTCTGAAAACATACAGACACATGTACATACACTTGAACGCTCTGACGTGTACAGACCCAAACACACACATACACACACACACACACAGGCACAGGCACATGCACGCACACACACACACACACACACACACCCAGGCACTATTCTAAAATAATAGCAACGACATCCACTTCACCAGATGTAATTTAAACGGACAAACAGGAAAGATGGTGAACGTGCCCGTCAGTTTGAAGAACGTGGGCTGAGACAGGCGGTTAGGAACCAGACACGATCTTCATAAATACTGAGATAATTGCAGATGTGTGTGGATTTATAAAATAAAAGACACAGGTAATTGAACAGAGGGGAGCAATTGTGAGCCTCTGGAAACGCTGCCTACTCTCTCTCTCCCGTATACTTAATGGAAATTCAATACAGACAGCAGTAAAAATGACTGTAACGGAAATCACTGGTTCTTTCGCGAGAGAGACAGAGAGAGAGAGAGAGAGAAATAAATAAATGTGGTTATTTATCTTTTTCCGGCCTGGCGAATGCTATATTTATGGAGAACAGTGATGCCATTCTCTAGTACAACTGGCCTGTATTTGGTTGATAGTTTTTTTTTTTTTGAAAATATAATATTCCTTCCACATAAATAACCCCCCCCCCCCCAAAAAAAAATAAAAAAATAAATAAATAAATAAATAAATAAATGAATAGTACAGAATCAACATATCTTCCTGGCTCTTCTTGTCGCCGTAGCAACCCAAACCCCCTTGCTTTTGAAATGATGGGAGCACTCTCCAGTTTTCTCCAGTGAAAGCGCTCAACAGTTTGCATGGTATTCAGCTGCAAATAACCTGATTTTATTTACTCTCAATCTCCACATCTGTATTCCACCCAGTAATATCACGGTATTGTCATCATCACCATCGTCATCATCACCATCGCAAATTATGGAGTATGTAGCATCTGTGTGTTTTCATTGAAGATTAAGAATACATTTATTGAAGTTTCTGAACCCAAACATAACTGAACAGTCTGTTTCCATTTATATTATAGAAATCATATTATTGATTGTGCCTTTCCCCTGGACTTGCTCTTATCCTTTCACCGAGTTGACATCTTTCAGACAGACGCACTGCGGAGAGTCAGAATGCAATACGAACAGTTACGAATATCTACAGGACGCTTTCGCTCAAAAGCACGTTGACGTCAGAACGGGCGAAAAACACGGCGTTCGCGGGCGTACGCTAGCATTGAACAAAAGAACCACTATCTTCAAAACATGTGCCGTCAAAAAGTGAAGACCAAACTCCGCCAGAGGGAGCGTTCCATTCATTTTAATTAGTCTTATTTTTGCAGAGCTAAGCATAACGCTCCGGCCGTGATAATTACAGCCAGCATTAATTCTTCACGTCGTGATCGCTGGCAAACTCCAGAGCACATTTGGCCTGATGGACGTGTTGGCACGCTGACAGAAAAAAAAAGTGTGCTTTTATTTAGCATTTATTTATTTAACTCATCAAACTCTTAAGGAGGGTTTCGATGTCCGGGAGAGCGAAGGACAACGGTTCTGCCGCATAGCTTCACAATCGATGATGTCATCGGCTCCGAGGGGTCGCGAGAATTTTTGTTTGTGCCTTTCAGAAGCAGTTTATTTATTTATTTTTTTATTGCAACTTGTGTGGCTTGTCATTACATTGTAAATGATGTAAGCCTTAATGCTGAGCAGTAAGACTACATATTTTACATTTCCAAATAACACTGCAAATTATAAATGTACACCAACTTTAATGATGCACCCATGAAAAGGAACAAATGACTGTCGACCTTATATGCCTGGACAACCAAATGTAGCCGGGTTTTCACCCGAACGCCTAGACAGCGCATCCCTAACTTTTCACCACTGGTGTAAATTCCAGCTACCAGCCTATCAGATGGAATCTAGCTGGCACCAGCTTCTGCTCCTGCAGGATACAATGTGGAATTTGGTGACGGTCCCTTGTTTGTACCAAGCTGGCCCACCAGCTGGACCTTGGTCTTTCCAGCATGGTTGCCATCTCAACCATCTTGTAGCTAGTTTGACCGTCTCCAATCAAGCTTCAGACCAACTGGACAGGCTTAAAACCAACTTGATCGTCTTAAAACCAGGCTTGGGCCATCCTGGAATTTCTACCAGGGGCCGATTTTTCACCACAAAGTGTTCACTGGGTATTGTGGAAGACTGGTGTCCTGTTCCTTTCCCATAATTCTACAACCTGGTACAGTACTCACTGCCATTGTCCATACAGCCTGTCCAAGATATTCCAGCTACAGGTGTCCTATTAACTTTATACTATTGTTTCCATTTTTTTTTCTCTCTCTTTTTTGTATGACGTATTGGCAGTATCAGCCAACTGCTATAAGCAGCATCTGTGGTATGATTACAGTATTAAGCCGCCGGGGCAGACTAACTTCTCCATGGAGACAGAGGGCGGGAAAGCTTGCCGGAGGCCTCCAACCCACAAACTGCTGTGTTGTCAGTTTGCTAATGACACCATCAAGGTCCAGATCCGCTCAGCGTTGCATTGCATGTTAAATTGCACTCGCTCGGCCGATGCGATTTAACCAGAGCCACTTAAAAACAAGAGAGAACAGCGAGAGAGTGCGTCTAAATAAGGTACATTGGCAATAACAATACGGACCAGGCTAAGAGCACTCTTAAGACCGAGACACAGTATTTGGGCAGCACGAGTGCATTAATGTAAATTAACTACGCAATCTCGGAACCACGATACCAACTATGGTAAATACATACAGCAGTGAAAGTGATACCAATACCATGACAACCACAGCATTATTTAAATAGCAAGTGTTAGGTGTTGGGCTGGGGGAGGAGCCAAGTGGTCCTCCAAAGAGGTGGGCCAGTTTATTCTTCTCTGCTGACCATCATGATCATCCAATCCAGTAGGGGCACACCAGAACAAACACACACAGTGAGTTTGGGAAGAGTGACCATAGAGTGAGGGGAAAAGTCGGTCACCCAGTTTATGATTGTGTTTATACCTATACATTCAGTATGATTATGTTTACCTTATGGTTTATGATTATGTTTATACATGAACACAATCCTACACTTGATTTAAAGCTCTGCATGACATTGGATCTTTATTTATGATGATGATATGCACTGTAACATTGTTGTGTATATGGTATGTACACACAGTACAATGAAAAATGCAGTACCGAGTCTTCTCTTCTGAGTCCAAGGAAATAGGAGTATTGTGCAAAGCTGAACCCGACAGGACTTTTCACAGAGAAAAGTTCAAAAAGACTTCCAGCTGGTGAAATGATGCTGGTTTGAAACGTTTAACACCATTGACAACATTTATTTGTTTAATATTATAAAGTTATTTTACAGGCACGTCCTTTTTTTAAACCAATCGGCTTAAAATCTACAGCAAGTCAAATAAGGGGAAGAATCATAAGGAGGGTTGCAAGAGACTTTGTATTTAAGGGACAAGTGTGCCTTTTTGTACATGTGTATAGACGTCTTTTTTTGCAGCCTGTATCAATAGAACGTTTGCTTTGCTCGAATTAAAAATGTTCAGAGATGAATCGGGGCAAGATTTCGTTGCAAGGCGCCCCTGTTACAGTGATGTAGATGGTATCGTCTCGGTCCGGCGTCGTGGCTTTGGTTTACCTTTGGAGCCGCTGGTGAGTAGGCTACTTCTGCAGCTGTAGGCGAAGAGAGAGACTCGGAGCCCGGTACCCTCATCCTTGCGTCTGGCAAAGCGGAATTTTACTTAACGTTAAACTGGACCCGTTTAGTATGACTATGTATAAGGGCAAGCGTCGTAACCAACGATGTGAGTATTTCAGCGTTAATGACGCCCAAGTTTTACCCTGCTGTAAAAGCCGACACATCTCTAGGCTTGAAGTGCTTTGCACGGTTCACGCTGGGCTATCATAGCTAGTGCTAGTTATCAATGAAATGACGGGATTTCTATAATCGTTTTAGTTGTTCTTGGATGTCCTTATGAATGCGCGCGCCAGCTTTAAGAAATATATTTTCTGCATTATTTTCCTTTTTTCTCTTGTTGTACTAAAAACATTTTTTTTCGTTTCATATAGTCAATGATACGTAGTCAGTATATTATAAATATTTTTTATAACCTGTCCTATATCATAATAAAACATCAGGGATCGGAGAATAGATTGCATTGGCTACGACGTGACGTTAAATATGCAGCGGAAGTCTTCGCAGTTATTGATAGTCGGCAGACCAAAGTTATTCCGTACTAAAGGAACATGCCCTTCTCAACAAGATCACTTTCTCATAATCTCGGATTTTCCTGAGACGTATATGCCCGAATAAACATTTGTAGTGGAGACGGCACAAACCGCTGGAGATTTCTAGCACCTTTTTTTAATTTATTTTTTTTGTTTTAAAGATGCGCAAAATGGTGGTGTTAGGGGGTGTAAAGCAAGGCCAAGTATCGATGGAGAGAGAATGTTAAAATGTATAATAATCGCGGGAATTACATTTCGTCCACGCACGCAACAGGACACAGTTTAGACAACTGCATCACGGTTGCTTCCTTGTAGTCGTGATTCATGTCCACATCGCTGCGGTAGATGTTAGGGGCTATAAATCTGGTTCATATCCTAGTCGGACTATTCGCTTTCACTTAATTTCACGATTTTGGAACGTGTATCGAAGTTATCTTTTTCTCTCGCTTTTTCTGTTGATTTTTATAATCAATCAAAACAGCTCTTTTTATTTTTTAAAATTAGTTTTATAAGTTATTAATTTGGTTTTCTTTATACCACTGAATCCAGCTGCATTTATGAGAAAATTGTAATATTCTGGCTCTAAATGGCCTGCCCTCATTTAAAATTGAAATAACTTGGCGGCGCGCGCAGTTCAGGGAGCAGTTATTTTTTCCGCAAGGCTGGAAGCGTTTCTGCGGTTTCAGTAACCTAATTAATTTGCTAAGGTCGGTTGCATTGAACTGTTATGAAAACCTCGTGTACATTGTTTTGCATTTTGTATTGGATTAAAGGAAATGTGGTGTTCTTTTCTCCCGATTTCAACAAGTTATCAATGCACTGTTTTGTATCACTGCCAAAGCAATGAGTGTTTGGAGAACATATTCACAAATGACAGCAAATAATATGATTTCACTTTAAAGTAAGAAGGAGAAAGAAAATACAACTTTTCAGAATTCATGTTTGAATAAAAGGCGTTAGCTTTTGCGTTCTGCTTTTGCTCTTTCCGGGGAATGTGTCTCTCTACACAGAGTAGAGCGCGTGTAATGTAACGCAGTTACAGTGTTCTTGGATTGTTGCGCCGTGGCAGTGCATTTTAACGACCTTGGGAGACCGCAAACATGTAATTCCAGGTTGATCATCTGATGATGATGGTAATGTTGATGGTGACGATGATGATGGTGATGATGACGATGATGGTGATGATGATGAAAGTGATTTGAGACGCAAGTGGAAAAGGTTTCTGAAGGAAACCCCCCACCCCCCCCATATTATTTAATGCAAATGTTGTTGGAAGATGGAAGACTGGCTATCCAGTGCTCTTCCAGTGGGTTCACACAGTACTGTTTAGGCCCAGGGACAGCTAATGGAGTCTGTATATATTATACAGGCTTGGCTTGTGAACACAGCTTTAAAAAAACAGATCCAAAGATCATTAGATATTTAGGTAGTAGACAAACTTAAGGTATTATCACATTTCAGAATTTGCAGCAAATAATTAAAAACTATGTTTGTGTACATTATGTATATTTGGTCTGGCAGGTACAGGTTTTTGATACCCAGTGAAAGCAGTTTTGCATGTCTGGTTGGTGCCAACAGATGTGCAAACCAGGTTGTGCATTTTGGGGGTTGACACACGGAGCACATACAGAAACCCTGGTGGGAGGGTTTTGGGGTGAGCGGTGCTTTGCATGGGGACTGGCACTCAGTATCTCTTGTTGGGGTCTGTGGGACGTTGATACCCATGAAAAAGCGTGGTATTTTTTTTTGTCCTTCATGGAAAGACCTGCTTCCATATTTTACACTTGGGAAGAGGAACGATGTGCCAGACACTAATATCGGTGCCGTTGTTGTCGTTGCCGTGTTTAAAAACAAGGCAGGTAACATCTGTTCCCTTCTTATATCAAAGAGCTCCAGCTAATTAGGTGTCACTTTGGTTAGTCCTTGGATGGGAGCTCTCCTAGCAGTATAGCTGGAAGAGGTGTTGATGTGCCTGTAGGGGGTGCTGTTTCTTCTGGCCCAAATATAAAATCCAGTGTCCCAACCCGATGGTGGATACACTGTACTGTACACTTGCAAAAAATAAATAAGTAAATCTCAACAGGTATTTTAGACTTATTTCTATTACTTTTTTTTTTTTTTTTGCTGAATAAGACAAAATTATTGCCAATGAAGTGAGACAGTTTAACTCATTTCAAGATTTGCCAATGGGGTATGGAAATTTCGCTCGTCAAGCAAATAATTATAAGCAAAAAATATTAGCTTGTTTAACTTAAGAAAAGTTAAACAAGCTAATATTTTTTTCTTCCTGAGAGAAAAAAAAAGATTTTAGGCCTCATTACAAGACTAAAACACTTGTTAGACTTTTTTTTGCAGTGTAAAAGGTGCTGACCTTTAACTGGAAAAAATGTCAAACTGTGGTGCTGACTCACTGTGGTCATTAAACGTCTGTGGCACTTTTCAAGAAAGTAAATCCAATGTTCTGGTCAAAAGCCAATAGACTGGCTGTCTGCATCTGGCCACCTAATCACCTCCCTTATTTTTCTTTGAATCCAAAATTGAGAATCTTTGAACAGGACTCAATAAACTTTTTTTCTTGATTCAATTCAAGTCTTCATTTTTTTTTTTTTTTTTAGAAATTCAGTTTGTTGAATTCATCGATCAATGAAATTCACTTGCTATACTTTATTTGTGGTGGAAAGATTGAATCCAGAACAAGGAAATGCTTGGTAACTGAATTGCTTCACTGTAAATTGATTAGTTACGCAAACTTTAATCATATAAGTCAGTGATCTTCATTCCTGGTCCAGGGGATATGAAGCAGGTTACACGAAGCACGAAGCATTGAATTGATTGCTGATATTAAGGCAAAAAAAAAAAAAACCATGATGTCAGTCATTTACTCATGTGAACCAATCAGAAGCCCTTGTTCTGCATAATGAAACAGTATTATTGGCTTAGATCCGAGGCTCTGATGACACAGTGGTAGCTCCACTGATTATGTGGTCTATGAGACCGTGCTCTGGCATCTCTAGTGTGCAGGTTGTACACTGCTGGATTCACTCAACTGTCATTTTCTTTGATTTAAAATGAAAATGCAAGCCTAATTCTTTTTACGCATGGCAAATTGTGGTCAATCACTCACTCACTCACTCACTCATGGACAGCCTGAATTGTGGTCACTCACTCACTCACTCACTCACTCAGGGACGTCCCTTCAGGTACGTTTTGTGGGACGCATGCACAAGTGGTGCCAGCTAAAATGTGTCTGCGGAAGTGATTTGCGCCGTGGGTCTGGACGGTTCCCTGCTTGTTTTATTAACAGACACAGATGTTAATTGGATCTTGGCCAATGTATATTCTGTGCACCAGGGGGCGCTGTCTCAGATCTGGCTCACTCTGGCATGGTAAATGGACTGTGTACTTTTCTTACTCAGGGCCAGTACTTCTTATTTTGCGATGAGATTCATTAGTAGCCTGAAAGGTGAGGGCTTTGTATGCTGTGTGTGTGTGTGTGTGTCTGTGTGAGCATGTCTGTGAGACTGTTATAGTTGTTGCCCACCAATCAATATGGCAGGGGGCGTATTGATGTTTGGTTGCTTTTTTGTTTTATACATAGTTTTTTATTTTATTATTTGTATTAGTTTTTGTATTTTTATTTATTATATATTTTTTTATTCTGTACTGAAGGACAGAATGTGTTCTGAAAAGCTGAAGCAGGCTGGTTCTGTGTATAGAGAGTAATGATGTGTTTGGTAGATTTTGAGTGGAAAGTTCCTGCGCAGGTCACTGAAGTTCCCGCTGAGTGTTGCTGTGGTGCTATTTTGTTTTCCCCTTTTCTGAACTAAAGCAAGGTTATCCGCCGCTGTGTGCACTGTCTGTCTGTCTGAACTCGTTAATAAATAATATAAATGCTCTCTTAGTGTCTGAAAGTGCTGCACGGCATTGTTGCTGTGTGTGTGTGTGTGTGTGTGTGTGTGTGTGTGTGCGCGAGTATGTGTCATTGAAAAGCATTGACTATAGACAGACTGGGTACTGCATTTTTCAACCATGCTGCTTTCCAGTATCATTATGCTACAATGCAGCCACACCAGCAGAAATGTGGCATCTTGAAAAAAAATAAATAAATAAAAGCGAAATATGAAGAGGCTGGTTTTTCCTTTCCCATCTCATTCCACCAGCTATCAACAACCCTACCCATAATGCATCTGTGTCTCCGAGGTCACAAGGTCACTTCTCCAGCTGCATCATCCTGTTACGCACAGCCACACTGGATGTAGCAAACAAATCCCATATCAGAGAAAAATCTATATTTCATAAAGATATAAAATATAGATTGACAGCAGTGTAAAAATGTCTTTCTCAGATTTTATTATTGTTGTTGCTCATTTTTACACAAAGGATATAATATTTCCTGCAAACCAAAATGTTAGTTTAGACTTGCTTTATATACTGATATGAATAGTATCAGGAATAAGGAGCTTTACATAATGCAGTGCATTCATGAAGATTTACCGTAAATCCCTGAGTATTTCCTCCAAGGTCTTTTGACTTTGAAGACCCCTTTATTTGAGTCTTTGTGATCTGAGACCTCACAAAAAATTCACAGAACAGATTGTAAAACGGATAAAAGCAAAGAAAAAATATTAAAAACCACACAAATGAATAAGTAAGAGAGTGAATATTATGCAGTGTTGTTTCCGAAACCAGAGAACCAGTACTGTACTACCAGTAATATCTCCCCATTACTGTGGAAAGTCGCTCACATTAAACCTGTGAATCATACAGATCTCCTGGATTAGTGGGTTTAAAAAATAAATAATAATTAAAAAAAACAGATTTCTGTAAATATGGCTATTTCCATGCACAGATTATGGCCAGATTATGTAAACAGAAGCACGGTGTTCAGTAAACCCATTCTGTCTTTACCCATTCATGATCATTATTATGAATATCATTGTCATTTTTTTCTGTCCTGCTGTTCATCCTGGCATAATAGACCAAGACCAGTAAAGGGATTTAAATGTACGCATGTCCCGTGCGTTCCTGACCGCGCTGTAACGTTCGTCCCTCTAACGGCTGAGCTCGGTGACGATGGACGATTCTCCGCGTCCATCGAGGGACAGGGCAATCGTCTCTGGCGGTGGGTGGCGTGGTGCATTGTGGGTAGAGGCTGAGGGCGTGACCCGAGGCCGGCTCTCGTTGTCCCTCCTCGCGTGCGGGAGACGGAGATGTGCCGGGGTCGGCTCGCGCCCTCGCCAGGGGTGAACGGCGCGGTCTGGACCGCAGACTGGGGGCGAAACGGGAACGGCGACGGTTTTTATGACCGCTCTGACCGTTCGAGTGGAGTTCAGCTACTGCATGAGGCAAAAAAAAAAAGTAGAACTACAAGAATATTACAGCCGCAGATAAATGCTGCAATTTCATCGGTAACCTCTCTCTCGCATTCGGCTCGCTGATGTAAAATTACTATAAAACTGCACTTTGTCTTGGAGCGAGTCGGTACAGTGCATTGTAAAGTGAAGACACACACGGTGGAAGTGCAGTTTCAAGTTTATCCAGAAGCAGGGGAAAAAAAAAAAAAAAATCTTGAAGGGGGATATTTTTGATGCGAGGATCTGGCTGCCGTCTGTTCCCTGATGGATCTGTTCACATGGAGATGTATTTAACTGTCAGAGCCAAATCCTTAATGAACCGCCCAGCCTTCTTTTGAATTTCTGACAGAGAACATGTCTGTTTCGTCAGCGAGATGATTCTGGAAGTCTAATGAACACTTTAATGGGCCCCAACAGCTAAGGCACAGCTCTCGAACACTATTATTTTCATTTTCATATTTATTTCCCCTCTCAAATAAAATATATTTTCCATTTATGTTTCAACGCTCATTTCTTAGCTTCTTTGCTGTCAGTTTTTGTTTAATACCGCTTCGACTCATTTCATTAATTTCGGAGATGCTCTTGATAAGATGAATGTGCGCTCACAAGAGGAATAACTCTGCAGCCAACCAGTCCCTGCTCTCTCGCGCATTTTTACACACACTTACATTCATATTTACACAGTTTGTGCCATTTTTTGCATCTGTTTACAGCTGGGTATACACTGGAGCAATTGAGCGTAAGTACCTTGCTCGAGGGTACAACGGAATTGTCCTCGCCGGGAATCGAACCTAGGTTGCAAGCCCAGTTTGTTAATCATCGTGCCGCACTGCCGCCCCTGTCTGGTGAAGAATACGCGCGCACACAAACACACAAATAAAAAAGTAAGTTGTCAGTTTGTTCTGGGCTCAGTGTAAGTGGAGTAAATAGCCACAGTTTTAATGGATAGCCGCTGTCCCTGACCAGCAGCCCACTGCTGATACGCTGTGAATGCCCCGCAGCGCTGTCTCATTCCACGTCCCATTATGAGCTCCATCTGACACCAGCTTGGCAGTTTAAAAAAACCAAACGTAACAAGAACCTGCACGCGTTTAACAAACGCATGTCTTAACACTATCCGTTGTGTTTAGTGGCAGTCAAGGGTGACATGGTGGTGCCCCCCCCCCCCCCCCCCCCCCCCCCCCCCCCCCCCCCCCCCCCCCCCGTAACCCTGCTCAAGATAACCGAGTATAGATGATGGATGGATTTCTTTTTCAGTCTATAGATGTGAAGGTTTGGATACATATTATTACTATTAGGCCACATATTTATTCCCATTACAGTGCACATTTCTAAGACTAAGTGGTAAGTGATTTGTTTTTAGGCTGATACTTATTGTAAGTAGGACAACAATGGCATCCAAGAAATTCTATGGCCCAATAAGGTGTCAATACTGCAGTCTAAGTACAGGGCTTTAACCATTGCTCCGTGCTGCTAGCAGACTGTTGTTCTCCCTCTCAGGAGAAGATTGTTGCATTGTGATGTGTGTGTGTGCGAGTCAGCTGGCAGCTGGTGACGGTAAAGAATGTCAGTGAGTCTGTTATGTGTGTGTGTGTGTGTGTGTGTGTCTGCATGTGTGCGTGTGTGTGTGTGTGTGTGTGTGAAAGAGAGAGTGGAAGAGAGGGAGAGAGAGCGGGAGACAGAGACATACAGAGATCAACCAATTAATAAATCAAACAAAAAATCCTTTGGCAAAAGATTTGGAACATGGGGAGATAATGACTGAAACTGAAAAACAAACTAGATTGTTATAATATGCTAAAAAAGAGACGGAGACAGACCTTCCTTAACTTGTTCCCTATTCACTGACTATTTGCAGTGAATTTCATCCTTGAAAAAGAGGGTAATCTGAAAATAGCTCACTTTTAAATAAAGAGCATTTATTAATAAATTAGCTTAAATAATTCATAGGAAGCAAGCAGAAATGGAAGCAGGTCAGTGTTGCAACCCTGAAGGTTTTGTGGTAGTCCTGCAATGGTGGTGGTGGTTTGGGTGGGGGGGCGGGGGAGTGGGGGGGGGGGGGTGCATTCTCTTCTCCAGGCATGGTCTGGGTGTACTGATAACCTTCGAAAGGCAAGGACAGTGTCAGTCATTACCCGATGGAGCTGTGTGCAATCATCAGAGCCCCATATTAAGCATTTCTTTCCCGCAGAGAGGGATGTCTGTCTATCAGGATGATGGCACTTCGGTCTACCGGGCGAGAGTAATACCCAGTGTTTTTCGTGGTGTCGCATATTGCAAATGGCCTACCTCGGAATCATTCGATGTGAGAGCAGTCAAGCGTTTTTACAGAATATTCTGGAACCTTGAGCCGACCGGTTTTCACACGGAAGTGGTTGTTAGAGTTTTCCTCCTGCGGTATTTTTTTTGTTCACGGTCTGTAATGATCTCGTACGGGGAGTGTGGAGGGAAATAATGTGTCACAGATTAGGCCAGCAGGGGGGCGCCACTAACAGGCATGCTCACCTGACGAGAATGCGGGAGTTTGAGGAGGAAAAGGGTTTTTTTTGTGGGAGATGATTATCTCTCCTGTCGGCTGATGGGAATATTTAAAAGGGCGGGTCACTGTGATGTGAGTCTGGGAGCCTTTCAGGGCATGAAAGCATATTTCCCATGGGCAGAATCCAGTCCTGGAGGGCCGCAGTGTCTGCAGGTTTAACTCCGGTCCTGGAGGTGGCGCTTGTTTCTCAAGGCCTCAGTTGGCTGCCGATTGAAAGAAAACTACAAATACCAGCAGCCCCTGCAGCCCCTCCAGGACTTGGATTTGACACCCCCGCCATACACAGATCCAGGGTTTTAGAGGGAGGAGATTAGCAATCATGAGGATTTCGAAAGGCGAGATGTTGCGAGGGAACTTCCAACGAACTGTCAACCCAGCTGTCAGAAATAATTTTGCATGCTTCCACTTTAAAATCCACTTGCGCTGAACTTGCACTCTAACACGTGGCAGAACCAAACCCAGCACGCATCTACTCAGTCGATTTGTTGCTTGTTTGGGGCGTGTAAAATCCACTCTGTCAGAGTGGATTTTACACTGCGCGTGTCGCTGTTGGGCTTTAGGGCTCAGTTTGAAAGGGAGAGCATCGTCTGTGCCAGGCTCTTCCTCCTCCCTCATTCCGCCAAAACCGCTTATGCCATTTGCACAATTAACCCTTCGAAGAGCAGGTTTTTTTTGGAATGTTTTTTTTTTTTTTTTAACATTCAAAGTCAGTGTTCTAGAACTCCGCTGTTACATCAGCATTAGAATGTTCAGTTAAGAACATTCTAATCACATATTTGCAACCTCACACCTTGAAGGGTTAAGTCAATTTAGCATGCCATTAAAAAGCAGCCCCCTCATCGCAGGGGGACTGACTGTGGCGTGATGATCAGCGTAACGGCTGGTTAGCATAACTCTGAGGCCGCGGCTTCAGTTCTCAGGTAGGGCTCTGCCATCGTACCCTGGAGCGAAGGTACTTAAACAGACCTGCTGCAGTAAATACCCAGCTGCACGGACGGATGTTATGCTAATATATTAGCCGTTAAAGCTGCTGTGGATAATGAAAGGCAGCCGCGTCATTAATCTGACTGCGGTTTGGCCTCGTACCGTCGCAGATACGATGCGATATGATGAGTGTGTGATGTGGCTGGGACGGACATCGTGGGTGGGAGAGGATGGTGGTAAAAAAAGCTGTTGAGAACTGTAACTCAGCTTAAACAATACGGCAGGTTCAGGACCCCGCCCACTGTTGCCGCGGGAGACAGCCGTGACCGTGTGCTAGTTAGGCGCCCTGGTCTCTCTCTCTCTCTCTCTCTCTCTCTCTCTCTCTCTCTCTCTCTCTCTCGCTGTCATCTTGGAGTAAAGTTCGAAGAGATCGTTCAAGCTGGGATAATGATGCGATACAGCTCCTGCTGGTTACTAGAAACTTATTTTGTTCCTTTGAGAAAAATGCCCTGGTATTTCAACAGGTAATTCCACTTAAATTCACGGTTTCTCTTTTCTGATGTTTGTCAAAGTCAAAAGATCTCTCTCTCTCTCTCTCTCTCTCTCTCTCTCTCTCTCTTTCTCTCCATCTTTCAGAGTGCAGCAAATTAATGTCGACACCTTTGTATGGGTAAGAATTCAGCTGGAGACACTAATGTAGCTGTAATGAACATTTTCTTCAAATTGAAGAAAAAAAAATGAATATCATTTGAATTCTTCTGCCAGTAAAATGAAGAGAAGTGTGACCTGCCTGACTGACATATCTTTTTCATAACGACGCGTTTTATCAAAGGCCTTTTGTTCCCCCTCTGACTTGATGGGCAATGATATGCTTTGTTTATTGTATGAGTCTCTCAAAAAGCTTTGATGGGCAGGGCAAAATATGTGCGGGATCGGTGGATAAGAGAGAGATATTATTATACTACTCGTATGCCATGCTATGCTATGCTAAGCTACACTACTTTATACTATGCTATGGTACTCTATGCTATGCTAAACTATATTATACTATGCTATGCAACGCTACACCATACTATCCTATACCAAACTACACTCTACTATAATATACTATGCTATCCTGTGCTAAACTATGCAATACTATACTACATTATATTATACTGTGCCCCACTACTTTCCTGCCAGTAAAACATTTTTGGAATTGAGAGAGAGTGAGAGCCCCAAACCCCCACAGGTGAAGCATTAGCATCTGGGCTACTTTGACAGCAGAGCTCTGTCATCACACTGGTGAGGGAGCGAAAGATCTAGAAATATAGAGAGTGAAAAAAGAGAGAGGGAAAGTGCAACCTTGAACGACAAGGAGAGCGAGAAAATGGAGGCACAGAAATGGAATGTGAATGAGAGGAGAGTAGAAGAGAGAGGGAGAGAAATAGAGAGAAAGGTAGAGGATGAAATGCAAATGGAATGAGAAAAAATGAGGGTGAGTAATAGAGCAAGGGAGAGAAAGACGGAAATAGAGAGGGAGGGAGCGAGCAAAGTAGAGGAAGAAATAGAGTGAGAGTGAAATAGAAAAAAAGACAGAAATCTAAAGAGGTAGAGACAGGAAGAACAGAGAGATGGAGTAAAACGCAGAGTTTGGGACGGGGGGGGGGGGGGGGGGGGGGATGGATGAGGCGCAGCCAGCGTTCGGGGGGCCTCTGGGAGATCCAGCGAGACGCGCGCGGTGGCTGCTCGCGCTCCACAGTCTGCGCGGCCCTGTGGGAGGGAGCCGCCGCCGAGCCGCTCTTCAGGCCGCTCGCCTCTCTCCCGCGCTTACGGCTCGGTGTCGGACGCCCAGAGGTCAGGGGTCAGCGGGGGTCCGCCAAAGCGGATCAGCGCGCAGGCTGATGAGCTAACACAAATTCTCCCACTTGCCCTCTCTGTCTTTCTGTCCTTTTTCAATCTCTCTTTCTCTCCCCCTCTCTCTCACCCTCTCTCTCTCTCTTCCTCTCTCGATGCGTCTGTCACATTTAGATTCACGCTGTCTGTTCCACATTAACCATCTGCTGTAGGCAGACAGCAGTCACAATCCGCTTTGCCGCGTTACTGAACAGTACGCACAGCGTTGTCTCAACTGGAAGCAAACCTGCAACCCCTCAGCTGCACGTCCAGCTCCTTAACTGCTGTGCCACGTGTTGTGTATCCCAGGGTGTGGCATCTGAATTAGGGTGAGGTGCAGGCACATGCTCCTCTGGGCTATTCCTCTCAGTCAGTTTCTCTCACTCATGTCTCTGAGGGTGAGGTCACAGCTCTTGCACGCTGTTCCACTTTGAGCTGTGTTTTTGTTTCCTTTAAGGGGAGTGTGTCTGGAGGCTGGCCTCTGAGCTGAAGCTGGGCGGTGTGTTTGGGCTTCCGGAAGCTTCTGTAAGGCCATTCACCCCCCCCCCCCCCCCCACCACAGTTCCAGGGCTCGCCAGCTGTCCTAGTGTCCGCACATGCCCCCCGCCTGCAGTAAAATCCCCCCACTCGCCTCCTCCCTCCTCCCTCCTCCCTCCTCCCTTTTCTGTGCATCCACTCCTCCTCGGTCTTCAGGACCAGGGACAGCACCCCTGAGAGTGCCGGTGGGGAAGGGGGCGTTTCTAGGCAACCAGGCAAGGAAAAAGCACCGATGATGCTGAAGCTTCTTTTTTATTGTTATTATTATTAAACCAAAATGGGGAATGAAATCAGACAGCAACAACAGAACATCATTGTTATCACAAAATGTGTGGATGTCTTTAGTATGTACTATGTAGAAACATTAGCTTTCATGCACCTGCAGAAGCACACACACACACACACACACACTCCTGCAGAATCATTAGCTTTCACACACACACCCACACACACACACACCTGCAGAAGCATTAGCATTCAGAGCCAGTCACTGCTCATGATGATGAGGCAGCCCTGCACTTGCTGAGTGTTGCTTAATTTGTTAAGGTCTCATTTACATTTTGCCATTTTAGTGCAATTATTAGTTTATTTATTTATTTATTTATTTATTTATTTATTTATTTATTCATGCGTTGCTATGCATACTTAAGTTTCACCTCCCTGATTTATCCTGTTCAGGAAAGCATTCTAATGTTAAAATTTTAGATTTCAGATCCAGTGTGCTGGAGTACTGATCTTGAACAGTAAATACTGTCTCTGTTCAAATACTGCAGTGTAGCTTTGGATAAGAGCATATGCTGAAGGTCTACATCGTAAATGCATTTATAGCCACTGTGATTCAGAGCCACCATCCTCAGGAGCCTCCTCGTCCTTCCACACATACACACACACATGCATGCACGTACGCATGCACACACGCACATGCACACACACATGCATGCACGCATGCACACGCACGTACACACACACACACACACAAATAAGAGATGGAGCTAGAGAAAGAAAGAGACAAACAGAAAGCGAGAGAGAGGAAGAAAGGGATAGAAAGCAAGAGAGCGTGAGAGAGCGAGAGAACACTCCCCAAGCTGCTGATTGCCATTAAAAAAGGGAAATATATAAAAATCTACAGCAGAGGAGGTGAAAGAGATGTGGGAAAAACAAACCATTAGAAGCTTGTGGGCAGTGAGGGGGTCGTTTGAGGCGACAGGCGGGGGCCGGGGGGATGGGGGGGGGGGGGGGGTTAGGGGGTGGAGGGGGAGGGGTGTGCGCTTTAGAGAAGAATACAGAAGGCCTCTGTGTGTGATTTTTTTTTTGGGCAGTGTGCGGCAGGCCTCTCACACACACACCCTGCGCTTCACACTGCCGGCGGTGATCTGACGATGTGAGGTCAGCTTCCCGCCGTGTCCGGAGTCCGCCGGGCTCTCCCGCGGACGGCCCGCTATCACGAGCAGCGCTGCAAAGCACCCTGGGAGTTTAGAGGCTTTTCCGCAGAGGCGATCCGGCACCACGTGGCGGAGCGGCAGCCGCGGGGGAAAGAGGCACGGTTGGAGGGGGGGGCACCCTGTCGGGAAATACAACAAAAAAAAAGTTCAAATTTTTCTTTTTCTTTTTTTTCTTTTTCCCGGCACAACTCTCTTTATGTTCATCCAGTCCCCTGAGGCTTTTCCTCTGGAGTGTAATATAGCTCTGGCTCTCTCCGGCTTTGTCCCGTTCTCTGGGCCAACCGCTCCCTGCGCCGCCTCAGACCTTTACAGGAGGAGAAAGGGTCCGCCTTCCACACGCCCGTTTGTCCTGTGAGGGGGTGGCCTAAGTGCTGCTGGGGCCCGGGGGGACTCCGCTTGTTTTCGGACGGCGGTGTACCGCGGCGGTTAGGCGTGTGGGCTTAGAATGCAGGGTGCTGCGGGTTCAAGTCCCAAGAGGGGAACTGTCAACACGCTGGGAGGGACAAAGTGCTTAAACTCGGATTGCTTTGATAAATATCCGGCTTTGGAAATGCGTTGCATGTCAAGACATTTAAGGTGTGCAAGTCGTGTTGGGTGAGGCCGTGGGATTCGTACACCCCCCCCCCCCCCCCCCCCCTCCCCTGACAGAGCTCTGTTGCAGGGAGATGAGTCACGTCCCTTTTTCCATTTCAATAATCGGGATGTGTTTATTTTCAGGTCCTAAATGGGTCTCTGGCGTCAGAAGTGTTGTAGAAGGTTTTGTTGTAGAATGCACGACGCATGGCTTTTAATGCTCCGGTGTGAAGCTAAGATTGGCAGGGGGCACCATTTTAAAAGTGTGCGGCATTATGATGATTAGGCTGGGAATTAACCGATGTCCATCTGGTGCCGGAGTCGGTCCGTGATTGGTTATCGGGGACACGCGGCGCCCAGGCACGGTCAGCACTATGGCCCATGTACACGAGATTTACTTAGGTTCGTAAAATCAGTGAGAATATTTTTACAAACCCCCACCCCCCCTTGTGGTTACAGTCTGCTATCCAGATAGACTAAGAAATACATTCTGTGTTGGTTTCCGGTTTCCGTGCCGACTGCCGCTCTTGATTTCGTATTCCAGTCGTTTGCGTGAGGCTTGCGTGATGGATAGTCGCTATTTCTCTGTTAGCCGCTGTGACCGCGAACGGTCTTGCCCTTGTGTCCCTGTATGGAGCCTTTAGCCGCGGTCTAATTCCACAAGTGCCCCGGCGCTGGCGCGTAGAGCCAATTAGTTCACTGAGTCGGAGAGTAATCAGGCGTGATTGCATCAAGTCTCGCTTTCATCTGTAGAAAGTTGCATTGCTTTTCTGGCGGCCATTTTGTCGGTACATGGCTTACAGAACACGATGTCCATTCCTCTAAGGGTACTAAAATTAACGATTGATTGCTTTATTCATCAATCGATTGATTTGTCGTTTTGTGGATCGGCTTATCCACAGACAATTAAAGTTGAACAAACCTGCTGGTCACTTTAATCCCAAAAACACATTTTTACTTTCAAATACTGTTGATCAGAAGAGAAACTCAGCTGTCTCTAATGAATTCAAGGGGCTTCACGGTAATTATATATATATGTGTGCCTGTGTGTGTGTGTGCGTGTGCGTGTGCGTGTGCGTGTGCGTGTGTGTGTGTGTGAAACATTATGGGGTCACATTCAGTGAAGTGGAGCAGTATTAATCTATTAAACGTAATGTGTTTTTTTTCTGTGATGTGTTTCTTCGGCAGATATCAACATGGCGGGCGAGCCGAAGCCATACAGACCCAAGGCTGGATCCAAACGACCAATTTCAGCTGTTTACAGGTAAGATCTAGACCAGCAATTTCAGTTTCCTCCGAGCCTTTAATTTAGGTTTTCTTATCCCACTGATCCGCAGCCTGGCCTCTTAAACGTCCTCCCAAAACCCTCGAACCCCTCTGGCTGTAGTGCAGGTGACGTTGGCATTATCTGGGCCTGGATATGATCAGCATGCTCAGCATATGACCTGCATTATGATCAGACCAGTTAATCAAAGCAGCTGATGGTTGGGTTTGGAATCACATCCATGGCCTATGCAACAGTGCTGCTTTAGGACGCAACATGCTTGCATGTTTAAACACACCTGTATGCATGCACACACACGCACACACACGCACACACACACACACACACACACACACACACACACGCACACATGCACACACGCACAATAATTATGGGAACAGACACCACACATACACCTATACACGTGAAACTAACACACACACACGCACACATGCGCACACACACACAATAATAACGGGAACAGACACCACACATACACACGCGTGAAACTAACACACACACGCACACACACACACACACGCTCATAGGCAAGCACGTGATCAGACACAGACCGCCCTGTCTCTGTTAAACTTCATTAGAATGTAAAAGCGGCACGCGTGTTTGTGTTCTTGTCTGCGGTGTCAGAACAACAAGGACAGAAACGCTGTCATTACCCTGCAGCGGAAACCGCGCTGTCCACGCGCTGTTTAATTAATCCCGCTTCGCAGACACACTCGCGCTGTGGCTGGTTTTGCAACGTGTAAATCGTACGGATGTTATAATTTTTCCTCCCTCATTAGCTATGTTTTATTTATTCGTTCGTTAATTTGGTTTTAATGTCACCGAAGGAAATCAGGCAGATTCATTAAAATTTAATTAGCATCTTAACAATGCAGAATAAAACATCCATTTATGCATCCAGATAATTAGGGACACATAAACTGAAACGGGAGATTACCAAAATGAGCGTGTCACTCCTGTTAAGTAATGACTTTGTCCTGTTGCTTCTAATTAAACTGTATGAATATCTTTTTTTGTTTTAGATTTTGTGTTTGTGTCTGTGTGGTTGGCATTAATTGAAAACAGGGCAAATAATGGAGAAGAAGAAAGAAAGTAAAGGATCCAAAGTCGTCAGATGGCGTGAATTGAGTTGACGTTGGCCTGAAAGACCTTGGGTTCATTCCAATCGCTTATTTTTATCCGACCTCGTCTCCCCGGTCCTTGAGTGACATCAACTGAGGTTCGTCGTCTTTAAGGACTCTCCGATCCATTAAATGCCCCTGGAAGGAGCGAGGAGTGAGGGTGCGCGAGTGCAGCTTGTGCTTAAGTGTTTTTTTTATTTTTATTGACGTATAAACGATCCGCCTGTGGATCCACCTCTCCACGTCTGCCACGTCTGCAACTGACGTCGGTTTCAAACTGACGCTTGACCCAGCGAGGACGTTCCATCTGCCTCATACGCGCGTTGCCTGGATTCCTCTGTCCTCGTATCCCATCATTCCTTGCATCTCCTCCTCGCGTCCTCTGGGGGGGTGGAGCTAAGGAGCGAGGGAAAGGGCGCAAGGATGAGAGGACTGAAAATAATTAAGCGATTGGAATGAACCATTTCAGACATACAGGATTTGGCATTCTGGTGTGTGGAGGTCAGGTGACCCTGTAGGAGGGTGTGTCTTGTCTAGATCCCACCCCCTAAAAATGCTTGGGGAAATAGTTTTTTGTCCAGAAGTAAGGCACACTACCAGGTGAATTTGTTCTCACAGACACCCTGCTGGGCAGGCCCCATGGTAGGGTACTTCAGAACAAAAATGTCCTACCTTAACAGAAGGCTACATGTTTTTTTTTTTTTTTTTTTTTTTTTTTTTTTTTTTAAAACCCTCTCTATCCCAAAAATCTGTTCTGGCTGTACACTGTATATTTTGAAGAAATACAAAATTCGAAAGCATCCTGGTGATGGAACTCATTTGCTGATTTGTTTTTGTACTCACTCAGCATTTTATTTGGTCTCTTTGCAGCGGCTATGAATTCGATTATGACTACTACAGGGATGACTTCTACAACCGGTACGTATGCCCTTCCCCTGGTTGCTGTCGCATGACACTCAACTGACCGCCGTGGCTCTAGATGACATTCACACAAAACGCTCATCTGAAGACCAGACTGTAGATGGCTGAGCTGGGTGCCTGTGTAGTCATTTATTTTTAATATCAGTGTTTGCTTCAGTGCTTTGAAAGGTTTCTCATTTATTTGGACCTTAAATTGTGTAAAAAAGGCCGTTTAAAGGGATCATTAACTTCCTGGGTTAAAAAAAAAAATGTAATTTCAATTTCAGTGTGCTATTTACAATTGGTCCACACAGTTTTAGTGTATGTTTTTGATTAGTCCAGATGGTTTTACTGTATTTTTCCAATTGGCCCAGACAGTTTTTTTTATGTGCAAGGATATTTTAGATACTTGTAGAAGATATTTACAGATACTCACAGGTCTGACAACCGGACAGCCATTTACAACTCCAAAACCACAATGCTTTGTTTACAGGCCACGTCTGTACATGAACAGATTCATTTTTAGCGTTTATTCAACACTATTCAACGTATTTTATTCAAAGTTATAAACATAAATATTTTCTTTTATATATTGGGCCAGATACTACATTTACTACCTGTTGAACACAGGTTGCATGCATCAAAGTTCCAACCAAAAATATGGTTAAATGTAATTCTTTTGCAGAATAATTGGATAATAAACACACACACACACACACACACACACACACACACAGCCTCTGCAGGGGTAACATTGCTGTATAAAGCTGTTTTGGAGTTATATAAAACTGCTCCTGCTTTAGATCACTTATCCCCTGAACACATCTACTACCTGCCATGGCAAAGCAGACAGGTCCTCCACAACTTCTGTTGATATTTAAAATATCCTTTATTGCAAGCTCAAACTCTAAAAGTCTAATTTAAAGCCTTAAAGACGAAAAGCCTCAGCCAATCAGGCTACTACACTAAAACTGTCTCGGGCAATTAGAAATGTGCAATAAAAGCGTCCCGGGCTCGTAAAAAAAGCATACTGTAAATCTGTCAGGCCCAATCCAAAGTATACGCTCAATCTGTGTGGACCAATTGAAAAATGTGCACTAAAACTGTCCGGGCCAATCAAACATACAATAAAACTGTCCGGGCCAATCAAAAGCATTCACTAAAAGTAATTTTTTAAAAACCTGTTTAATGGCCGCTCTCACTTCACATAGAAATACCAATGAGCCGATTCTCTGAATCAGGACAGCTTTCATCCGGATTTAACAAAGTGTAGATGTTTTTTTTTCTTCCTTTCTACTGGAAGAGCGACTTCAAGTTAAAGCAGTTTGAAGATATTTCAATAGTATGCTGAGAACTTCCCCCCTTTCTTTTGTGTCACAAAATCGATTTCTGTTCAACAAAATGTTTTTGTTATTCAACATAAAGAGTGGAACATGAAATGAAAAGACTGGAATGAAATATTCAGAAATGTGGAGAGAAGAGTTCATTCATTTAAGAAAAAAAGAAAAAACAAAATTTTTTAGCTTTTTTGCTGCCTCTCTGTTGCTTTCTCATGATTGGTTCATTGTATAAGGATCATCACAAGAGAGACATTTTGTGAATGTCAAACAGGCGGAGTGAATCAAGATATTCAGGCCAAAGTAATCGTGTGACGTTTTCATGTGTCTCTCCCCCCCCCCCCCCCTTTTTTTTTTTTTAAATCTTGATTTTGAGTCTTGCCTCAAAGGGGGGGGGGGGGGAGTGAAGGAGAATGATTGAGATAAAGGGAAAGAGGGAGAGCAAGAGAGTGTGTGTGAGAGAGAGAAAGGGTATGTGTGTGTGAGAGATGGTGTGTTTGTGAGAGAGAGAAATGAGAGAGAGAGAGAGAGAGTGTAAGAGAGAGTTTGTGAGAAAGAGAGTGAGAGAGAGAGTGTGAGTGTGTGAGCGAGAGCGAGAGAGAAAGGAAGAGAGAGCTCATTAAATGATTAAATGTTCTGAGGATTTAATGGGGAGAAGCTGCTCATGAAACATTAACAACCTCCTAAATGCACCAATGTTTAAAAAAAGAAAATAAAAGAGACTTTAACACTTAGAAAAGATGAGAAATCTGGCATGACACACTCTGGATGCATATTTCAAAGCTCTCTAAAAGGTCTGGAGACCTGACTTGACTTTGTATCTTGTACATTGGCTTGGCAGTTGGCCATAATCTATGATAAATATGCTATATCTATATTTGTGTGTGCGTCCCTGTGCATGTGTGCGTACGTGCATACAGTTTGTGTGCGTGTGTGTGGCACCCAATTGCTGGCTCAGCGGTTCATTAAATAACTATAATTTTTTATATAAATCACATGTACGTGATCAGTATCTCGCATGTCAGTTCGAAAGCTTTTTTCCTGTTTGAGTCTCAAGAGCATTTCAAGGAAAAGGACACATGACCACCCCCGATGGCTCAGGGTCTGTTTTCCCATAGACCCAGACAATCTGTCGCACTGCGCTACACAATGGCTGCCTTCCAGGGGGAATTAACAATTGAAATAATTAAAAGTAAATAAATAAAAAAATTTTAAAAAACAATTGAGGCAGTGTGGGAAGAATTGGACATTTTCCCACGCCGCACTGTTGCCATGATTGGACTGGCTGAAGTGCGAAGACAGATGGATACTTCCTTGTTTATTCTACATTTATTTGTATTTTGTAACAAGATACATTTCAATGTTTTTATCTCCACTTCTATACAAAGGGTGCTTCCCATCCTTGCCTTAGATGCCAGTTGATCAATTGATAAATCAGTCAGTCAATCAAATATTTTAGTATTTTTGTATGGCATCATAATTCGGCCTGGGCCATCCTGTGTGGAGTTTGCATGTTCTCCCCGTGTCCGTGTGGGTTTCCTCCGGGTGCTCCGGTTTCCTCCTGCAGTCCAAAGACATGCAGGTTGGGCCAATTGGAGACTCTAAATTGTCCGTAGGCATTAGTGTTTGAGTGAGTGGTGTGTGTGCCCAATTTATGTTGGGATAGGCTCCGGCACCCACCGCGACCCTGCCTAGGGTATACATAATGGATGGATGGATAGACGGATGGCATCATTCACAGAATAAGTTGTCACAGTGCTTCACACAGGCCATTTTCTCAGGGAAATGAGAAATTTAGTCTATTTGGGGGGGGGAGGTGGACAGACTCAGCTGAAAATAAAGACAGACAGGTGAAGTGTGTTTGTGTGTGTAAATTGGGGTCCTGCTCTTTAAGAGGTGATTTTAAAAACACCCTCCCCCGCCCCCCTTTTTTTTTTGTCTCCAGGCTGTTTGACTACCATGGCCGCGTGGCCCCCCCTCCGCGGGCCGCCATCCCGCTGAAGCGCTCCCAGGTGGTGGTGCCCTCCACACGCCGGGGCAAGACCTTTCCTGTTAAGAGCTCCTCCTCTTCCTCCAGACTGGCCACCTCCAGCTCCTCCTCCTCCTCCTCTGGGCCCAAATGTAGGTCTGCCGTCAACCCCTCCAAACCTCAGCCCTGAACCCCAAATCCAACCCCAAATCCAACCCTCAACCCCAAACCCCAAATCCAGCCCTCAACCCCAAATCCAACCCACAACCCTCAGTCCTGAACCCCAAATCCAACCCTCAACCCCAAATCTAACCCACGACCCTCAACCCCAAATCCAAGTTTTACTTCAAGACCTCAAACACAAGTCCTACTTCAACTCCCTCTCCACTCTGCAATCTTAACCACCAAATACAACCTGACTTTTTAATCCTCAAATCTCAGATAACAACTAATAATACACAAACACACACACGCACCAAAATCCCCACCCACCCAACTCGTTAAGCTGTTCATTTGGAACTGAGCTTATCGGCTGAACAAATGCAGCCTCGGACTAAAGAATGAAAAATCCTGGCCTGGCGGTTGGCTGTGTTCTCGCCAGGGCTAAATGAGCTGTGTGGTCCCACCCGCTGCTCGCTGCCCGCTGCCCGCTGCCCGCGACCGCGCCCGTTTCAGCCACCGCTAAAGGCTTTAGCCCGGCCGATAGCGCCAGGCCCCTCTTATCTCCCGCCACACCTGAGCGACCGCCGTCGCCAGGGACGACGCAGAAAGCGCTCGGGGCGGGGGGGGGGAAGGATTATTCGGTCTCCGGACCGGCTTACATCGATTTCCCTCAGCCTTCTGGGGGCCGGGCCTGGTCTCAGGCGTTTGCCATTGTCCGCGTTTCCCCCCTTTTCACTGAAAAGACCTGCGCCTCCATTGTTCTGTCCTCTTCCAGGCATCGTTTTTTTTTTTTTTTTATGCCTGTGAAAATTAAATAGGATCAGCGGGTCGAAAGTATCCCGAATTAAAGCCCGTTCGGTCGTGGGTGGCGATCCGTCTCTCGGCGAGCGCACTGTGGGATTCTCCCAGCCAACCCCAGAGTTCATTTTATTCTGCTTTTGTTTTTGTTTTTTTTGTTTCTTTTTTTTTTCTCGAGCGTGAATCCAATACATGCATCGATGCGTAATTACTGAAAAAACGATGCCTATTGGCAGCTGAAGCTTAAAAAAAAAGTCTTCTGAAGAAGTTTTGAGGCGAAGTTCCACGGAGCTGCCGAGGTCCGCCGCATAGACCCCTCCTCCTTCCTCTCTGTGATGTCACTGGAGGGGGAGGAGACCTGATGTCGATGCCTCTGGCCTGATGTCACCCCCCGGTCTTCGTCTCTTGTCAGCGCGGTGCTTGGTATGCTCAAAACACCGCGCTAGATTACAGAAATAAAGCCCGTGGAGAGATAGCAGGCGCGCGCGGGAAAGATGGGATGTCAGCTCGAGTGCTACGGAGGACCTGCGAGCGCGAGACGGAGGAGAAAATGAAAAGTGAAAACGTTCGCGCCGAAAACCGATCTTTTGTCTGCATTTGCATAAGTGGACAAGATTTAAGATTTAGAGCTCGAAAGCTAACGGCTCGCGGGGCACGGAGGCTCGGTCGGTGGACTGCCTTCCGCCGGCCCCTCCGGCGAAAGCGTCTGCGAGATTTGTTATCGCAGACTCTTTTTTTTCGGCGTGTTTAATTTTCCTCCTGTTTGGGCGCTTGGCTCTCTGCCCCGGGTTCTCTGATTTCACTTTCACGGCGTGTGAGTCACATCAAAGTGTTGTGAAGTGCTACATCTTGTAGTGATTCAGAGCAACTCACAAAAGCACTTGAGTGTTTAGACCAGAAAAATGTTATTCGTCTTAAGCCTACACCGAAAAAAAAAAAACAACAAAAAAAAAAACACCAGAAAAGGATCTAGAGAATAATTTGTAATGCAGCTGAAAATGTGGCTGTACAGCAGAATGTTTTTTTATTTTATTTTATTTTTTTTTTTAAATGAAAGGATAGAATTCAAGGAGATGTCACGGTCGGTGTGCTGATCCAGAATTGCTGTGAGAGTCGAGCCTGTCTGTCTTTGAGCTCAAAACGAGCAGCTGAAGTTCCTGATAACTTACAAAATGCTCTGTGCTTCTTATCGACAAACAAAAAGAGCCAGCCAGAAAGAGCTGACTTTTTGGCAATAGCTGTTACCTGTGAAAATCCCTGGGTTGCCGACCTCGGTCAGGTGGCTGGAGAGAGATTTATTGCGTTTTTACAGGTGGGGGGGGGGGGCATTGAGATCATGGGGGGGGGGGGGGGGGGGGGGTTCTGTAAAACATAGCCAGCCAATCGACAGTCAAATTCAAACTCAAAGTGCTTTTCTAGCATGACAAAATTTGCATTTGTACTGCCAAAGCGTAACAAGGAACGTGAAACATCAGCTGGCAAACAGTAAAAAATGAATAATGTGATCGTATATATACATATACACATGCAGGTACACACACACACACACACACACACACACACATATATATACATACATACATACATACATATAAACAGTAATAATAATAGCATGCTAACATAATAACAGTCTCTGTAATGTTTATGAGCCGATCTCATTTTGCGACGCTACATTAGAGTGGCTGTGTTTTTGCAGCGGCGGCCCTGTTACGTGCCGCGAGATGCGTTTCAGCGCGTGGGCGTGAGACGCGAGCACGATTCTCGGATCGCCGAACTCGACGCGATCTCTGAGGCCGGGCTGACGGGGGAAAACCACAGGGGAGGCCGTTTCAGGGAAATTCGCATCATTTTATTTCGTATTTATTTGGCAATGATGATCTCTCGTCCTCCCTCCCTCTCTTTCTCTTTCTCTGATTCCCTCCCCCTTCCCTCTCTCTCTCTCTCTCTCTCTCTCTCTCTCACATTAGAATGTACATAACCTGCAGTGTAATGCCACAAGTTATATATTTAAAAACAAAAAAACTCCTTACAAGTACATGCAAATACATGAACTTAAGAACAACATTAATACAACGACAAATGACAATTCATTATGATTTATTAACAATGAGGGTCACAACTGTCCCTCAGATTCCCCTCTCTCTCTTTTATTCCCTCCCCTCTCTCTCTCTCTCTCTCTCTCTTTCTCTGTGACAGTCAGAGTGTTGAGGTTCAGCTCGCTCGTTCGCTCGCTCGCCTGTTCTCTCGCCACGGCTGGCTACCTCAGATCTGAGTCACATGACTCCCATAGCGCCTGTCATCTGCTCCTCTTTTCTTTCATGTCTGATGCACTTCAACGTGTCGTTTCACTGAACACGACGTGAACGCGTAAAGCATGACTGCATTACATATGAAAATATACATTTCAGATATATTAGTAGATATATTTCACTGACAGCATCAGTGGTGTTGCATTGCGTGAAGAATACGAGAGCGTACGGACGCGTGAAGATGAGAACACGCCGCTTATTTTCCCTGCTGTTAGGAGTTGCATGGGGCACCGAGCCAGACCTGACCCCACAAACCACCAGAGAGTGTATAACAGAATACACACTTAGCAGACCTACCCAGGATTGCAGACACGTCTTCTGTTTCACGACTGCCTGTTTATGCAGGCTCACATGTATTCGCTGATGAAATGCGTGTGGAATACCTTGTCCAAGCGCAGGGGTATTGAATTATACTGTTGACACAGGGTTGGCCACAGTGGAGGAGCCCCCCCCCACCATATCCGAGTTACTGAGATTTCTTCCCACCCGCAGTGTTTTTCTCGCCACTGTCTGAATGTTTTTTTTTTTTTTCTTCATACTGGGAAGTTTTTATTTATTTTATTTTTTTTATAACCTCACTTCCTAGATCTTAGGGAGGTCCAGGTTCAGGTTTTTGTAGAATTGCAGAAGACAAATACAGAACACGAAACAGAAAATGTGGACTTTGCACCAAGTCCAAGTCTAAACGCGTTGGTCCCTTAAAGACAAAAACAAGATTCATGAAGCACAAAGTGCTGACTGGGCTGTGCGTATTTCACCCTCCCCAGGGGAGGGATCCAGGAACGGTGCTGTTGTAAATGGACTTTTAAGTTTGTGGACACGTCAGACGGTGCCGCATGATTGGCTTCCAGTTTCATTGACAGTGAGATTTTTTTCCACACTTCCTGCCAAATACGGTTTCTTGAGGTTGGTCCGGGCTTTTAGAGTTGATAGCCGAGCTTTTGGAAAGCCCTCGCATGTGCACCCCGAATGGTTTGGCTGTTTTTTTTTTTGCGTTATGATCCACATAGCAACGGAAACACCTCCCCTTGTCTCCCTGACCAATCAGTAGAGCTAGTGGGAGGGGCTCTTTGACTGAGTAGGCCCTGCTCATGGTCCTAGTTAAAAAGACATTGGGAAAGTACAAACTGCTGTGTAGAGTTAGAGTCTCTGCCCTGCGATTTTGTGCCTCTCGCCCAGTGCATGCTGGGATATGTTCCAGCCCCCGTGTGACCCCAACCAGAAAATAAGCTGGGTAGAGAATGGATAGATGGAAATGAATGGAGCGAGAGTTAGGTGCAGTTCTATGTCGCCTCAGTTAATTTGAGTAATGAAGATAGATTTTTACATTTTAAATCAATCGAATTTTTTTTTTTTCGATTGATTTAAAAATGCTAATAGGACGTTGAGTAACTTGATCAAAGGCGTGATCAAAGCCTCCTTATGTGACTGTGCTCAGGCAGCTGGGTCCCCTCCCTGAGCGCTGGTGACTCATTTGTAGTGGCTGCGCTTTTTTGAGTGGCCTTGTCTGCACCCGAGCGGGGTTTTGGCAGGGAGCTCGGCATGTCCCCGGCGATCGATAAAGAAAGACCACGCCTCAAACTGCGCGCGCGACCGGGACCCGGCCGTCAATGAAGCCCCGGGACGAAACGCCAGCGGCATTAGTCAGGAAGCTTCCGGAAAGGCAGGTACACTCCAGGGGCCCGCTCTCTCTCTCTCCACTCTCTCTCTCTCTCTCTCTCTCCCCTCTCCGCTCTCTCTCTCTCTCTCTCTCTCTCTCTCTCTCTCTCTCTCTCTCTCTCTCTCTCTCTCCCCTCTCCGCTCCTCTCTCTCTCTCTCTCTCTCTCTCCCTCTCCCGCTCTCTCTCTCTCTCTCTCTCTCTCTCTCCTCTCTCTCCCCTCTCTGCTCTCTCTCTCTCTCTCTCTCCCTCTCTCCCCTCTCCTCTCTCTCTCTCCCTCTCTCCCCTCTCCATTCTCTCTCTCTCTCTCTCTCTTTCTTTCCCTCTCCCGCCCTCCCTCCCTCCTAATTGTGATTCTACATCTCCGAAATAAACTCTGCGGTCACCTTCAAGGCACACCCTGGATGAATTATGCCGCCCTCTGCAGTGGCGTTAGATAACGGTGATAGGGCGCCTGAAGGGCCTTATCGTTCCTGGGATTAGACGTTTTCGTAGACGGGCCTCGGATAACGATTTTTTTTTTTTTTTTCCCCCACACTTTTATTTTGTTGTATTCTTTTGAAGTTTCTTTTTTCTTTTTCTTTTTTCTTTTTTACTTTCCTTCTAGCGGTGAGGCTAATGTCGAGCAGCGTGGGGTCGATGTAAGTCATAAAGATCTGGAAATTGAAAGCAGCCAGTTGGAATGTTATTTTTTTTTTGTTTTTTTTTTCTACGGACCCCGACCGTGACACAAATTGGCCCCCCTGACATCTGAAGCAAATGAATTTTTCTGTGGATGGAAAGGCTAAAAACAAAGGCAGAGAAAGCGGGGTGCCGGGGCCACGTTCGCTGCTGGTTCTGTGTGTGTGTCGGCTCGAGCAGGAGAGGAAAAGAAAGGGCAAGCTCCTGGCCTACTAGTGTCAGATTGAGTTCTGTTACAAAGAAGCAGAAAGTGAAAAAGGTATGCAGAAAGAAACATGCACACACACATACGCCTACGCACACACACACACCTGTACACACACACACACACACACCTGTACATACACACGCGCACACATAGGTAGGTGTGTGTGTGTGTGTGCGCGTGTGATTGAGTGTGTGAGCCTGTGTGTATTGTATTTACCTACATATTGCAATTCCTGCCTCTCTGTCTGTTAGTGAGAGAAACAGGACACGCCGTTCTTCACACCAATGCTCTAATGGACGTTGACGTTGTCTGTAAAAAAAAAAAAAATTTGGAGGCTGGAAGCATTTCTTGTATTCTTGTTTATTGGGGTGATAAATAAAGTATGTGTGTGTGTGTGTGTGTGTGTGTCCACAGTGAGGACCGACCAGCTCCAGACGATCAAGCGTGAGCTGACGCAGATCAAAACCAAGATCGACTCGCTCCTAGGGCGGCTGGAGAAGATCGAGAAGCAGCAGCGAATAGAGGCCGGTAAGCGGGGCCTGTCTGGATGGGGGGGGGGGGGGGGGCGGGGGAGGGGAGCCAGGGGTGGGTGGGGGTTCCGGGGGGATGTAAATTAAAAGCGCACACAGCCATCAGTCTCTCCGACAGCGCAGGAGATAGGGAGCCTCAGCGCTCCATCACACTCCGGACTCTCCTGGCACCAGGTTGTACATCCCAGTCAGGTGGGCGGGGCTTATGGATGTGCTCAGCTAGAGGACTAAAAAAAAAAAAAAAAAAATCTTGCAGAGGACAAAAAATGAATAATTAATAAATGTAGAAATAAATAAGTTTGGCTTCTCTTTAGGACTCCCAGGGCCCTTTAGGACACACCCTTTTTCTCTTTAGGACACACCCACGGTTGTGAGGTCACAGGTGACTGAAGCCACACACGCAGGTGATTGGCTCATGTGATTTGCATGTGAATCCATGTGGAACTCATGGCAGTTCAATTTAGAAGCATTCTGGGTAAGCATCACGTCTACATAGACGTGACGCACCTTAACTCTGCACCACACAGTTTTTTGTATGGCCTGGCAAAAACCTTTTAAAAATATTATGTGGACTTACAAGTGTCCGACTTCCCATTTGAGTCCATCCAAAACCCTCCTCAGAGCTCTGGAAACATTGGTGTGAGATGGATGTGTCTAAACTGACAGGTACATGGTCAGTCTCTACCTCTTTGTCCTCTCTCTCATATCTACACCCCTCTTTTCTCCATTTCTCTTGCTCCTGCTGTCTACTCTGTCGGTTTCTGTCTGTCTCTCTTTTCCTCAGTCCTCAGTTACCCCCCCCCCCCCCCTCCCCGGCCATCCCCCATGCTCTGTTTCCCTCTCTTCCTCCTCCTCTCTCAATCCAATTCAGTGTTTTTTTGGCAGGAGAAACCAAAGCAGACTCTCAAAAAGCATTCGTGCACAATTGCACAATATGACACGTAGAACGGAAATGAGATTGTGAATATGAACATGTTAACAACAACAACAACAGCAACACTTAAAGTAATATCAAATAATACAAAATAATACTGAAGTAGAAAGGGTAAAATTGGTAACCAATCATGACAATAACAGTATTATCTCTGTATATTTGTATTTGCCTTCTTGATCTCTCTCTCTCTCTCTCTCTCTCTCTCTCTCTCTCTCTCTCAGTCAGGAGCTTCTGGTTGTTTTAGCAACACCGCTAACGTATTAAAGTAGATGTACTGCATGGACCCACATTCCGGCTTTGTCTCACACAATGACTTTGTATGAAGAACCCTGTCCTTTAATTACCCATTCACACAGTCCACTTGTTTCCTGAGTGCATGCTTTCAAATATGTTGCATACTTTATCCCCCACATCACTCTGAAGAATTTTATAGACCAGGCCTTGTCACCAAATGGAATTGAATATTTTTTCAAAGTGAACGAGGCATGCTAAAACTAAGTTGTTTGGTGGACATGTTAATTTGTTACGGTGCTGTTGGACTTAAATGTGGTCAGCGGTATAGTGGATTGGTAAGAAGCTAATCTGTCTGTCACTAAGGACATTGTGCTGATTAAAGAAGTTTATTAATGTTTTTATTAAGGATTCTACAAAATAGCTTCTCCAGATTACTGCTTGAGCAAATGCCTTCGGTAATTATTAGGGTCCAATTTATCTCCTCTTTTGTGAATTTGGACTGCAAACCCTGGGTACCAGATGTCGGGGGAAGACAAAACTCCAGGCTGAATAACTGAAGCAGATTTGTGTGCAGCTCAGTGGAGCAAGCTTTTAGCACCTCATTCCCGATACTGCACGAACCACAGGCTTTTTTCCTTTTCTTTCTTTTTTTTTTTAGAGGCTGTAATTTTTCAGTCTGCTCCGGCAGTGAGGTCGGCTATCTTGCGAGTTGCGATCGTTTTTAATTGCCAAGTCAAGGATATCTTGTTTTCCTCTAATTATGTTCTGATTGCGTTTACGATAGCTTTGTGGGATTTCTGTGGGTAAATTCACTAAATGGTCTTTCTCAGTAGCTCCATCTTGTAAGGCCAATAACTTGAGGCGCCGCTGTACTTTATTATTCCACATGTCCCAGAACTGGATTTGCTTGATTGATTCTTCAATTTCAATAAATTTTTTATTGGTGTAATTTTGTTTCTTATTTCTCAAAGTGTGTTTGTGTTGTTAACGGAGTTCATGGAGCCCGAGGCAGTAACTCTGGGTTATGCTGCCGGTTGTGTTTTTGGTCTGATAATTGTCTTCAGTTGTTTTCAGCATTCATTTTCAAACCATTTTCTAGTGGATTTTTATTTCATATTTTTCTATCTTGTTTTTTATACGGTTCATGTGAATTTCCGCTTTCCTGAAGACATTATTATTGTCAATAACTGCCAGGTTAATGTCTCCTTTATTTTGTTCGGTAATGTGTTTTACTAAAAATGTTTAATTAATTTGACTCACTTAAACAGATTGCTTTGATAAACTTTGCTGTCTGAAGCCTGTCTGAATAACTGGCTGGGATTGGGCAGCTTACTGATGAATGAAAGGCTGTGATTGGGCAGCTTGCTGATGAATGAACTGCTGTGATTGGGCAGCTTACTCAGCTCCTGTCTCCGTATACCCACAGCTCTTTCATTGGAACACGTTTATTTATGGCCTGAAAGGGGAAGTTTTTTTACCAAACCGGTAAATGATAGAGGAGGGTTCCGTCTCAGCCACTATGATTGACGGCACCACTGCCCCAGAGCAGTGAAGAGTAGGTGAGCTGCGGTAGGGAGTCCCCTGTGATCCTGCCATTAAGGATGTTCAGAGAGCTGCCTGTTCAGAGAGTGTGGGTGTGAGACGTGGAGAATCCTCCCCGGACCCTCGCGTTTCCTTGGGCCGGTACACGCGTCATTTCCCTGAGGAGAGTGCTGAAGAACTCCTCACTGAAGCACCGAGGCGATCCTGTGGAGGTGTATGCTGAACACAAAAGGATGTTATTTTCACAAAAGATCCACATCTTTCCTTAATTTTTAATCGTGTACTGTATGTGATGTACCACTTGCTGGTCTGCTTTTGTGTAGCACGACCTATGTTCTTTTGGAGTCTGCTGTGTCACACAGCCTGTTCATTTCTCTGTCCTTCACCTCTAATCAAGTTGCTTTATTGGCAGGAAGTACGTATACATATGTATTTTTTTCCAAAGCGTACTGTTCTATGTGCATGTGTACTATAGAATAATAATGGAACATTTTCAGAACTACAACACAATAACATGTTAATCTCTCTCCCCCTCTCTCTGCCTCTCTCTCTCTCTCTCTCTCTTCCCCCCTCTCTCTCGCTCTCTCTCTCAGAGGCTCAGAGGAAGTACGAGGACCCGTGCGAGTCGCTGCACGAGGAGTCCGTATCAGAAACGGCGGAGAACTCGGCCGAGGAGGCGGGGGAGGGGGGCGTGGACACTGAGGCCGGGGAGATGACCGACGGGGGCGAGGATGACTACGACGAAGAAGGCAGCAACGACCTGGTGATGAGACGGTGGGAGGGGTGCGGGGTGGGAGGTTATGGGTAAGAGGAAGTGGTAGAGTGGGTGGGGGGTTCTGGGTAAGAGGACGTTGAATGAGGGGTTATAGGTAAGAGGAAGTAGGGTTATGTGGGTGGGGGGTTATGGGTAACAGGAAGTGGTATGGGGGTTATGGGTAATAGGAAATTGTGGAGTGGGTGGTGGCTTATGGATAAGAGCAAGTAGTACAGTGGGTGGGGGGTTATGGGTAACTGGAAGTGGCAGAGTGGGTGGAGGGAAGTTGTGGAGTGGGTGGGGGGTTATGGGTAGGGGTTATGTAATGGCAGGATCCAGCTCTTCTCTTAAGAGCACAGAATTATTCGGGTGGGGGCACTGAGGCAGTTCTCTCTCCCCTCTGTCACACACTTTAATTAAAAAAGTCTGGAACAGACTTTCAGAGCAAAATTACTATCGGAGATGGACTGGGTGCAGAGATGCATGACGAGGAGGGGGGGAGAGGGGGAAAGAGAGAGAGACAGAAATGCACAGAGAGAGAAAGAGAGAAGGGGAGATGAAAAAGAGAAATTAACAGCACAGGAATTATGTACGATTATAAATTTGATCTACGTATATATATGTGTGTGTGTGTGTGTGCGTGCGTGCATGCATGCGTGTGTGTGAAATATGGGTATTATGTGGATAATGCCAATTGAAATCTTAAATTTAGCAAATGACTGACTTTGGAGAGAAGCAGAGAGAGATTATACAAGGTCAGTTAGGGGCAACAAAGATAGAATTGCAAGTTAAATAAAAGATGTGTCAGAGTATAGAATGATGGCGGGAATGGGGTGAGAGGGTTGGTTGAGGCAACAAATCCTCCAAAACTCACATTTTAACAGTCCTGGAGAAAAAAATAATACAGAGATCTTCAAGGTTCATCTGTTTCTGGGTTTCACTGTGCCTTTCCAATTATATTATATTTATTACCTGATAAAAAAGAGAGAGTTTTTTTATAGTGAGGGGAAGTCTAGGCTCTCTCTCTCTCTTTCCTAATGGAGGAGATTACTTCCCTGGGACTGTGTCTTTGGTTCTTCTGTCGTCCTTTTGAAGGTCGTGTCAAGGTCGCGGAACGCTGAGTCCTCAGAACCCAAATCCGTTATCGTGGCTTTTTTAAATGTAATTATCCCCAAATTTTTTTCCCCAAAAAAAGGGGAAAAACAGAATGTTGGCGATGTCTATGCCTAATCATTTGATCAGAGCTGGTATGATATTCTACCAAAACAAAGATTGCAAAATGAGGAAGGTAATTTTTTTTTTTTTTTTACTTTCAACTCATAGAATGCTTCTTCTTTTTTTCTTCTTTTTTTTTGCAGATAGAGAACCACGTTTCAGACATTGATAATTGAAACAAAAAAGGTAATTGTCATTTTCCTAGAATTTCTTTTTTTTTTTTTAATGTGCAAAATGGTCATTTCTATAATATTGTAGATTTATTGTCATGCTAACTGTTATAATAACTTGCGGGCAATATCATGAAGCACACTCTGATCCAGCTCTTTAAAGTCCAAGCAGAGGATCGACGCCTTGCATTGTTTGAAGATTATTTTTGTCTATTTAAGCCACCAGGCTTGCTTTCTGAGCATTAGTGGATGTATGAACAGAGGAAAGCTCAAAGACAAAGTGGAAAAAACATGTTTATTAATAGCATCTCAAGACAACAGAAGCTGAAGCATCAGGGGTGAACATTAGCAAGTGCATCCATAAGTGCACCAAACTGAAAAGATGGACATACGGTATGGTTGCTAAACTGTCATATCACAGTTATCACTAATGCGTATTTCTATGAAGCTTGACAATGTGCAAATTTGGAAGCAGTGGGTTACATTCAAAGCCTTTATTTCTACCTTTTGGTGTTTTTTCTTTGAGTTAGAGGATTAAAAAAAAATGCCATTATGCATTTCTCCTGCCTCGGTCAAGCAAATGGGTCAGGTGGCACGGCAGTGCAGCCGTTTCCCATAATGCTCTGAGGGGTGTATATGTCATGGGGGAGGAGCATCGCAACGGATACATGACATCATTAGGTTTTATGGTGAGAACATTCTCAGGCAAATAAAGAAGCTTTTGGTGTCATTCCTGAGCTTGTTCTATAATGTACATTTTGCTCATAAACTCTAGAATATATCTGTGTGTGGAGTGGGGGGTAGTGTGCATGTGTGTGTGTGTGTGGGGGGGTGTATGTATGGCTGCATGTGTGTATTCGTGTGTGTGGGTGGCTGGGTGCGTGTGTGTGTGAGTGGGAGAGAGTGCATGAAAGATCAACAAATCTATTCATTTTATAGATCATTATTTTAGATTTTTAAATTTGTCTTTTTCAGATGACAACATTCATACATTTGTCATTTGAAAGCTTATTTGAGTTTTGCGAGGCGTAAAAAATATAAAGTATGTTTCTAAGAAATAAATTATAACAAGGAGACACATTAGTTGGTCTGAGAGTGCAAGTTAGTGAGTAAGTGAGTGTGTGTGCGTGTGTGTGAGTAGGCTGGTGGGTGTGTTTCTGTGTGTTTGTATGGCTGCTTGTGTGTATGTGAGTATGTGTGTGTGCATGCATGTGTGTATGCATGCATGCGTCTGTCTGTGTGTATGTGCATGCGTGCATGTGTCTGTATGTGTGTGCATGTATACATGTGTGTGTGCATGCATGTGTTTGTATGTGCATGCATGCGTGTGTCTGTGTGTATGTGCATGCGTGCATGGGTCTGTATGTATGTACTTGCTTGTGTGTATGTGTGCATGCATGTGTCTGTGTGTATGTGCATGCATGCGTGTGTCTGTATGTATGTGCATGCACACTTGTGTCTGTGTGTATGTGCATGCATGTATACTTGCGTGCATGCATGTGTCTGTGTGTATGTGCATGCATGCGTATACACGTGCATGCATGTGTCTGTAGGTGTGTGCATGCATGCGTGTATGCGTGCATGCATGTGTTTGTGTGTATGTGCGTGCGTGCCGCCATTCCTTTTCGTCATCTTTTTTTTTTTCCTGCGTGCACTCAGCCAGATGGTCCCTTGAAAACATTTCAGAAAAGTCTAGACTGTTACTTGTTACATCTATTATAGTGTTAGAGATAGAATCTTCATTTCCCCCCACCCCCAAAAAGGGAAATTTCTCGAAATATCAGCAAAGTGAATCAGAGGTAATTGACTTGAGTATTTTTCATTTTGAATAGCACCTGTACGTCATAGTCTGGATATGAAGGTCTTTTGGCCATTTCTGTTTCTGATTACAGTGCAAAAGTACATAAGATGGTCCTGTGTATGCTGATAAATTCTGTTTAGTTTTTTTTTTTTTTTTTTTTTTCTCAGAAGTATTTAACTTCCTTGAAAACCAAAAACAAGGCAGTTAAGTACACGTATTTTTCTCAGAGGTGGAGATTTGATGGAGGTTTTGAGTGTGGAGGAGCGGAGCTGCTCTGGTGAAGGTTTTAGTGGCTCGTGGCTACAGCACTTAACAACTCTGTTATTTTTTCTGTATTTAAGTATTTAACTTCCTTAAAAAAACACAAACCAAAAACAAAACAGGTGATGTTTTTCCTGAATGCCTCCTTGGACTTATCTGCTCAGGAGAGAGTTTTATTTAAGTTTCCTGAGGTGTATTTTGGTTGGAGGTTTTTTTGAGGGGGAAGAGGGCAGGTATTTTGGCTGGAGTTTTGATTGGCCGGTGGTGCCAGCACTTCTAAGTTACTTTCCTAGTGGCAGTATAAGTTGTGGTCATAAAAAGAGCTGTATTAAATCAATTAAGATTGATTTATTTTGTGTTTGGCACATCGCTTTCATGCAAAGGGGGGGTATCTTATTTTAAAGCCTCATATTTGTGGTTCAGCTTTAGCTGAGTGCAAATGGCTTCACAAAGCCTCTCCAACAACTAATGAGCGTGTGAATCGCTGGCTGCACTTGTGCAAGGCTCCTGGACTGGCCTTTGTACCTGTGCGTCCGTGAACAATAGCTGCATTCAAACCTGGTGATTTCATAACAAAACTTTATTTGTAAAGAACCTGAAAGTGCTTTCCAGATCTGAAATGTAGCCATTAGTACTGGAGTCTCACATCTTGCATTCTAAGGCTTTTCTTATCCTGACGACGCCATGAACATGTTTACTTGACCTCCTTATCTCTCTATCTCATTCAGGCTCCATCTCTCTGCAGATTTTCCTCTTTCTCCATCTTCCCATCTCTTTCTGTCTCACACTCTCTGACATTTCATCTTTCTCTTCTTCCACCTTTCTCCTTATTTGTCTGCTCCCTTAAGTATCATGTTCTAACATGTTCCATCTCCGATTACATCTCTTGGTCTCACTATATCTTGTTCTCTATCTCTAATTATTTTTCTTTCTACACTGTATAACCAAAATTATCTGGACACCCCTTGGTCTGGGGCTGTTTTTCATGGTTTGGGCATTAGGAGTTGGTTTCGGTGAAGTCAACTCCTAATTCTACAGCATACAATCACATTCTAAATGATTCTGTGCTTCCCCAACAGTTTGGGGCAGGCCCTATTCTGTTTCAGCATGACAGTGCCCCCAGGAACACAGCGAGAAACAATATAGAAATGGTTTTGTCAAGAATGGCGTGGAAGAACTTGACTGGCCTGCGCATAGCCCTGACCTCAACCCCATCCAGCACCTTTGGGATCAATTGGAAAGCCAACTGTGAGCCAGGCCTAATTGTCCAATCAGTGAATGACCTTATGAATACTCCTCAGGCTGAATGGGAACAAATCCCTGCAGCAATGCTCTATCAACTAGTATAAAGTCTTCCCAGAAGAGTGGGGATTGATATAGCAGCAAAGGGTGGACCAACTCCAAATAATGCCTATAATTTTTGGTGCGATGTTGGATGTCAGATATTCACATACTTTTGGCCAAAAGTGTATTTCTTTAAGTTCTTTTCTCTTCTCTCTCTCTCTCTCTCTCTCTCTCTCTCTCTCTTAAACTAAAATATGAATAAATAAATCCTCGAGCTGTGAAAGATGAAATGAAAATCAACCCCCCCCCCCCCCCCCACTCCCACCCCCAAATCCCCTCACCCCCACCGCAGCCCCCGCCCCCCTTTCTAGCGACGGCACCGAAATTCCAAATCAGAACCATCGACATTTCCGTGCTCCGTGCGTTATGTTAATGAGAGGCAACCCCCAGACTCCCAATGCACACATGCCACCAAGACAGCTGTTTGAATACCCAATGAAACATCGCTGTCTCTCAATCCCCCTTCGCAAGTGCCTGTCGCCTTACTTGCTGTAAAGTGCAGAATGTGCTTCATGGAATAAAAAGAACAAGGAATGGACAGGGCTTGCATGGCAAGGACGATAAACATGTCTGTTGGTAATGTCGTGCGCCAGGTTGCTGGTAGTGTTGTACATTTGAGATGAAAAATGACATTAAGGATACCACTTTAAAATCCTTTTAACATGTTAACATCTTTTTTCACTAAGTCTGCATTTTCTGGCTACATCTCACTGGCGTCATCAACCAATCAAGGGGGACCAATTAGAAGTTCATTAACCAGTGAGAAAAGCACAAATGTCCTTGTCATGCACCAAACTTCTTCACAATTGGTGCATACATCATTGTGTGTCTTTATTGTTTTTTTTTTTTCCCTTCTTTCTTATGCTGTGGGTGAAATTTGAGAAGATAACGATGTTTTTGTCTCTCAGGTGCAGAAGGAGAGCTACCCACAAGGCTGTTTGAGAAGGCATTGGCACCCCCCCCCCCCCCCCCCCAAGTGGGAGGGGTTCCTCGAGAAGATTGAGGAAGAGAGGAAGAGGGGGGTAGAGGAATAATAACAAAAAAAATTTAGAGAACATGGCTGCCATGTCTTCTCTTCCTGCGAGGACATTTCCACCCCTGGTTCTGCGGCTGTGTTGAAAAAGAACTGTCTCACGCTCTTTAGATTCGAACGTATCCTTAAGCCCCGCCTCCTCTGCAGTCCTTGGGTATTCATTTGTACATTCAAAGAAAAAAAAAAGTTTAAAAAAAAATAAAATAAATAAAATTCTAATAAAATGTGTTAATTTGTTTGTATTTACAATAAAAAAAACAAGCAAACAAACAAAAAAAAAAGAGGATTTTAAAACAATGTGTATAAAGCCACTTCACATAAAGCTGCCATTGTGTGCTTTCCGGCACGTTCCGCGGAACACGGAAGTGTTCTGTGCTACACTTCGCGTTCCATGATGCCGTTGTAACGTTGCTCTTTTTCACATGCAGGGATTTATGACGTGCGGTATTCTCCCCTCCGTGTTCTGCTTTCCGGCTTTTATTTACGTTTGTTTTTTTTGTTCTTGTTTTTATTTTTATTTTCATGTCCTCATTATGTTGATAGTAAATGAAATCACTTTGCTTTTTTTTTGTAAATAAAAAGGCACCTTAATGTAGAGAGATGTTTTTTTTTAATTTATTTTATTTTATTAAATATATATATATATAAAAAATTAATTGCACCATTTTAAAAGGGTACAAAGGATGGGAACGTATGGGTACTGAACAAAACCAAGCAAAAAAAAAAAAGACAACTTTTTTTTATCCCCTATGTATCACAACTAAGGCTGTAAGTCTTAGCATTAGCATTAGTTCATCAGGTTTCTCCCTTATTCTTCACTGGCTAATAGCTGTGCTATTTCAAATCACACCAAACACTTTAAGAGATAACCTCCAACACCTGCCAAGGGCCCCCCCCCCCCCCCCCCCCAATTCTCTCTCTCCCTCTCTCTTTCTCTCTGTCTCTCTCTCTCTCTCTCTCTCTCTCTCTCTCTCACACACACACACTCAGACCTCATGCTGGACAGTGAGAACTCACTGCTGTCAATCTTATTTTCAGTCTTTTCTCATCGCAAGGCTTCTCTGGAAGACACTAAATGCACCCTGTTTTCGACCACAATGCTGCAAACCTACTGTTTATTTTACATTATCAAATTATATGTTTAATTGAAGGTGATTCATTCTTACCTACACTAATTATTATTATTATTTATTTATTTTATTTTTGTTATTTTGAAATGTAAATGTAAATGTAGCATTATGCAAACCACAGTGAGTCTGCAGGCTTATATGTACTGTGGAGCATAATGAGTTCGATGAGTCTGAATGAATTAGCATCTAATAGAGTTTTCGTTCTCAAAAAGGGAATGAATTTACTGGAAACCATCAGTGTACTAAACTGCCTTGTTAGTTTATTTTCATTTTTATTTTTTACCTTCGTTGCAGTCATTCTACTGACAGATTAAGATAATGATGCATATTGAGCTCAATCTATTTTTGTAAAACAAATACTTTACTCTCCCTTAGAGAAAGTATTCATAAATGTTGAGTTTTTGCTGTTGTTGTTGTTGTTGTTGTTGATTAAATTTCCTTCTCCAATAAATTATGGGATATAAGTATTTTCTGAAGTACTACAGAATACTAGTCAATCTGAAAATGACCAAACTTAAAATTATCCAATTTAGATAAGGTAAACCATCATTGTTTCTGATGAGCCCAAATGAAGATAATTGCATTTCTAAAAAATATGCTATATATACACCTTTTTTGTAAAACTATTTTTATGATGAGCATGTTTGTTGTTCAGATGTATCTATTTATATTTTATTGTTGCAAATGTTGTATGGCTATAGGTTCCATTTCATTTAAACAAGAGATAATAATCTGCACTGTACATACAATATAGTTTTTGTTTGTTTGTTTTTTCCATTCTTCGGTCAAACAAATCTAATTTTTGTGTCTATTTCTTGGAATAAATTACCCACAAAACCAACTGAAGAACCATAATTCTTGACTTGCTGTTTATCCTTCTTTAGGAAATAGCACACGGTTAAATGCAAACGACTCAGTAATCTAATACGCTTTTGCATGAAATATGTTTACAGGATTAATCCCTGCTGATCAGAACATCTCACTTTTATTTTATTGCAGTATTTACAGTTTGTTTTCAGTTTTTTTTAGTAATATAAACAGGGAAAATAAGAATGATAAATTCCAGCGGAAATGAGTTTGAAACGAGGACGATAAGATCTCCGTTTGCGACGGGGAACAACGTGCGTGAGCCTCGCTCGTCCGCGTGAGAGAGAGCGAGCCTAAAGTAAGGACAGAGCAGTCGCAGGGAGCGCAAACTCCGTTGCGCCGTTGATTTAATCCATCCGGCTCCACTGTCCGGGAAGGTTGCGCCAAATTCCCTCACACCGCGGCACTACAAGCAAGTGAAAGAGCAACAGATGGCCAATGTAATTTTCTCCATTCATCAGAGCCAGAATATAATGTTGGCAGGTTAACGAGGCCCAGTGGTTGCACTGGCTAGAGGTATCAGTTCTGGCTAGCCGCCATAGCCAAAAAGCACACTGATCTCAAATGCACCTGCTTTCTTTCCGGCTATCTGTCTTTTTTTGACGGGTGAGGTATGGAATTTTGATCACATGCTGGTGCCTTTGACTGTTATAGTGAACCACCCACCCCCCCCCCCCCCCCCAGATCCCCCCCCCCCCCCCCCCCCCCCCAAACAACTTGAAGACAAGTTAAAAAAAAAAAAAAAAAAATGCTAATTAGTGAATAGCAAGTGTATGAAAAGATGACCATATTTTTAATGACACTGGTCAGTTCACTCAGTTCGTAATCATCACCAGATGAACTGTACAGTGGCCGACGCAAACATGAAGTTGCTTCAATATTTTAATCATATATGTGGTTATATCCTGCACATTTGGGAATCGGGTGAGGTGAACATAGATATCCTTGCGAAAAGTACTTTGGAACTATTATTATGATAGCTTGCTATCGTTCTATCACCGTTTTAAAACTTTTTTTATTATTACTAAATTACAATCAGCTTAGCAGGAGGCTAAAGATTACATTTAAATCGCTTGACTACAGCACTGCATGGCAAGTGAAACAGCTGTTTCTTATATCACATATTATAAGTAGCAGTTCCAGTTTCCGTGAAGTTCCCTAGTGGTTTAAATCTGAGGTATGCTATGTTAGCTGCAATTGCCCCATTGGTACATTGTCATTTCAAAAGAGCGCAAGCTAGTTAACTAGTCCACTTTGCCAGCCACTGGTTTGTTTCCCTTAGTAATCTTCCATTTGGGCTGTGCAGTCCATTCAAATAATGTGCAGTCGGTGTCTTTGAATGTTTTCACTGTTGCTGTGCAGAGCTCCAGCCACACAATAGAAGTTATGACTGTAACAGCCAAAAGCAATGATAGCAAGCTCTTAACTCCGAGTACTTCTGCACTCTCTCCCATTTCAGCCAATCAGGCTGTACTGTGCCTATTTCTCTCAGCCAATCAGATGTTTCCTTATTTCAAAACAAGAATGTCAATGAAAACTCCCCCCCCCTCTCATATCTGGACCTTTTTTTTTTTTTGGCTGGACCACAACAGCGGGGCCAGCCCTACAAACGCGAATGTCTGTGACTGACTGAGTGAGTGATGAAGATACACCATTGATCGGCCAAGTTATGAAGTCACACCATTGGTCGGCCGGATCACGTGTGTTACTGTAGGTCCAGCCATACGCTAGGTTTTAACCTTGTCTTTTTTTTTTGTAGGTATGTACCCACTTTGTAGGTATGCCTGCTTTCAGCTGCAAAGTGTTTGCAGATACGACAAGCTAACATCTTCAGAATTTTAGTATCATAACAGCGAATAAGCAGATCACAATCCCACAAAATGTCAAGGAAGGGATACAAAATGAGATTATAAACAAAATGTAAACAAGGCTAGGGATGATGTTCAATTTATATTAATCCCTAAGCTTTTGAAAAATTATTTTTCTATCCTACGTGCAACCTTTATTCATCTTCCTGGCAAGCGCTGAGTTTAAAAGAAAAATATTCAAGAGGACAAATTAATAGCAATACCCAATCCCCCCCCCCCCCCCCCCCCACCAAAAATAAATAAATAAATGAAGTGGATTTGTCATGATGCAAACGTTCATCCCTTTGGGGTAGTGCATAAATCTTCATTAACATTTATATTATATTAGCTCGGGGCTGCGTGGTGTGCATATTTTGTATTTCTTCTCAGTTGTGATGTGAATAATATTTAAATGAGTCGTGATATGCTGCCAATACCCTTCAATTGAAAATCTGAAGAAAAAAAAAAAAAATATATATATATATATATATAAATTTTATACATAATTTTTTTATAGATTAAAAAACATAATTAGGCTCTGTAGAAAGGAATAAAAAAAAACTGCACAGAGCATTGAGGAGACAGACTGCAACCACAGGCCACAGGAAATAATTATGTTATTAATGAAGCTAGCTGAAAGGTACATGTGATTATAGCTTTTTCTTCAACATCAGCAAGGATCCAGGGCACCTTTGACAATATTTGGCAGTCAGGCAGTAAAAGCCTAAGCAAAAGTTTCAGGGCTGTGCCTGTGTGTTGTAGCATGAGGCATTCAATGGGATGTGAGTCACTTTTGTTCTCAGCTCCTTCAAACTTTACAAGAGATCAGTCGCTTGTTTACAACAGCTCGTATTGTACCTGCAGCTTCATGTCCCCCACGTAAATTGCAACTCGAACTTCAATCCTGCCTCTGGCCATTTTGTTTTAACAAACGTTTTTTTTATCTGAAGTGGATGAAAACAGTCTGCTTGTTTTTTCGTTTTTTTTTTTCCGTCGGTAATTTTTTTGTTTTGTTTTCCCTCTGGTGTTTTCTCGACATGTTGCGGAGCATGACAGAACGTCAGAGCGGGTTTTCGCAGAAACCTCCTTCGGAGAAATCGGCATCGCTCCGGAGGAGTTTATCCACTCCCGCTAATCCTCGCGTCTGAAATGGGGGAAGCGATCCAGGGTCAGCGTGTAGCGGCGGGAGTCTGTTTCCACACACACAAGTAGCAACGCAACCGGAGCTTACCGGATAGGAGAGAAGCTGTTTAAATGGTGACACCGGCGCTTGTTCCGAGAGTTCCACAGAAATTCGTTAGGGAGTGGTATCTCCTCCGTCAGCAGCAATATGGCCTGGTGCCACCAAAATGGTTAATGTTATTTCAGCTCCGACAAGAGTGTATTTTAACGGTGGAATGGTGACGGTTGCAGATTTTCAGGTACGCAACCGTTATAGCTGAACATAGCCTCTTCTTTCTCCTCCTGTTTGAAATCAGGGATTTTTGAAAATATAATAATATCAAAAACAAATCTGACGAATTAATTTTTTTAAATCCCTGGTGTTAGAGCTGAATTATTACTGAATATTTTACTCTGATGATGTGCTCAAACAATTGTTGTTAGAATAAATATTCCACAGGAAATCTGTCCTCAGGGAATCCAAAAGGTATAAAATGTACTCTATTAGTGACTGTTTGTCTCATTACCCTCGACAATGAAGACAGTATACAATTGTACTGCATGTGTTGCTATGTCCAAAACATTAGCACTTCATTTTTTGACGGGTGTGCTTTGGTTTAAAAGATTGATAGACAAAAAAACAGTTACTCATGAAGTGGGTGGTGGCTCATAAATTTTGACCCCCCCCCCCCCCCCCCCCCCCCCCCCCCCCCCCCCCCCCAGGCATAGAGATAATTGGCCATACACTGTGAAACACTGTAAAACCTAAACGCCTTATTAAATTAACTGAGCAGTCCTAACTTTAAAAAATGGAATGAGCAATTATAACTCAATTTAAAAAAAGAGTTCAATTTAAAAGCTAAAGACCAGTGAATGCTTGAACAGATTAAAATCGCTCTACTAAAACGGTTCGAGACAATTGGTTTCCTCAAATCATTTGAGCAAACTGAACTCCTGCTATTTAAAGTGAGTTTCGCCTGATCAGCTGTTGACACTGGCACACCAGCCGCTATTGACAGTGACTTTCAGTGACTGATCGCGGTCACATATCCTCACATGGACTTGCGGCGTGTTACATCGGCGGCTGAACCTTGGTCTCGGGGAGGCGCTGCGAAAGTCATCAAGATTAAACGAAGATCCATCCGCAGCAGGAGTTGTCCCTTTAATCTGTGACACACAGGCCCAGACGTGAAAAGACTCCCCAAACAGAGGTCAGGTCCGGGGCTCTGGCAAATCCGACTCATTCCTCTTCAATCTTCCGGGCTGGGGGAGGGGGGTGTGGGTGGGGGTGGGGGGGCCACCCACATGATTGACGTTTCGGAGATAGTATGTCACACAGGGCGCATATTGAATACTATTTTCGCTCAAATGCATCACGGGGGTGTGGAGGAGCAGGACAGTGCTGTGATCTGAGAACTGTCCAAAGCCAGAACAAGAGCAGAGATTTCTTTCTTTCTTTCTTTCTTTCTTTCTTTCTTTCTTTCTTTCTTTCTTTCTTTCTTTCTTTCTTTCTTTCTTTCTTTCTTTCTTTCTTTCACATAGTGCTGGAAAGTAAATGATTTTAGGCTTTCATTGTACATTAGCTGTTTTACATTACTCAATAAAAATGTCTATTTACACTGTGTAAGAAAAAATGTTTCCATTTTTCATTACACATTTTTCATCTCATTTATATTATTTCTAAGTGTAGACAGTTGCAGGCTATATGTATTCTAAGTGTTTTTTTTTTCATTTTTAAACAAAATGAACGAGAGAATCTACCACAAGTTTCAGGCCGAGGTTTCACTATTTTGGCAGTGCCTCACCATTGAAAAACCTCAAACAGATACCACAGGTGGTGGGCTACTGTCTGTTGAGTCATTAAAGACTTTAGTGGGGTTTTATAAAAAGAGCCTGTGTGTGTGCTCTTGGGTTCAGTCAGAGCTCTGTGGGAAAGCAGTTCTTAATAATCAGGAGAGATTGTCACAGAGAAAAAGGGGGGAAAAAAAGGAACCGACGATAATGGAGGGGAAATTAAGTTATCTGCTCTTTGAAAGATCTTGTCTTTAACGGCCTTTTGCGTTTCCAAAGCAACTGAATCCCTGAGGTCTGATTGGCTGTCCGAGAGTCAGGAGGCTCGGGGAGGACTCCGTGTCCCATAGGTAACACAAAACAATTTCCTCTCCATCACTGCCTGCAGATTAACTCTCCTTTGTTTTCTGTGAAGAAAACAGCCTTCCGCATTCAGCAGAGAGAGTGGGAGAGAGAGAGAGAGAGAGAGAGATAGAGAGAGAGAGAAAAGAGAACTAATGCACTGCGCAAAATTAAAATGAAAAAGAAGAAGACAAAAGATTTCTCTGTGGTGTAACTTCACCCAGAGGCGAGGATGGGCTCATTTTAAATGGCTGGTTAGACTTCTGTCCTGTGTCTTCAATGACAACGATTCATCCGTCATTAACCTCTCAGCTGATCAGCGATGACTGCGGGGCCTCTGTCTGTCTGTTTGTCTGTCTGTCTGTCTGTCTGTTTGCCTGTCTGTCTGACTGTTGGCCACGCCAGTCATGTTCCTGAGAATATCTCTCGCTGTCTGAAAGGGACCATGGAGGACCAGGGAAGGGCAGAAATAAAGTAACATGAATACATTAATTTCTTATACGATTCTCTACGTATTTACTATACACAAGAAATATTGTTACGTTTCCATGGAAAAGAGAAAAGATGCATAGGGGCCAATCAGAAGCTGATTTGCAGTGAGATTCCAGTCCTTCATAAGGAAGGAAGGAAGAGGAGAGGAACCAGGATGAATCCCTGAATAAAAATGCACAAAATGTGAAATTGACTCTGAAAGGGTAAATTTCACATGGAGAAGATAGATATATTTCTTTTTAATCGCTGTGGAGTTCACAGTTGTGGGTTTCGCAGTCTGGAGTGGGCGTGAGCGGGACAAAGAAGAGGGACGGCTCCACCCACATCGTCTCGGTCCACATCCTTTATGCTGCGAATGTCTCATAGCTTCAAGTGCACCAGTCTCTCTCCTCTCTCCCTCCCTCTCTGCTTCTCCCCCTCCCTCATTCTCTCTCCACTCTTCCTCCCTCTCTGTCTCTCTCCTCTCTCCCTCCCTCTCTGCTTCTCCCCCTCCCTCAGCCTCTCTCCGCTTTTACTCCCTCTCTGTCTGTCTCCTCTCTCCCTCCCTCTCTGCTTCTCCCCCTCCCTCAGTCTCTCTCCGCTCTTCATCCCTCTCTGTCTCTGTCTCCTCTCTCCCTCCCTCTCTGCTTCTCCCCCTCCCTCAGCCTCTCTCCGCTTTTACTCCCTCTCTGTCTGTCTCCTCTCTCCCTCCATCTTTGCTTCTCCCCCTCCCTCATTCTCTCTCCGCTCTTCCTCCCTCTCTGTCTCTCTCCTCTCTCCCCCCCTCTCTGCTTCTCCCCCTCCCTCAGTCTCTCTCCGCTCTTCATCCCTCTCTGTCTGTCTCTCTCTCCTCCCTCCATCTCTCTCTTTCTCCCCCTCCCCTCATTCTCTCTCCGCTCTTCCTCCCTCTCTGTCTCTCTCATCTCTCCCCCTCTCTCTGCTTCTCCCCCTCCCTCAGTCTCTCTTCGCTCTTCATCCCTCTCTGTCTGTCCTTCTCTCCCTCCCTCTCTCTGTCTCTCTCATTCTCTCCCTCTCTCGCTCCTTCTCCCCCTCCCTGTCTCTGTTTCTCTCCTTCTCTCCCTCCCTCTCTCTCTCCTTCTCTCCCCTCTCCTTCTCTCTTCTCTTCTTTGCCTCTTTGCTTTCTTTGATACATTTGCTGTGGATATTCTGAATTGTGGCAGCCATGCCATTTTCTATAGCATAAATTCATCATGAATACACCTCTGTCTGTACACAATACATTTTATGTATCGTACATGATTCTGTACACGGTGCTATCTTTATTTTTATTTTATTTTATTTATTTATTTTTTACAGTTTTGCTGTTATAACCTGTTACACAGTGCTCTATTTCCAGTGGCAGTAGTTTTAACCTCAGTTGTCACGACTAGAAATATCTCCATAAACAAGCAAGATAATTAAAGATAATTAAGGCGGTACACATTCAGTGACATACCAATAAAGTTTTTTTTTTAAATTTGTATAACAGGACTGATTTTACATCTGTTACTCAATGAATAAATAAATCCGAAATGAGGTATTGTGCTGCATGTGTGACGAGATGTGACGGGGGGGGGAATGTGACAGATAGGTGTGCGTGGATCACAAGCTCACTTCAGAGAGACCGTGGTGGTGGTGGTGGGGGGGGGGGGGGGGGGGGGGGGGCGGTAGAGGCAGCCAACCCTGAGGTCGTCTACGCCAGGTAAAAGAGAGAAAAAAAAAGATTTTACTTGATCCAGTTGGGGCCGGAGGACAAAATTGCTTATTGATTTTTTTTAGGACTCCCGCCTCCAGAGTCGGGGGGGGGGGGGGGGGGGGGCGGTAAGGGGGGGGGGCGGGAACGGTGGGGCAGGGGCTGCACGTGCGGACGCCGGGACCCGCCGTTTCGCAGAGGGGCCCCCGAATCTCGCCGCGCGATCGATTGGAGCGGAGTTTTGCCTCGGCGGGCTCGCGACGGGTGAATGACTCTTGGAGGTTGGGCGCCCCCACCCCCCCCCCCCCCCCGATCGATACCCCTCGCTAATCAGCAGCCACAGCTTTCACAGAGGAGCTTTAAACGCTCCTGTGAAGTTCGGATCTGCGGGGAACTTTCACTCATGTTTTTTTTTTCTCCCCAATTTTATTTATTTATTTATTTATTTATTTGTTTATTTAGGTTGGCATCATGTTCTGCATCTCAGGTTCAAACTGTAAATCAGCCCTGGAACTCTCGGCTCCACTTCAGTAAAACGTTTTACGTAATAATAATAATAATAATAATAATAATAATAATTATTATTATTATTTATTATTATTATTATTATTATTATTATTATTATTATTTTTTCTTTTTTTTCTGCGAGGAGCTGCAGCGGGCTGGATGGAGAGGTTGTTGGGAGGGCTGAGGACTGAAATGAGAAACCCTGTTTGAAGCTGCGCAGAGGGAATGCAGAGGCATCTGCGCAGCTGAACTGCAGTTTGCACAAAGCAGGAGAAAAAAGAAGGCGTGTCCACCTTCGGGTCTCTTTCCATGGCGGCAGTGTATCCTAATGGGTTACGGTGCTGGTCTTGTTACATTATTACATTACAGGCATTTGGCAGACGCTCTTTTCCAGGGCGACGTACAATAAAGTGTATAACCAAAACCAGGAACAAGTGCGTTGAAAGCCTAGAGGGAAGTATTGTTCCAAGTGCAGGGAACGACCGCGTAGTTTAACTTGGACCCTGTAGGTTAATCTGATGAACACAACAAAAACAGCGACAAAGCAGTCTTTGCAAATAAAACAAGCAATAGTTGAGTAGGCACAAGTGCAATAACTAAGTCAACTAAGATAAACAGTTTCACAGCTTACTTAGGTCTTGTAACCTGAAGGTCACGGGTTCGATTCCCAGGTTGGACTGGATGAAACAGACACAATGTAAATGTAACAAGTTGCGTACATTGCTCTGGATTAGAGCATCTGCTAAATGGATTCAATGCAGTGTAATGGATTCTGTCAGAAACCCTTGTAGTAGACCTTTGAAATTCACTTATTAAATCTTCAGATGAGCCTGCGAAATTTGTTAAAGCAATCCTGCAGAAGAAGCATTCTCACTAAACTGAGAAACGTCTCTATTCTAACAGGACCATCACTGGTGTCCAAAGGGATAAAGTCGCTGGTGGGTAAAAGTGTTTCAGGTAAAAGTCTAAAGGGTTAAAGTATTGCGCATGAAAGGCCTGGCTTAGACTAGCACTCCGTAATGCTGCTAATGGGACTTTCTTCCCTCACACGTTGCTAATATTAGCCGCAGTACATTAACACCTGTTAGCATCCGACTTCAATTCTTTTTAACCTGGATAATGTGGATTTGCGTCATTTAGTCATTTTGCCATTTCGTTTCATTTTCTCACTCATTTCGAAGCCTGAAATGGCCTCTTCTTGTCTGGCGCTCAGGTACACTAGAGATTGAGTTTTCACTCCTGGGAGTTTAGCAGCGATATGACAGTACTTCATTACTCAGAAAGAAGAAGAAAGAAAACTCAATGTACCTTCAGCTCAGCCTTCTCCCGTCATGGTCCCCTCTGGCTCAGATCAGAAATGGGGAGACAGCGGCTACATTTAAAAACCAACCGAAAACTTTCTTTCAGGGGTGAGTATCCTGAGCAAAAGTCAGCGCTTAACCACCATAGAGTGATGGACCGTTAGAGAAACTACCATCTTAGTGAGGACTGCTCCCCAAAACCGTAGTAAATAGGTAAAAAATTGGCACCACTGTAGCTCACTTCTCAATAGCTCAAACAAATGTCATTATATATATATATATATGAGTGGAGAGCTATATCCTACTAAAATGCATGGGTTGTAACTGCATATCCAGTCCCTCAGTGGTGAATTTGATTGATTTTTTAGGGCTAAATATCCCTTCAGACACGGAGCGGAGAGTTGACCTCCCTATGACCCCCTTTCAAAAGGCGAGTAAAATTCTGACTGAACAGAAATCGCTATTTCTCAGCTGACAAACAAAGTAACACCGTGCGGGTCTTTAATCAGAAAAGTGCGTCGTGAATGACGCTCACGCTAATTAATGTCTTGGTTGCAGGTACGTCAGTGTAACCACGTCTGTAATCACAGTTACGATAACATCGCTATGTGATGCCAGGTTCCCGCTTGAATATAAAAGAAGGAGCAAAAAGTCTATGTTTGTTTACCTGCTGTAAATAAATCTGTAGTGCCTTTTAAATGTCCTTTAAACATTGCCCAACAATCTCCCACAGTACACCACCATGTTTGTTAACTGAGCTTTGGAGTATTTACAGGTTTTGAATGGCTTTTGCTTTTTTATTTCTTTTTTTTTCTTTTTTATTTTTTGACAGGGTCTGGAATTCACCGAGCACTCTGCTGTCAAGAGGCTGCGTGGCACAGGGCTTCTCAAAGTCATTTTCGTTTAAATTCCTCTCTGAGCTGTCACGTCAACCTTTCAGAAACCGCCACCGTTGAAAAAATCCCACCATTAAGCCTCACGGTGAGTGCATAGCCTTCAGGTCTCCTCAGAGAGAGAGGGAGAGACAGAGAGAGAGGGACAGAAAATGAGAGTAAGTGAGAGAGATAGAGATAGAGAGAATGAGAGAAAGAGAGCAAGAATAAGTGAGAGGATATGTTTTAAATGCCATGTAAATAAACCATGTCAACTGAAACTGAATCAAGAGAGAATGAGAGGAGGCAAGAAAGGAGGAGATACAGAAAGATGAACACAGAGAGAGAGAGAGAGAGAGAGAGAGAGAGAAATCTGTCATTCGAAGGCATCCTGAGACACAAGTTTAATTGTCAATTGTCTTTAGCAGAAAAATGTGAATCAGTAACCCAGTGTGGGGGGAAGGGGGGGGGGGGGGGGGTCTTTAAACGATGAATTTACCCAATCACTATTATCATCAAGATTCCTGTTTATAGCTGTTTATTATCTGAAGGCAGATTCAGCATTGCCCCACCCCTCCAGAGCAACAGGGTCTGCTGAAGGTTTTTTTGGTGTTTTGAACTTTAAATCAGGAACCAATTTAGACAGAGAAAGTAGGTGAGATAAGCTAATGATGAAATCATCTGCTTTATCTGATAAGCTCATTTGTGAGTAACAACTGAACATACTGTTTTACTGCAGGTGCTTCATGGGTGTGTTTGAGTGTGTGTGCGTGTTTTTCTATGTGTGTGTGTGCATGTGTGCGCATGTGCATGCGTGCCTGTGTGTGTGTGTGTGCACGTGGGCGTATGTGTGTGTGTGTATATGTGTGTGTGCGCACCGCACCTGCAGTGCGTTTATACATGAACCACAGTTTCAGATATAATTAGTGTAATCTCAGCAGTAGGAAAGGTTCTCAGATCTGACAGAAGGGCTTGGCTCTGTTGAAAAGCGCCCACGACTTCATTTATTAGATAACATCTTTTCAGAAGCAAACACATTTTACACGATGGGGCAGAAGAGGTGGGCGTTGTGTAACAAGGATATACAATGCCTTCAGAAAGTATTCACTTCCCTTGAACTTTTCAGACATTACTCATTTACCAAAGTACCTACCCCCCCCCTTCCCTATAAGGCAGCCCTGAGTCTTCACAAGTATGTCTGTATGAGCTTTGCACATTTGAATTTTGTCATTTTATGCATCCATTATCTATACCTGCTTATCCTGGACAGGGTTGCAGGAGGTGCTGGAGCCTATCCCAGCGTGCATTGGGCGAAAGGCAGGAATACACCCTGGTGAGGCCGCCAATCTATTGCATTGCCCACACACCATTCACTCACCACTCACACCACTGGGCAGTTTAGAGTCTTCAATTTGCCTACCTGCATGTCTTTGGACTGTGGGAGGAAACCGGAGTACTCAGTGCGAAGCCCACATGGACGCGTTCAATTTAATTAAAGGGTATCAATTGGACTGCAGTACTGTCTTTAGTTAACCATTATGAATACATAAATAAATAAATAAATAGAACAAAGGAAAAAGAAAGGCAGACAAACTGGGGTCTGTGCCCTGAATTTTTAATGAACTAGATTAATCAGTAGTTTGTCAGTAATTATAAAATGTCAGAGTTCAGCTGCTCCCTTTGGCAGTATGTTTAATTTCCAACTGACAGGATGATTTCTTACCCGGGTATTTGCATAATTCATTTATTTGTTTATTAATTTTTTTTCCCCCTGCAGATTTGATAAATATGAAAAATGAAGGCCTTTTACACCTAAGTAAGATCAATCGCTTTATCAAATAACCATTTAGTAGTTCTACTTAAAAAAGAAGCATGACTCTTTTATCATTTCGTTTTAAATGTCAAGCTTTTGTCATGCCGCTGCCTTGCATTCAAGTTGGCACTGGAGTGGAAGAACACAAATTTCCTGAAAGACAGAAGAGAGAACACACGGATGCATTCATCTGAAGTGTGCAGCTGCTTGCAATAGGATGCACAAAATGTGTACAAGGTCATAGAAAAAGGATAGCATGGCTCTGGAATTAGCTTGCAAGCACCGCAGAGACCGTGTGTGTGTGTGTGTGTGTGTGTGTGTGTGTGCCCGTGTCTGCATGTTTGTGTTGCCGTGTATGCGTCTTCAACCAGAAGCAGATCAGAATCGACTGACCTTTAACCAAAACTGGATCAGAATCTACTGATCTTCAACAGAAGCAGATTAGAATCCACTGACCTTCAACCAGAACCAGATTAGAATCCACTGACCTTCAACCAGGACCTGATCAGAATCCACTGACCTTCAACCAGGACCTGATCAGAATCCACTGACCTTCAACAAGAACCAGATCAGAATCCACTGACCTTCAAAAAGAACCAGATCAGAATCTATTGGCCTTCAATTGAACCAGATCAGAATCACTGACTTCAGCCAGGTCACAACCAAAAATACGATTTCGAGGGCAACAGAGTAGCTCATCAGTGTTAAGACACTATTTTATGCCTAAATGTTAATCCTAAAACAATTATTTTATAAATAAAAAATAAAAAATTGAAATAAAAACGTTAAAAATAATTATTAACCCAAACCCTAACTCTTACAAATACCAGACTGTGGGCCAATTCACACACTAGAACAGTGCCTTAACAGGATGAGCCACCCAGTAGCGCTTGAGAATGTTGTGGAGAGTGGGTGGGCAGATATCCCACTCCGCTTGAGTTATCAGGGGACTTCTCTCAGGCCTAAAAACCATTCTTTCATCTCTCTCTTCCCCTCCCCCACCCACTCACCCATCCATTCCCGTTGTCAGCACACAGCACTGGAATCTTTTCTGCCAACCTGGCAGTGTCAGCATGTTGATAAAGCTGAAAGGATTACACACACTCTGGCCTGTGCATTCAAGCCCTCCATCAGGATGAATTGCATGGTTCTATCGAATATTTCTGTCAAGTTATTAACATAAAACTGCCCATTGTGAAGCTCTTTAAGTGTATAACAAGCCAAGACCGGAGATGACTTTTACCAGCGTGCTGAAAGGCTATAGAGACGCAGAACGAAATGACTTCATATTGCAATGTGTGTTTTGGTACAGAATATTATTCAGTCCTCTGGAGAAGTCAGAGATGACTGACAGGCATTGTGATAAGAATTTCACAAGAATGTGTGGGTCCAAATACACACAAAATATTACCAAAGTGGCATTTTCTAAAAATACACCCACCCACACACACTCATACGTGAACACACACAAGCACATGCACAGACATGCAGACACACACGCACAGTCACATAAGCATGCACGCACACACACACAAAGTACAGTTAAAGAGTAATACAACTTCATGTGAGTTTCAACAACAGAAATGTTCCTGTAACGTGAAAAAAATAAAAAATTCCCGTAAAACACATAAAACAGAGATTCTGCTATGAACGGGAACCCCCCGGTATGGGACAGATCTACGGACACAAACAGCTACGGCCCCAGCGGTCCTCCCTGCTCCGCTGCACTGTTTGTATCGATCGATTTTTCGCTTGTTTTTCTCTTCCTCTCCGTTGTTGTTGAGAAGGTTCTTTCTCTCCCGGCTCCCGCGCGTTAGGGGGCACAGGTGAATGGCGGCCAGCGGTGGGCCCGCGGCGGCTGTGTTATCGTCCTGCGGGAGCTCTTCTGGCGGAAGTCTGATCGATGAGCGGGTGAAAATAGCCGCGGGACGCGTCCGCCGGCCCAGCGTAGCGTAGCGCAGCGCAGACACGTTAGCTTGTCTCTCTGACTGAGCCCCTGTCGCGATCAGTTAACACACGTATCTGTTAGCAAGCTCTCCTTCGCTTTTTCAGGAAGATACTCACATGAGCACACATACGCTTAAAAGACACACTCAAACGCACACGCGCACGCACTCGGGGATTCAGAACTTGCACACCCATGTACATGCTCTTACACAAACGCACGCGGTAGGAGGTTTTATGTATTCCGTACACACATATTTTTTGTATGTTTCATACAAATATGATTACAAAAAAAGTGCATTGTGGGAGCACCTGTCGGTGTGCACATCAGAAAGGTGTACCCACAATGCATCGCTTCACTGAGACACGACACGCTACTGAGCAGGAGACAGGAAACATTTGGAACATGCCCATGAAAAAAAAATAAACCAAAAAAAAACTAAACAACAGCCTGGTTCCGGACTCATCCAGGGGTAAAGTCTCCTTTCTTCAATGCATTCCACTGAGTCATATGATTATTCTGTTTTTTATCTGACTCATCTGATTTGATGTCATCCTCTTGCCTCCATACTTGTCTCTGGATGGTGGGTCTTTTTGGGGAAGCATAGATACAGAGTAAAGCTCTGCTCAGCCTTCTGTTCAGGTTTTGGGTCTCATTTTTTAAACTGTTTTTGATGGGTGGGTTGGGGGGGAGGGGAGTTGCAGAGTGTCAAACAATGAAACCACTGATGCAGGACTCCTGCTGGGCGCTCTGCAGAACACCCACACATGGAAGATCAGTCCAGCTCAAGCAGTGTAGCTCAAACTGGCCGTGGAAATGCAGCCGAGTTCACAATCACTGTCAGTTTGAACAGCAGGCACCGGGTGAAAAAATACACAGTGCACAGTGTTCTCACCCTATGCTGCCACACTGGCAGCTAGATTGGCCAAAGTGCGATTCAGGTCATGAACCACATAAAATTACCAGCACAACGTCTGATGACACAGAGAGCAGTTGGGGAAAGGTTCAGACATCTTCAGACACCATTTGGGAGAGGTGTATTTGATGTCGATGAAGGTAGTCACCTACCTGGGCAGGAGGCTGATTCCTTTTGAAACAGAAATCACCTTAAATTAGGCTAAATCAACGCACGTCGATCAGTTGCATTATGTGGCATCTGGGAGTCAGAACAGCATTTGCGGACTGCGATTTCTGTCTTTACTTCCCGCCATGCATGCTGGGAGCAATTTGGTAGGCCTACACTCGACCAAGGCTCCTGGCTGGCTGCACGGACAGCTTTTTTTTTTTTTTTTTTTTTTTTTTTTGATATGAGGAAGAGAGGCTTTCCCGCTGTTAGGGTCTCTGCTTGCTATGAGCAGAATGCTCTGAACAGGCCTGCTGGGTCCCTTACTCGGGTGTATGAAGGAGGTCGAGCGTTCGAGATGAAAGAGGCTGAGAATTTCGCCCTGCGGGAAAGAGAGCTTCAGTGTTCAGGAGCTGGAGGCGTCCTTGTTACTGCCGGTAGAGTTCCGAAGAGCACCGCCCCCCCCCCCCCCCCCACAAAAAAAAAAAAAACAAAACCTTCTTTACTGGCAGGGGCTCCTGCTGTTAAACAGTGAGTAACGCAAGCAGTGCTCGAGCTCGATCTTCCGAGCGGAAAATACCCGCGGTGAAACGAGGGGGGGGGGGATACTGCGCTGCTTCCTTTTTGAAATTCAACCGAGAGCACCACGCCCCCACCAAAACCGACGGACGCGAGAAACCGCCGGTGCAAGCCACATCACCCGGGCACACGCAAGCGCCACACACATCTCCGCTGTGGATCGCCGCCAGTTTAACATGGGTGCTTTAAAGTGAACACCGCATGACCGCTTTTATGAACACCGCATGACTGAAGAGCACATACGGCTCAGCGGCGCTAAGGTTTTACACTGAATACTGACCGACAATTCAGTCAACACCAGCTGGGCTGCCTTAGCCTCCTGCCCAGACCCCAGAGCTGTCAACTGTCCAATAGTATTCAAAATGTCCCATATGGGGTATGGAAATGCAATTAATTATTTTGATAACCATAATTAAATGGAATACATTGACAATCACACCCCTGGAAATAATAGCAGTGATAATAATAATAATAATAATAATAATAATAATAATAATAATAATAATAATAATAATAATAATACATTTAAATTATATAAGGACACCACTTTCCATGGAATCTTTATTTTATCAGACAACATTTTTTCCATATCTGTTTATTAATTTTCTTAAGGGATATTTAGAGTATTTTTATTCATTGTTTTTAAATGAAAAGTTTCACATTTGGGTTTTTTTTAACTAAGAATGTGTTGCTCTAGGATACCGCCCTCATCTGGTATGGAATGTCCAACTGTTTAGAAATCAATTGATAACAGACACAAACTGACCCATACTTAATCAAAATGTCAGACAGACAGACGACTATCAGACTCACGGGCAGACGGATTAACAGATACGTAGAGAGGCAGACAGTTTGACTGACACAGAGAACTACCGACTACAGAGAAACATACCTCATGAACGGAAGTTGTAATAGTATGTAACTGGAAACCAAAACTAGTTATAGATATATAGATATTATACTTAAGGAAAATGAAAAAATGAACAAAACATTAATAATGTTGTAGTCAGACTGCAGATACCCTACACTCTCTATACTCATTCTGCCACTTCAGTTCAAAAGAACCCCCCCCCCCCCCCCCCCCACGCATGCACATGCACACACACACACACACACATCATGTATGATCTATGCTGATATTTCTTTCCCCACTGATTCTAGTCATCCACACACAGGTATACTGTCCCCAAATAGCCCTGTGGAGTGTTCAATCATTGTCTGCGTAATTTTGTCCTTCTGTCTGATGGATTACTTAGTTTAAACATAAATATTTCAGATTAATTTTAATTCAAAACGATAACTGGCTTTCCATATATTTGCATAATAACATTTTGTACATTAAGCACATCATATTCCTTAGAAAAGCCTCAATACTGTGAAATGTTCAAGTCATAACCCTAATGAGCGCTGCTGCCCCCTGCCGGTTGTAATAAAATCTTCAATTTGGAATTGACTTGTGTTGATTAAATCTAGCAGTATCTGAAAGCTCAGTGGGCAAATGTGATGATGTTTGCCTGTAGAGAGCCGTTACAAGACAGGCTAATGTTCGTGGCTGTGTGTGCGTGTATGTTCATAAACATATGTGGCAACACTGCTCTTGAACAGTGATCAGCACTTCAAGGAACACTCGCATGGCAGTTGATGTACTAAAGAAACCCGGCCGGCACAGGGCTTTCTATTCAATTGAAAAAGGTTACACAGCACTTGCTTCGATGTTTATCTTTCTCCATTTAGTACCAGACAGTTCTATTAAGTGCTTCTATATTCTTCGTGTTATGGTGCTGTATTTCATTTTCCAATATTATGCCGAGACACTATTATGAATCTCTGCCTCGCCGCGTTTGTCTGTTTGAATGGCTGCTACGCTTCGTGCGCACGCGCACGTCAGTTTTAATCAGTTTGTCCGTTATGCGCTGCGTGAGTCGTGTGCAGTGCTGCGAAACGCCACCAGGGCCGAACTTCAGCACCTGGACAGAGGCAGGAAAGGCGCACTAGTCTGGTTTAGTTGATACTGTAGGCTGTATTTATGTTGTCTAAATTTAAAACCAAACTTGAAATAAAAGTTTAATAACCAGCCTATATTGCATGGCTTTCGTAACTAGCTGAACTAGAAATGTCAGGTGCGGCCTAGCGACCGTTTTTCTCGTATCAGTAAGGCTACGAATGGCCTATTTTTAAACCGAATTGCTTCAGTTAACATCGGAATGTACATAAAAAAAATAAATAAATAATCCCTACATAACCTATAGTTGTGAAATTCACAGCGCTTGCATTGTATCCAAATCCCATAGGCTGCCTTTCTAAAGGACTGTTTTGCCGCAGAAAGCAGTATGTAAGGCTATATAGGCCTTCCTGAACGCAACAGAATTAGGGCTCCTGTGTAGGCCTACTAGTAAAAAGCAGTTCGTTGTATAACATGAACTGAATCGTCTCCATAACTCACGAAGTCAGGTCTTCCTTTGTTTCGTAGTTGGAAACCTGCTGCACTCACGAACAGGCTGTAATTCTACGGTTTTATGTTTCCCCTATATAACTATTCCCGGAGAGATGCACCGAGATAAAGGCGCTGTAAATAAACTGTTTTAAAAGCGAAAAAGAAAAATTATAAAATGATTGATAATGCCTCCAAACTCAGAATGTTGTCGCGGCCCACGTAGCCTATCCAGATGTTGGTTTTGCGAAACATAATTGTGTGGTTCTTTTTATTATTGCTATTTTTTTTTTCCACAAACAAATTTAAATTTTATTTTCGTTTTTTATGAGCATAATTTTGATGCTTAAGCAAAGCATGAAATTAGTCTATCCTTGAGAGGTTGAATAATAAAAGGCACAGTCTTGCACTTTAACTTTTTTTATGTGCTTTGTTCTCTCTCTCGCCCCATAAACTTGCAGACAGCGAGAGCACACCCGCTGTTTGTTTGCTCGTTTTTCTGAGACTCTCCTCTAGGAATATCAATCTGCCATCTTTTGCAATGGTGTTCGGTGACACGCCGCTGGCTGTCGCTATGCTATGCGGGGCGCAGCTGGAGACGGTGGGCTACCCGTTTGCAACTGCACCTGTTCAACTTCTCTCCCGCCGACACCATTCCTACCCTAAGAATACATAACCACGGCACAATTATGCATAAGAAATCACGTTATGTGAGGGAATTGTTAAATAAGTGAACCCAGAACATTCTGAGGAAACGGGCGATGACCCAATATAGTATCGTAGTATCGTAGTAAACAAAACAAAAAAAAAAAAAGATTTTTTCGTGCCGTCTTTTAATCATCCTTCTTCCACTTAATGCTTGTCACGATGGTCCTCTCAATTTCTATGGAAAAATAAATCTGCCAATACATGAACTATATGCAAAATGTCAAGAGCGCACCCAGGAATTAACACGCTAAGCCACGTGCAGGCGCGCGGTCAAAGACGCTGTTCCTCTCGCGCGGGACAGTGACTGTCCCATAGAAGAGTTCTATGGGTTCTACTGGACCAGAGTAGAGTTCAGATCGGGTACCACAGTGTACGTTTCACTGTTAGTAATAATGAACAAAGAGCGGTTGGACACGTAATTCTAATTTACCGGGCATTAATTAAGTTCTTCTTTAAGATCAGCCACAGCAAAAGCCGTAAGTTTAGTATCTTTCAGTGACATTCAATTAAATGTGATTCGCGACAGCATACAATAAATAAATAAATAAATAAATAAATAAATAAATAAATAAATAAATAAATAAATAATCATTTTGTCGTTTCCTAGATGAGAGTCTCAGGCTGTTGTAACCTATTATCAGCCTTAAAATTAAACTCGGAACACGAGAGCAATTAAACTTAGAACAGGAGACAGAGTGAAGGGCCGGAGTTAATGAGAACGAATGTCTCTTCAGAATCTTGTGGCCCACATCTAAGAGAGATCTTTGGCACAGATTGAATCTGCCAGCACTACGCATTCCTTTTGCTTTGTTTAACACATCTAATACTTCCTCCTTTTTCAGAAGTCTTATAAAATAAAAAATTGAAGAACATTGTTAAAAGGCCTTACATACCACACATTTCAAAGATGAAGCATATTGCTTTATTACAAGAATAAAGGTTTGGAACTAAAATAATTTGTCACACATTTACAGCAAAACCTGGATAAGGGCAAACCAGGAAATCTTTTCACTCTCAACCAGACAAAAACAATGAGCCAGGGGAAATGGATGTGCTAGTGAAAGACCTCTCTTCTGCATTTCAAAAAGGTGAATTTTTCAGAAAGACAGCATTCATAGCTGTATTGCATGCAGTACTGCATGTTCTTTACAGAGCCATAAAAAGACAACAATAGCGGAATGGCAACATTGGCAGGACTGCTGCAGCCAACATCGCCAGATCTCTCACTGGTGCCCTAACCTGCTGCCATCTGGCGGAAAACAATGTGCCGCAAGTCTAATTATATCCGATTCCATTTAAAAGCCTTTATTTCACAACCCCTCTGTGGTCCATTTCTCCCGTTTGATAAAGCACAGGAGAGCAAAGTAAAACTCAATCAGACGACTTCCTTTCGTTATTACACGCCATCTGCCACACGCATTTTTTTTCTTTTAAAGTTCCTTTAAACTTCCGTCAAATGCGCCGCGACAGTCACGTGAGCGCTTTAAATTTTAGGGGGGTGTCTTCAGAGTTACTGCCTTTGTAAAATCTCAAGCCGCCATAATTCTGATGACCGCTGTGATTGGCAGTGCGCGTTTTTTTTTTTTTTCTTCTTCTTCTCAACATTGCTTTGACAGCGTGATGCGCGTTTTCTTGTGGTTAGAGCTGAGAGAACAGTTGGGCGGCGCTGTCCACGTTTACCAACTCCTTCGGCGGCTCTCTGGTCACCTGCAAAAAAAGCCGGGGGGGGGGGGGGGGGGGGGGGGGGGGGGGGGTGGTGGGGGTGTTAATGGTTAATCACAAAGTGGGCCATGGATTCCCTGACCCGAAAAGTTCTGGCATGGGTGCAGGTTTTTGCTTTAGCCCAGCATTGCAACACCGGATTTAACTATTTAACTAATCACAATCTTCAACTGCCGAAAGTATCCATACACCAATTGGGTGGGGGTTGTTTTTCATGGTTTGGGCCTTAATTCCAGTGAAGGCAAATCATAATGTTACAGCATACCATGACATTCTAGATAATTCTGTACTTCCCCAACAGTTTTTCCTGAAAGAATGAATGACCCCATCTTGGGTTCCGTGAGGCACACCCTATCAAGAATGTAGGATCCTGTCTTTTCTCACCTGTGCTGGCTTTTTGGGTTCCTGCCCAGTGCACTTTGATACACTTTTTACTTCCCTTTGAACCTCTGTGAATATTTTATTGAGGCTGTCTACTTTTTCTCCTTCTTTGCTGCATTAATCTGAAAAAGAAGATGGGGAAAAAAGACAACAGGTAAAACTATATATCTCCAGAATTTCCCCTCCTGATCCAACATGACTCTCCTGACACCTTCAGCAATGCAGTATGACAGAAAACAGACAAGTACACAAAACAATTTTTTATATATTATAATATATATGTTAAAATCATTACATTTAAAAGTATGTATTTTGTAATGCAAGTATTATGTAATTTAAGATTTGTGTGCTCCCTGTCAGATTTTTAACATTTTCTATTCAATTAGTGATCACTTTATTTAGTACACCTGCTTATTAATGAAATCAGTGTGCTCCTCCAAACGGCAAATCATGTGGCTGAAAGTCAATATATAAAGCATGCAGACATGGTGAAGAGGTTCAGTTATTGTTCAGCCAACCGGCATGCAGATGGTTGGGTCAGAATTAGGCATAAACAGCATGAAACCATGGATCTATCCTGCAACAGTACAGGCAGGTGGTGGCAGTGTAACGGTGAATGAAATGTTTTCTTGAAACACATTAGGCCCCTTCATAATTAGAGAGCATCATGTGAATGTCACAGCATACTTAAGCATTGTTGCTAACCATGTGCATCCCTTTGTGGCCTCAGTCTATGCTTTCTCAAATGGAAACTTCCAGCAGGATAATGTGCCATGTCACAAAGCATGCACCATCTCAAGCTGGTTCCAAGAACATGAGTGACTTCAGTTTACTCCAATGGCCTGCACAGGAACTGTGAAATGTTATCGAGTCAGCATGGACCAAAATCCCAAAGGAACGTGTCCAGAACTTTGTTGATTTCATACTGCAAATAACTCAGACTGTTCTGTAGGCAAAATGGGATAACTTAATAATGTGACCAATGCGTGTATATAGCGTGGCCTAACGTGATGATGATGACGCCACAACTTCTCTTTCCAGTCGTTTGTAACAGTCCGCAGAACTAATATTCTTACATGTTTGAGGCTCGACGTCACTGGCTTGGCTTTGTTCTTTTGTTTCGTCTGCTTGTTGAGCACTTGAAACACATTCTTCTGCTTCTGCCCCTTGGATTTATTCTTCGCCATTATAGCCTGTCAATACAAAACGATTAAACAGAAATCCATGACCAAAAAAATATCCATGACCAAAAAGATAACATTGTGTGCTACCGAACAGGAAAATAGCTAAATAAAAACGGCTAAAGGGTATTTTTATGTTAAAATAAGCAACTTCCCATCTTAAAAAAATAATAAAATAAAACATGAACTGGCGGAGTTGTATTAGCTCCGCACTAGCCAATACGAACAATGCAGTCTTTAGTCAAAATGTCAATTTCTGTTTCGGTTTACAAAGATTTACATTCTGATAAACAAACAGCTGGAAGATAGCTGTTTCAGATCATGGACATTAAATCAAAATTTCTGAACCATCCCTTCAGCTAACAAACGAGACAAGTGGTACAAAACCAATGCTACTCGCTAACGACCAAACTTGTTTTTGCCATTTTACTGATATATACGATGATGTAAGTCTGACATGTGGTTAGCCTCTTTAAATCTAATTAGTACGTTAGCACGTTTGACATCGACGGGCAGCTAACTAACATCGGAGGACACCTAACAATCTAAAGTTAAAGCAGACTTAATGTTGAAAATCAACCATTTATTTTTAATTCAGTGAAAGGTTGCTGACAAACACTTCAGTGTACAGAGGCTAAAGTTATGTGACGATTCAACGCTTCGACACGTGGTAGTAAAGATGTAACGTTAAAGTAGAACTATAAAATAGAAATATAATATGTTGGTGAAATTAGCATAAAATACAACAAAACATTTTTCATATCTGTTCGAAAATGTGAATTTAACAACGAGAACAAACCTACCGTTCGTCCCAAGCTAGCTTTACCTAAAAGAAGCGTGAGGAGTGTCGCAATGACGTAATTTACATGCGACGCCACTCATCCAATAATATTAGCCATGCAAAATGTCGTCATCACACCCACAGAACTGTACCTTTCTCTTCTTGGAACGGTGTCGTTACTACAGGTGCCACAGGATCTTTGTGGAGTAGCACCCTCCATATCCAAATGCACTACGCCCGAAATGGAATCCGACGGCAAATGCATTTACAGTAACGAACGGATGAAATAGCCAAGTGTCCGTTGCACTCATCAGTCATTATATCACACACTAAACGAATTTACACAGTGTATCTTAAGTGTGGTTCATTGCCGTCCTTCACACACGAGGAAAAGTAACCTACTGCTTTAGATTTTGACAATGGTCTTCTGTGTCGGAGTAAAGTATCAAGCGTCCCGTAGTTTTTACAGTAGCCTAAGCATTATCGCTGGATAATGGAAACCTGTGGCTTTTCGTTCGTGCACCATGAGGTGGCAGCAAAGTCTATAAATTGCTTGAAACCATCGTTTGTCTTTCAATAGGTTTACAAGACATGTTTCAATTGAGTATAGTATTGTAAAGTACAGTATAACACTCGACTCCTCACTGTCTCTTACATTAATATTATACATTCGTTTATGAAAAAACGTTATTATCCACATTATGGGGAACAAAAACTATTTTATTTTTTTATGTTTACAATATATATTTTACTGTGTAGCCTACTACTAAAAGTGTTTCATTGAAAACAGATCTTTACATCATGGAATTATAATAAATCTTTCCCTTTGATATTCCCTTTCATATTTCTGTGTATGCCGAATAGTGTTTTGCCACATCACAGTCTGGACTTTACATGTTTATTATATTACAAGGGACTTTCACTCACGAAAATATATTCCGCTTGACGTGGCAAGAAGCAGTTTATGTTAGATACACATTCTCCTGACGTACTAAAAACAACACATAATGTGCCATTTTAACACACCTCATGTCTAGTTAAGTACAGCACATTCTGTGTTAGCCTACTTTAAACGCAGTCTCCCTTTGTAACATATACGCTGTATATTTGTTACACAAAAGTAATAACTTTGACACAAAATGTACAGAAAGCAACACAAAAACAGTAGGCCTAACAGAAAAAGTGTGCTGCATTTTGGCCTGACATCCTTTTTGAGAGTGCAAGGAAACCCCGGGACAGAAGCCTATATCGAAGCACCACTGGCTACGCGTCCTTTCATTGTGATGTTGAATATAGCCTATACATACATCTTAACAGGCCATTCTTGAACGTAACCACTAGAGACTCACTTGAGACTATATTTTTAACAGCAATTTCATAGTTGAACCCGCTATCCACTATAATTTTCTGCTGCTCTCCTTTTTTTTGGAGAAACACCGGAAGATCGCAAATGAATCATGAAAAGAGCTTAGAAGCGAGCTGATAGTGTCTTCGTTGAAGGCGTTCTGTGGGGATGGATAGCCTAGCGCCTATTCTATTGCTTTATTCGCGATCTTCATGCATTTTTCAGGATGACTGCAATGCAAGGCACAGCTAAGTGGAAGAGAGCATGATGCGATGTGATGTTATTCGGGAGGTGTGTGTGCGCGCGCGTGCGTGTGCGGGTGTTCAAACATGCAGTATTTATTTTCGTGCGGGTAAAGACATATCTCTTGGGGTGAACAAAAGTATCAGGGAGTAGCGAGTGATTTAGCCTATTTTTCCAACATCGAAGCATTAACTGGGTGAGATCGTCTTGGGGGCGCGGTGAAATAAACACGGAGATTTATCCATTTTCGCATTCCTATAGGAGATTAGGACCGTATCGTGCGTTCGCGGCGGAGTCGCTACAACAGAGAGAGAGAGAGGAATGACTGGTCAGCTCATCGATTGACAGCACGCTTTCTTTAACCCCTCCCGCTGCTCAGCCTCAAGCCTGCTCAGATCTCGTGGCCAACTCATTGGCGCGAGGGACACAGTAGCCAGGGCAAGTCTATATAAGCCCCTGCACTTGTCCGTTGAAGGTATCAGAAGAAACCGGCGTTTTGCATGCAGTGTTATCTCTGAGCCAACGGGAATAACGCAGTTATAACTTAAAACTTCTCACAAATACAAATTTTCTGACCATGTCTCAAGGATGGGGATACGGACCAAGCAACGGTGAGATGCTCTATCTTAGCATGACAGATCAGTTTGACTTTTTGTTGGCCTGTGGCTTTGTGAAACGGTACGTTTTTTTTTTTTTTGACAGCTTCGGTCCACCTCGGACAGAGGTTTGAAGAAACTAGTCATTCTTCACATTAACTTTATTGGATTTCGAAAATAAAATAAAGTAAACACGACGAAATGTGACTCTTTTATGGGGGAAATTGATACTTGTAGTCACTAAGGAATCATCTGTGGATTTTTGAATGACATGTCAAAAATTTTACCTCAGTAACGGTCAAACGCTTGCGATGACGTCAACAACCAACGGTCAACTTCAACTAACTAGCTAACGTTAATCAAGACCGGCTAATGTAGCACAACCCCCCCCCAAACAAAGACCAGAAAAGCAAATAAACGCTCTTCCAAAAATGTATAGCTAGGTTCTGTGATACACGTTTTCCTTCCTTGCGTCTGCAGGACCTGGAAAGTGGGTGGAAAACTTTCCCATAGCCGACGGACCCCGGCAGTCTCCCGTCGACATCGTGCCGGGCGAAGCACGGTTTGACAGCGCGCTGCAGGCGCTCAGCCTGAAGTACGACGCCGGCACCTCCAAAAGCATCGTCAACAGCGGCCATTCCTTCCAAGTGGACTTCGCTGACGACGATGACAGCTCAAGTTAGTGACATTTCCCAACCTTAGCTGTAGCCACTGCTTCTACTACTACTACTACTACTACTCCTACTACTACTACTACTAACGTTAGCCACCTTCGGTAATGCTGTCAGTGGTCATTTAAATGTCTGAAGCTAACGGTAAAACATTGACTGAGGCTCTAGAGTTTTGTTAACTTTAAATCACAGTAGCTTTATATAACGTCATTTTAGTGGTCGTTAACATGTATTTAATTGACTGCCTCGTATCAGCCTTGTACGTATGTTTCTGTATATATTTCGCATATGTTTCTTTAAATTGGCGAAGACACATTCCTGTGCTGTGAACAGTGTGAATACTAGCGTAACCAGAGTAACGTTAAATTGCCGAAAGTAATGAGTGGGATTTTTTATTTCTTTAATCAACCAGTACGGTAGATACCTGAGCATATCTACCTACTATTAATCTCAAGATAGATGAAGGATCTCTCTTTTTTTTTAACTTACCTGCACTGAACATCAGTCATGAAGTAAATTAGACTAATATGATTTTATGTTTGTATATATTTATGCTTTGATAGGGATGCATTTGAGAGGTTAAATATTGGACATTGAATCCAGTTTTCTTGGTAAGGAGCATTAAATAATGCAATAATAATGTGCAGTATATAATAATTCTGTACAATTAAAATGTGGAAAACATTTTGTTATAAACTTGAATTCTGTGGGCCTAAATTACAGGATAGAGTTTATGCCAGGGACCCCTCTGCTTTTTTTATGTAATGTGTATTATTTCACCTCCTTTATCAGCCCGATATATAGATCAGTGTGGTGTAGTCTGACCTTTATTTTAATAATTTAGCCTATTTATTGGTGGGCTGAAAACAATGTCTATACTGAGAAATGGAATTTCATTTAACTTAGACTTCATGATCATACACATTGTTTATTTGCATTTTTCTTCACACACTTAAACGTTTTGAGCAAGCCACTGCACTGTAATCTCAGAAAGGCTCAGGTCCTTTTGTATGCTGACATATGCTGACGTGTGCTATGAGATTACTCTGTTATAGGCTAGATACAGCAGAGATGTACATTTGTTTTCTTATGCGGCAGTTAAAGAAATGTTTAGTTTCATGAAATAGTGAAGCAATCCGCCAGCTGCTTTTCAGTAAGTGCTGTTGATTTTCACGGAGAAACCTTGTTACAGCTTTGCTCAGCCAGCGTCAGTGTGTCAGATCTTTTCAGAGGAACAGCTTGCACTTTGATAAAAACAGACTCCTTCGCCGCGGTGAAACCAAAGTGTTTAGCCACCGGAAGAACAATGATTAACGCGGCTCCCCCGTGGAATTCTTATGACCGCGCTCGAGAGCAGAAAGCGCTGCCCGCGGACGTGTTCTGCGCAGGGGAAGAGAGAGAGGAGCAGGGCTCTCCGGTCGCCTGTGTGCCAGTGAGGGTCTGCTGTGGATGGACAGGGGCCGTGTGGTGAATCATTCTCACGCTGAGGGCAAAGTCTGCCCTTACTGACGGGGAAAGAGACGAGGAGGCGCACGTGCTGTCGCAGAACACAGACCTCTTTACACAACTGCTGTGACGCAGACTCAAACGCATACATAACACAGCCACACACGCGCCGCTCGTTCATTCACACGCACACTCCAGCATTAATGCACTCGCACACACGAAAGAAACACATAAGACACACATATGCAAACACGCGCACACACACACACACCCTTTTCTGCATTGCAGAAACGTTTATAATGTGCCTGATGCTTCTTTGGAAAGAAGCGGAAATTGTTGTAGGAGTAATAATCTGTTTAGGTGACCCGTGCAATCTGGCATGAAGGGTGGTGCAGAAACACAACCGTTCAGGATTAGTTTTATTTAATATACACAGAAAACAGGGATAAAACACACTCAGCTTCATACACTGTGTGCTTTGGCCTGTTACTCTCACGGGTCATCATCTGTCCTTGAGTCAGCTTGGCTCTTGCATAACAGGAACTGAGTCAGCATGTGAAAAGTAGGAAGTGGACGGTCAGACTGAAGCATTGTTTTTCCACAGAAAGGTAGGTCTCATTGACCGTAGGTCTGCACTTTTTCACCTGTCTTTAGCATGAATTTACTTACCGGACCAGGATTCAGCTTCCAACCAACAAATGACTGTAAACATCATACAGGATGCGCGCTATCACATGCTGTTTTGTTACATCTGCAGTCAGCAGTGAAGCAGAGGGAAAACATCTAAAATAATGCGCTGGCATAGTTGGATAAGTGATCAGTCTAGCATGGGTTACATAGGCTGAGACTATTGTACAATATAGCATAGAAAGTTTTCTTCTGGACCGAGGCCAGTCGAAATGGCAAACAGCAGCACCCACAGCTTTCCTCAGTGTTACAGTTTCCTTTGAGATGACCAGTCCTATACGGACACACACAGAAACACAGCACGCACTGTTGCTCATGTTACTCTTCAGTTAGCCTCCATGCTGTGTGCCCTGATGCCATTTCTGTATGCGTGTTTTTGGGAGGAAGGTGGGTTTTAGTTTGCCCTTGTGCTGGCTGCTTGGCCCTTAGAGACGTCCATCAGCATATGAGTACAGCATCAGCTGTGCTAATACGGCTCTGTCTGCACCCGCAGGTCTGACGGGGGGACCCATATCTGGGACGTACCGCCTGCGTCAGTTCCACTTCCACTGGGGCGGCGCCGACGACAGGGGCTCAGAGCACACAGTGGCTGGGACCAAGTACGCTGCAGAGGTACCGACTGCTCCTCTCCGCTCTGCTTTCCTCCCCTCCCCTCCTGTCCCCTCTCCTCTCCTCCCCTCCGCTCTGCTCCACTCCCCTCCCCTCCTCTGTGTCTGCGTGGACAATTTCAAGGACAACCAGAGACTGTCGTGAAAAAAAGAAATATATCCCCCCCTTTGCCAACCTTGAAACATAAACCGTTGAACAGGGAACTGAGCTCTGTGTCCTTTTTATCATCTAGGAGATCGTGGGTGGAAATGGGAGGTTACACTTGTGTGTGTGCAGTGGTGCACAAGCTGTGGATGTTCTGCCTTTGAACGTTTCCCTCCTTCTCATGAATATTCATAATTACGTAACATAATTACATTCAGTGCTATCCACTGTGAGCAGAATATCTGCAGTAAATAGACTGGCTGTGTTTGTGATCGTACGTCCTACACTTTACCTGGGGTGGTATACCAAACCAAAAGCATTCTGGGATTTGTTTTAAAATACCAAAAAACCTTTTTTCTACCGAAGGGTAAATTGATATCAAAGTCATTCTAACAGATGTGTTGTGTGCGGTAGTGAAGTCAGTATGAGGCCCGATTGTGCGAGCTGCCCCAGATGATCCCGGTGCGTGACGCATTGCGAAAGGGATTTGTGTTATCCTCATTAATCCACGCTCTTTCACCAGCTGCACCTGGTCCACTGGAACACCAAGTACCCCAGCTTCGGCGACGCTGCCAGCCAGCCCGACGGCCTGGCCGTGGTGGGAGTCTTCCTGCAGGTCAGCTGGGCTCACCGTTGCAGCTTCTGGCATTGCTGAGAGCACAGCTCAGGATGCTGCCTGTTCTTTGTAGAGGGAGAAATGAAGCAGCTGAAGCAGCACTCAGGATGCTGCTCGTTCCTGTTCTTTGTAGAGGGAGAAATGAAGCAGCACTCGGGATGCTGTACGTGTCCCTGTTCTTTGTAGAGGGAGGAATGAAGCAGCTGAAGCAGCAGATTGCTTGGCCAGCTCCCCAGCGGCATGCATGCTGTGTGCTGACTGAAGAGCAGTGAGCACAGTGCAGAAACAGCCTGTGATTAGTGTGGTGTGTGTGCGTCTGTGTGAGAGCATGTGTGTGCGTATGTGTGAGAGCATGTGTGTGCATGTCTGTGTGTGACTCTGTTTTTGTGCTGCTGCTTTGCTGCAGATTGGAGCTGCCAATGCCCGTCTGCAGACTGTTCTCGATGCCCTGGATGCCATCAAGGCCAAGGTAAGATAACATCAGACCTTTCCAGAGACAGCCTGATTTTATTATTCAAGTTTATCACTTTTAATGGGTGTGGCATATTTTTATTATTCAAGTTTATCACTTTTAATGGGTGTGGCATATTTTTATTATTTAAGTTTATAATTTTTAATGGGTGTGGCAGGACAAACCCCTCTGTGCAAGTCCAGTGAGATTGTGTGCGTGTTTATTGTTGTTGATCCAGGGTCAGCAGACCACTTTTGCAAACTTTGACCCCACGACCTTGCTGCCCGGCTCTCTTGACTACTGGACGTACGACGGGTCCCTGACCACGCCCCCACTCCTGGAGAGCGTCACCTGGATCGTCCTGAAGGAGCCAATCAGCGTCAGCTCCGACCAGGTGCTCCAGCGTCTCTCACTGTTTCACCTCCACACAAACTTCATCCAAGAAAACCTGTGATAGCCAAAGCTGCTAAAAAGGCCCACGGTATCCGTGGGTACATGAGCAGCGATGAGCAGTGCTGCCGAGGGTTTTAAATTCTGAAGGCTCTGTTCCAGGATTTTTTAGCTTTAGAAGTGATTATCTAAGGTGTCTTATTTCTGGTTTTATCGTATGTTTTTTGCAAGTTTTTTTCAAGTTCTCTTTTTCATGCCCTGTGGTAGAAATGTCTTCAAGTATATTTCCAGCGAAGGTTGCAGACGGTGGCCTTCCTCGGCTCACTGAACACGTGCAGCACGCGCGGACTTTGCACACTGAGCAAGGCACATTGGTCCTGCTCGGCTTTTGAACATGCACTTCTTGGCTACACATTAGCCACAGATATGCAGTCGTCACTTAAGGGTCGCGCTAAACATAGCGGTCTCCACAGGGGCAGTACAGTTGGTGGAGAGGCGATGTGGAGCACTTGCCTTCCTCACGCACATGTAAATTGCCTTTGTACATACCGTCTTGCTTTGAAATTATGGGTTTGGCAAGACACACGACACTCAGATAGATGATACAGTGACGTATCATCCTCTGCAAATGATATCGTGACATACTGTACTCTGCGGACACTATGATATATTGCGCTCTGCACATTGATATCATGCCGAATCGCCCGATGCCGGTGATATGACACGCCGCACTCTGCACATGATGTCACAATGTTGTGAACTGGACACGTGAGCGTGGGGAAGTGCTGAGTGTTTTCTGTCAGGGTAGATAACAGTGTGGGTAATGACAACACTGTATCTACAGGGAAAGGGTGTGAATCCACATAGATTACTGATAAAAACAGACTTCTGCATATGTAGGTCTGGCTCCATACTTACTGAGTTTCAGTGGCTTTCATAGCTGACATGCCAGAGAAACCGCATCACACTGTAATCTTTTTAAAAGCACCAGACAGTTCAGACTCTTCTGCTATGCTCCCCTCCTCCTCCCTCTGAATGCTTTCATATACCGGTGACTGGCTCTGAGGCTAGCACTGTAGAGCCTGTGTGAAAATTAGCATCCCTCTGGCAGATGTTTATTTCATGACTGTAAGAGAAGCGCACGCCTCAGTGGGACACACTGCTGGGCTGCAACGCTAAGTGCCTCTGATGTCCCCCAGCAGGACAGCTCTGCATCGGGCTGCAGTGAGGAGGCTCACATTCTAACATTCACACTGAGGAAAGGGGGAACCAGTTATGGGTTACTCATTGATGTGCCTACAGTCACATGGATCACTGAAGATGTGTTAAGACCTGTAAGACCTTTATTTCTCCAGTAAACATGCTGCTGTACAAACTGGTTCATGATTTGTGACCTTTAATAACTTGCTTATATCGGCCCTAGATAAGGTTGGCTGTTGAATAAAGGGATAAAATTGAGGAGATGGTGAACCCAGTCTGGGTCAGTGGGTCTAAAGGCCTGTGCACTGTTAGGTGATGTATGATCAGGCGATGGATATCGCTGCATGGTCACCAGCGTTATCGCTCAACTCTCACGTTGAATGGTTGGCAGCATACAGGCATGGAAGCACTGTCATTGTGTTTATTAAACTGGTCTCCCATTTTATTTATTTTAAGGTTGGGCTAGTGGACGACCTTTGCACTTCACTAAAGATCATCACAGGAGATGAGAACGTTCTGTAATATTGTCATGGCAACTGAGCCGGTGATGGGGTCAAAGTTCAGTACGGTTGTCTCGGCGACGGACACAAGGATGATATCGACGGCAGATCGTCCGTCGCTCCAGTATAAATAAAAGTGGTTGCGGCTGGTCGGTGTCTGCGATCATACACAACATACGTGGCCTGACTGCAGAGTGGCCTTAAGAGGGAGACACTCACCCCTGTACTGATCTGGGTTCATACCGCTCTCACGCTGATGTGTAGGTGACAGACTGGCTTCAGCAGTGCCGTGCCAGAAGCACAATTCAGAATTCAGCGTGTTACACCTTGGCACGTGTCTAAAAACTCTCTCTTTGGTATGAATTTCAGCAGTAACAGCAGTAATCACTACACTGACTGCATTAAGTGAGTCCTTGCTGAGATTGCATTGCTGGCTGGGTTTTTTGCTCACAAAGCTGTGTGTAGGAGTGCAGCTTTCCAGTAAAAAGCACAGCGGAGCTTGTTTGACTGCAGTGGTCACATGCACGTTATCAACAGCTAAACTAATTAGGAGAAGGTCAATTTCATCAGTTACCCTGGATCAGAACAGTGTGCGCATGCATGTTCAGATGCAGAGTATTGACAGATGAATGCATGGTTGTGATGTGGTTATGTACACACAGCACTCCCCATATGATACTAAATCTGTGACTAGTTTGGTCTCTATTATTCGGGCTCTGTTAGTGTCATTTTGCGAGGACAAACACCGCAGTCATGAGATGCCCTTAGTCTATACATCAAATCAAAACATCTAAATTTAGAGGCTACAGCAACTGGCATGTCCAGTGCCGTGGCCTAAATATAGAGCCCTGTGACTCAGGCTAAGCTCAGTCTGACTCCTGCAGGCTTCCTCCTGCATCAGGAACCTGATCTCCTGCACTTCTGCTTGGACTACTGACCACAGGGTGGTCTGGAGTTTAGGAGACTGCACCAACAGCCAGGGATCTGAAGCCTGACATGAACTGAAGATGTATACCTGCTTCACCACAACCGTCTCCAATGGAGAACACATGCGGCCTAAAAGCCATGTTATTTGAAGAAGAGTCTTGACTGAAATGATGCCTCATTACACTCGCAAGACAACCAAGATAGCTTTCAGCTGGTGCAGCTGGTGTAGGATCTGAGTGCTACAGCCAGCTGGTGCAGTGACCCCTGGGACTGAGACTGCTCTGTACCCTTGAGGGACGTACTCTCTCCTGAATAGTTACAGTTAATGTGCAGTATAGCCAATGTGTGTGAATGTGTGAAGTGGACAGTGTGTAAGTCTGTGGATGAGTACACAGTATCATGGCCTGCCTGTATGCCTCAGTGTGTAAGTCCCTGTGGATGAGTACACAGTATGATGGCCTGCCTGTATCCCTCAGTGTGTAAGTCTCTGTGGATGAGTACACAGTATCATGGCCTGCCTGTATGCCTCAGTGTGTAAGTCTGTGGATGAGTACCCAGTATCATGGCCTGCCTGTATGCCTCAGTGTGTAAGTCTCTGTGGATGAGTACACAGTATGATGGCCTGCCTGTATGCCTCAGTGTGTAAGTCCCTGTGGATGAGTACCCAGTATCATGGCCTGCCTGTATGCCTCAGTGTGTAAGTCTGTGGATGAGTACACAGTATCATGGCCTGCCTGTATGCCTCAGTGTGTAAGTCTCTGTGGATGAGTACACAGTATGATGGCCTGCCTGTATGCCTCAGTGTGTAAGTCTCTGTGGATGAGTACACAGTATGATGGCCTGCCTGTATGCCTCAGTGTGTAAGTCTCTGTGGATGAGTACCCAGTATCATGGCCTGCCTGTATGCCTCAGTGTGTAAGTCTGTGGATGAGTACACAGTATCATGGCCTGCCTGTATGCCTCAGTGTGTAAGTCTGTGGATGAGTACACAGTATCATGGCCTGCCTGTATGCCTCAGTGTGTAAGTCTCTGTGGATGAGTGCACAGTATCATGGCCTGCCTGTATGCCTCAGTGTGTAAGTCCCTGTGGATGAGTACCCAGTATCATGGCCTGCCTGTATGCCTCAGTGTGTAAGTCCCTGTGGATGAGTACACAGTATCATGGCCTGCCTGTATGCCTCAGTGTGTAAGTCTCTGTGGATGAGTACACAGTATCATGGCCTGCCTGTATGCCTCAGTGTGTAAGTCTGTGGATGAGTACCCAGTATGATGGCCTGCCTGTATGTATCATTCTCTAAGCTCTGTGAGACGCAGTCTGACGCTGGCTTTTCTTTCTCGCGCTGCAGATGACCAAGTTCCGCAGCCTGCTGTTCACCGCCGAGGGAGAGGCCGCGTCCTGCATGATGGACAACTACCGCCCCCCACAGCCGCTGAAGGGCCGCCGGGTCCGCGCGTCCTTCCAGTGAGCGCCCCCTACGGGGGAGACGCAGATGTAGCTGTCCCTGCATTCAGCATGAGCAGTGCTCCCGGTGTCACTGTCACACCCCCCCCCTCCTCCCCCCCCCCAGGTCGCTGTGTTGTAATAGGCTTCCCAGTCTCCACGGTAACGTCCCTGCCCTATTTATTTCACAAGACAGATTTTCCCGGAGTCTGTGTCTGGTGCCAGTTTTACAGTTAGCTACTCAAATCTGCGGCTCTCCGTAGGGCTCACCCGAACCAACAAAGGAGAGGAGCGAATCGGATCTTCAGTGCTCTCGGCGGGAAATAGGAAAACTGACACGGTGGATCTGCAGCAGCGCACAGACACAGAGCTACCTCCGTCAGTCTAATCTCTGACTGCCTGCCTGCTGCTGGGTCTCCACGGCTTAATGAAATGGAGTAGCTGCCATCACAGCCGAGCGAACCTCAAAATCCCCTCTGACACACAAGCATATACACACGCAAGCACATGCGCACACACACAAGCATTTACAAGCACGTGAGCGCGCTCAGTTTTCCGCAGTGTGTGTCTGCACAGAGAAAGATTCCTCTTCTCTTTTGTTTGTTTGTTGGTTTGTTTTTCTTAAGCTCTGTCATTACCAGTAATTGAACGTCTAATTTAGTTTGGCAGCTTATGCAAAAGATACGTTTGATATGTTTGTTTTGGATTTTAAGCAATTCATAAGTAATGTGTTATTGCAGAAGCCATTTCAGTGCTTCATTGTTGTCGTTACTGTTGTTGGGGAGGTGGGGGGGGGGGGGGCTGTAAAACTATTCAGAAATTTTGTGTTGAAGCTTGTCATTTGCACAGTCGAGGTGAAAGCGATGCCAGGCTGGTAAATCTTCCCAGCAGCAGACTGTAGCCTGTAGACGGACCGAGGCATCAGGCCCTCAGAGTTGAGCTGGGAGCCTCTGATCTGTGTTTGAAAAGCTAAGGGGCAGGGGAATGTGTTATTTATGGGGTAACTTTTAAACTGTTTGATTCTTGTGGTTATCAAACAGAGTTTTTAATGATAAAATTGATTTTATGCCTTATGCAGAGCAATGTTGTTAGGGTCACTCTAAGAGTTAAAGTCTAGCAGTTCTGCTACTTTGAAAGAGTGGACATTTCATCAACTGAATAAAATATATTTTATGACACTTCTGCCTCCAGTGATTTCTTTTCTCCTTAGGAACGTAAAGGCCTTGTGATAATTATTTCGAGCACACATCAGCAGTGTCCTAAGGTTCGACCTTCACTGTGAATACACTCATGCTGTTTAATTAACACCGAATCGATACCCAGCAGTGCCATCAGCAGAACTGGGAGGTCCTGGGTTAGTGTGGACAGATGCAGCCCTGACGGCCGCTGTTTAACTGTTGAAGTAATGTATTTATTTTAAATATAAAAATGAGAAAATCATGTAGGCAACTTCACCATAGATTCTATTTGTATTATAATGAAATTATTTGTGTTTTATATGAAATTACAATTGGATTGTCTCATATCAAACAAGAAAAACCTTTGACATTGGTGTCCATTCCTTTTTTTTTGTCACAATCTCCACATTCTTGTAAAGTTAGGTAATTGGCAGTCAATGGTGAATTTATTTCAATAATTTTTTTTTTTAACCAGGTTTATCGAACCCCTATTCTGAGCCATCAATAACAGAAAAAAATAGTTTTTACCTGTCCATTGAAATCTTAAAATTAGAATCTTGTTTATAATCACTAAGTGTGAAGTTAGGTTAACAAACCTACAATTAGTATTATAAACAAAAGTAAACATCACTTAACAGCTAGGCCTGTCTTTGCACAGCTATAGCTGTAATAATTCTGTCCCAAAAGGAATTTTAAAAACAGGATAGCTAAAAAGGGTCAAGGGAGCCACACACAGAGCGATGTTCAGTGAGTCTGATTATCCTGTCAGCCCAGGAGAAACAGTCAGACAGTCAGCTCCAAAATGAGGAGCTCGGTTAACCAGAGATTCATAATGAATATTTATACTTATGTAATGGATTGTACCATACACTTATAAGAAAAGTGGGCTATAAATCTGGCAATGAATTAATACATCTTCATCTGGCAGGAGGTTGTCCTGAAGATGCCCGATTTAAAAAAAAAAAAATCCATAAATGATATTTGAAATCACATTCAAATAGAAGCTCAGGAGAAACAGTTAGTCAGTGACTGTTGAGGAGTGTCAGTTCAAATTTGAAACATTTGAACCATCACCATGGCAACCAGGGCCAGTGCAGAGAACAGGGTGATTCAGGACATTATGACAAAGTGCTGTAGCCTGTGGAGAAGCACACAAACTTGGGCTTACTAAGAGATAACAAACCTCTGACTTCACTAACTCACTAAAACATTTTTACATCAATGTTTCTGTATATGTTTAAAATCTGTTAAATAATTTTGATTCCTGCTTGTCCTGAAAGAATTGCAACAATTTTACCAAAAATAATTAGCATTAGTTAATCATGCCAGGTTGTCACAGCATTAAAAAATAAATCATGCGCACACACACGCACACTTCATTGTCACACTTTTCTTCAGGCTTGCCAGAACGAAGCATAACTCTCCAAATATAAAAATCTCAACATCAACATGAAAGGATGTTAAAGAAATGGACAAAGACGAGGGATCAAACTCTTAAACAACTGGCAACCCAGTTCCCAGCATCCTGCCTCGGCTGATAGGAATTTGATGAAAATTGAGAGATCTCTTTTGCTTCTGACCTGCCAATTAACTTCCATCACAGTAGACCTTTGTGCTGTCACGCAGTCTTGCCCTTCTCTAATGAAACGCCAATGACTTCATTACTGTAATAAACATCAAATGCACATTTTTTCAGCTCTACCACTTCCTGGGGAAAGTAGACAGCCAATTAATTTCAACAGTGCGCGCTGTGGGGAATGGATTAATGTTGATTAAATTCCAGTTCCTATTGGCAGCACATAAGTAACACTAATGCTTGGATAGACTACTGAAAAAAATGCACTACAACCAAGACATTCACACACTTGACATTCTGTTGAGGAATTACAATTTGCTTGGGTTCGTGAGAACTGTTATATTCCTTTAAAAAAAAAAAAAAAATACTTGTAATATTACGTATTACATTACTTCCGAGCAACCATAAATACAATCAAGTTGGTATTACCATAAACACTTATGTTTTATGTATGCATGCCATTCGGTTCTCTTAACTTTGACAACTTTGCATGTTCAGTAGGATTGTGTCAATGTTGTAATATTGCCTAAAGGCCACTTTGCATAATACATTAAAAAAAATTTTTTTTAAAAATGCAATGGCTGACTGCTTTCTGAGCAGCTACTGCAGTGCAAGGGGAGGAGACTGGAAAAAATATCTGTGTGTTTGTTACATAGACTGCAATAGTGACAAAGTAATACGATGATAAAATGCCTGAGAATGAGAGAGAGAGAGGAGAAAGAGGGAGCGTGAAGAATGAGTGGGTGGGGGAGAGAGAGAGAGAGGGAGAAATAGAGAAGGGTGAGAAGGCAGGCAAGAAGAGAGGGATGATGAGAGAGAGAGAGAGAGAGAGAGAGAGAGAGAGAGAGAATAGTATTCTCTCAATAGTATAACTCAATTACCTTAGCATTGCCTGCCAGATTACTCCATAAATCCACATGATCAACCCAAACACACTCTGTGCAGAACAGCTGTGACACCAAGAGGCCTCTTTATATGAAGCAATGCTCATTTTTCTCTTCTCTTCTGTTCTGTAATCTATGTGGTATTTCAGGTGTGATGAAAACACAAGCTCAAATTCGATCCTGCTGCTGACAGAATCGGGTCATGATTAACCAGCTCTCTCAATATAGTGTGGGGGTGTCTACTGACAATTGGACACAGGAGGCAGGATTCCAAACTCCAGTTCCACACACACACACATGCACACACACACGCACACGCACACTCATGCACAAACCAGGCCAGAAACCCCCAAAAATCGAGCAATTTAGGTTAAAGAATAAATAAATTAAACCATGCTCAAATGGGGGTGATAAAAGAAATGAGGTGAGAAGGTGAGAAGAAATCTTGCAAGGAAGCTAGTTATAGGAGGAGTCCATCCCTGGTGCAATAGTTAAAGCAGAATAAATGGTAACAGAAATGTAATAAGGGATCTATTAGAGCAAAAGATTAAACATTTTAAATAAAATTGCCAGGTTACAGTCAGAAATAGATAAACTAGCTGGTAAAAATTGGCAGTAGGGAGATGCATATTAATTTGCAGTATTGCAATATTGAAAGGAATGTATTATATATTCTCATCTTCACAAAAACATATGCCAAAACAAAGAAATGAATCAGTACTGGTGCCAATTCTCTGCTGTTGTAATTTATTTGAAACAAAGGGGGGAAAAAACACAGAAAAAAAAAACTCTGAAATACAATCCGGAACTCAGAAGGCTTTTTGTCTGGCCGATCTTGCCCAAGCTGATTGGCCATTTTGATCTCCACTGAGTTTCACACTGGCCACACAGGGCAGCTTGGGGAGGTCATGTGGCTCCTGTTTCACCTGTGTGTGGGCCATTGTTGAATTAAATGAATGGAATCTGTCAGAGGAGAGCTCTGAGCGGTCTGTTCGCCGAGAGGAAGCCACTCAATCCAGCGTTAATCCGTTTCCTTGAGCCTGAATGTCCAGCGTTCATCCCAAACCTGTGGGAAATGAGTATCTTTATTACACCGGAAACTGATGATGCAGCGATTTATGTTCTCTGTTTAATCCTGTTTGCTACTTATTAGGACAATACAATTATAAAATTTATGGAATATAGGTAATATCGTCTATTTCAGTTCCTTGTCATTTATATGGATGAATATTGGATGAATTTTGGATCTGATGTCTTGAGCTTGATACTGATTTAGGATAACATAGGTTCTTATTTACATAATCGTAAACATCTTAATCATTTTGATTATTTTCTCATGTTGAAGTAATTTTGTTTTTCAAAATCACATTTTTGTGATTCATTTTTAAAGTCAGTTGTTTGGGAGCAGACAGCACGTTTTTTCCCTTGAGTGAGAATGAATCATGTTGTAGGAAAATCATATAATTATGAAATGGCAATAATCATTTATAAGTGTAATTAAACTCAGTGGTCTGTATGCGGCTAAGTTCAAGTACAGACCTTGTTTGTCAGTTTGTCTTTGGTCTGTTTCGAGCTACTTCACTGTGAGGTGTTCTTGTGACTTGTGTTGTCTTGATTACATGTGCTCTGTGATTGGTCTGCGAGCCTGTAATCATGTAGTTAATGTTGTGGCAAGGGAAGGGCCTGGGCCTGTGGACACACAGCTTGAAGCAGCACATAATACCTCTTAGTTTCGCAAGCAACACAAACCACAATGACGGGTGCAGCCAAATGTCACAGACATCAGAAGCTCCCAGGCTAAAATAGTATTAGATTTGTTGGTACTAAAATAAAAAGCATTTCACTAATACTGGATTCAGACGCAATTTTATAGTTACCCGTTCCAATATTCCAAATCCGATGGGTCTGTGTCTTTGGCTTCCTGTGAAGAGCTGTTCAGCCTCTGTTGCCAATGTTTTTTTTTGTATGAATTTTTATATGAATTTATTGATGTGCTCCTGTGGCAGAGGGTGAAAAAAAAAATCTATATTATGTTCAATATTTTCATAAAATAACAATATTGTCTTTGTGCTCTGGCATTTCCAGGACATTTGTGTTCTGACTCATTAAACAGTGTAACGAGCGAGTTCTGCGTTCTGTTTCCACGGAGCTAAAAGTAGACGTTAAGGCCTGGAAAATGAGTGTGTGACTGATGTGTGATCATACTTCCTTTTTAAAATGTGTTATGTCTGTAAATGTATCTGTGATTTGGCAGTTTGAGATTTCTCTTGTGGTGCCAATAAAGCAATCTGACTCTGAATTTGACTGAACACTCTTCTCTCCTGGGAGCTATAATCCATTTATCTATTCTGCTTCATCCCATACTGGGCATAGGGCTGCAGTGAGGCTGCTTGTTGTGGTGGAGAGGTTTTAGTGCTTCTAAGACTCTGAGAGCTATGCCCAGGCGAGCTTTGAGCTCCAGCAGGTCTATCCATCCTGGACTGGACTGGGGTGAGGAGGCTGATGTACAAAATTTGGGCGTGACACGACCAATATCACGCTGAAAGAAAAAAAAAAAAAAAATATATATATATATATATACTTCAGCCGAAACTACAATTCCAGAGACTGCCTCACCTTAATTTTGCAACTCAATGTCCAACCACAAGGGTTCTTACCAAACATCGGCGTACAACAATTCAACCACAATTTGAACATCGATGACACATTTGTTGTTTGTTGTTTTAAAGGGAACCAATAAAGTTTGAACCCATGACTGAATAAGACGTTGTGGTTCCTGCTCTGTCATCTAATTACAAATATATTGAAATGTGTAATATCTGGCTGCGTTGCTAAACCAGATTCAGCAACTATACATACTTGCACTACTGAGGTATTTAAAGGGCAGTACGGCCAAAAATGTTTCCACTTACCCAGAGTTCTATCCATCCATCTAGATAGTTCTGCTGAGATTTGACAGGTTTTGTAGATATCTTCTGTAGCTCATTCTGATACAACGAACCTCAACGGGTCCCCAACTTTTGTGGCCTTGAAGTGCCAAAAATTTACATTTGAAGAACTCAACGTGTCCTTCCAAATATAACACCAAGGTTATTCACAAACATCCACAGAGCATTTCAGAAACTACTTTCTTCAAAGTACGCCAACTGTATGTTGTTGCAAAAGTCTCAACCAAAATACTGTTTTAAAACATTTTTTCAACAATTGTTTTAATGTAGACACTGCGCCCCAGAATTCTGTCATGCTTAGGTTTCGTGGATATAAATAGTTGCCGTATTGCCCCTTTAAACAGCAGATTCTTCCCCTCTATATCCACGTTCCTCCTGAGATTTCTTTCTACCAGTGTTTTTGCTTACCACTGTTTGAAATTTTTTTACTTCCCTTTCTTTTTTTTGCATCACTTGCTAGATTTTTGTGGATTAAAGCTCTGTCTTTCCCAATTTCCCATCTCCTGTTTTTCTGTAAAGCATCTTTGTGACAGTGCCTCTATAAAGAGTGATGTAACAGCACAACTGAAGCTCATTGAATTGAATTTCCTCTTCAGGCAGGTGCATAGCCACAGCAGTGAAAATTATGGCTTCATTGGTGAGCAGAACTGGCCAGGATAATGTGCCAAGGGGCTTTTTCTGAAATGGATTCTGACAGGAGAAGCTACTGATGCCCCAGGCTGATAATAAAACATGAAAAATAATAATATACGATGAATAAATAATTTCTAAACTACACACTGTGTACAAGAGTAATACCTACCACAATTCATCCATCCATCTATCACAGGGCATTCTTGCTGTGGGGCGACAGTGCTACCCGCTGCACCACTGTGCCACCCCCCACTGCAATTAGAAACTCTGACATTCTGCAGCACCATGACTGCCCAACACAGTCTGTATGCTGACAGGACTGGCTGGATCTGTCAAGAATATATCTGATCCAGGAATTTTGTGTCCGTGACTCTATGTCTACTGTGAGCCTCATCCCATTCCTCTCAAAGCAACATCAGACTGCAAGGCCCTAAGCCAGGGTACATGGCATTCTTAAGAGGTCACTCCTGGGATAAAAACTGCAGACGTGGACCGATTATCGACTGACCATCGCCAGAAGCATGCTCTCAAAAATGTACTTTACTTTAAACTTATGATGATGTAGATGTAGATTTATGTATGCATTGCACATTATTTTAAGGAGAGAAATCCTTCCATTATAGTCAGATTTGATAAGTACACTGAGGTCTGATGATCCTCAGTACATATTTATACGTGATATCTGTCAGACGATCCTCTTAAGCGGCTGCCCTGCTCTTTGACTGCCCTCCCGAGAGCACAGAGACAGGTGTGAACGAGTTCACGGCTCGGCCCTATCGAAGCCCACTGACTGTACCCGTTTTCCTGAGCAGTAAATCGTGTCGTGCAAAGCCATTACATTAGATTACTTTACAGGCCTTTGGCAAACGCACTTATCCAGATCGACTTATAAAGCTGTTACATTTTTACATAGTATCCATTCTCATACAGCTGATTATGTACTGAAGCTTATATACTCAGGTTAAGCATCTTGTTTTGGAAGAAAGCCGCAACCTTTTGGTTACAAGCCCAGTTTCCTAACCGCTAAATATCACTGTTGCTTCCCAATACTGTCCACTTCACAGTGGGACCTATGACATCATATGACTGTTTTCACTACTATTCTATTTCTGTACTGCTTTAATAGCTCATGTCATCTTCTATTAATGTTTAGAATTTAGAGGCGTACTGATATTGGTGTGTGTGCGCGAGCATTTTTACGCATGTGCATGTGTGTGGGTGTATATGTGTGAGAGTGTGTGAGTGCATTAGCATGTGTGCAATCGTGCCAGTTACCGTAATTGGGTCAAGGAACAAAGAATGTGCTGATCTGACAGGCTCAATTACTATGACCAAAAATGACTCCAAATTAACCACGTTTTCGCACAATGACATTGCCTCAACATTACAGAGCTCGATGAACCGTGAGTGAGGCCCTCCTCCTGCTGTGCAGTGCTGGGTATTAGTTTTGGAGCAGGAAGCAGGTCACTACACAGACATGCAGGAACACACAACAAACTCTTATGAATAAAATTACAAGTTTACACACTTTGTACACTGTGCAGTACAGTACACTCACACAGAAGCGGACACATACCTATGCACACACATACACGCACGCACACGCACAGATACAGACACACACACACACACACACACACATATACACTGTATAAATGAAAGTAGGCCAGGAAGTAGGCCGATGGACCACAAGTCCAAGCCCAAGAGAAACCCAAACTTGATCTGAACTACAGTATCTCCTCTTTCATGTCTTTTTGTGTTGGTTGTTCTCTTTGTGTGGGCTCATATCTCAGGGAGGATTGCCCTTTCCCTCTCTCTGCACAGTTCGATAAGGAGAGGAAGAAGAAGAAATTCGGGTGATAAAAGGGCGGGGCCAGGCGTCTCCTCTGTCTCGCTACGGGGCCTTTAATGACCTCAGAAATATAGCCCAAAATTCCTATCAGAAACAAACCTGTAAATAAACACGCAGAACTTCCCCATGAGGAGAGCACATATACAGGCCTTGTCCATGAACAGTAACCAGGTCAGAACAATGTTAAATGATCTTTTATATACCATTGGATGGATTTAAACAAATTAGCCACGACATGCTTCTTGTTAGTTTGGCCGTGTTTGATTGTTTGAGTATGACAGACAGGTGGGTGGAGAAAATAGGCTGGGAGAGGATGCTGGACTTACTGACTTAGGCTCCTGGTTGCATTCAAATTTTCCTATAATACTTTACTTAAGACTTCCCTCAATTTTTCTTTACTCCTTTTTTTCTCTTTGCCTTTGCCTCTCCTCTCCTTTTTCAGTTTCTTCTTCTTTCCCTGATAACCATTCTCTCCCTCATCACTACTCTCTCTTGCTCTCTCCCTCTCTCTGTTTCCCTCTCTGTGTTTCCTTCTCTCTCTCTCATGTCTCTCTTTAGAGAAGCATGGGGGTAGGGTTACCCGGGGGAATTGAGTTTCCGGGGGCGATGGGGGAGCGGGGGAGAGAGGGGGTGTGTGTCTCTCCTGTTACTGCCTTTTGCCAGCTGTTTGCCTGCACAGTCCTCACCAAAAGGTCACGGAAAGGTCACGCCACATCCACATTCTAATGTGAGTGATGCACTGTGAAGTGTCTAATGTGGGTGAAGCACACCGTGTTTCCAGCTGTGGTAAAGAGGAACTTGTGCTACAGGGGTGGTGAGGGTTGTGTGCTGTATTGCTGTCTTATCAGTCACACACACACACCAGAGAGATTACATCACACACACACACACACACACACAGACAGACATGCACAGACACACACATGCATGCACACACACACACACACACACACACACACACACGCTGAATTCAGGTACATATTTTAACCTTCCACGAACACACACACACACACACACACTCAGAAATAACAAAAAATATGCGATCATAGTATGGACAACTGCAGACATACATGCACATGGTTTTAACCACACACTCACCCACATGCATACCCATGTTCTCTCACATATTTTCACACACATACTTACACACATTTCCAAATACGTACTGTATGTATACACGCAAACACTCACAAACATGCATGCATATTGTGTAGCTTTTGAAATTAACAGAATAAACACAATAACAAATAAAAAAAGAATTTCCATTACTTTCATAAATACAGGGTTGTGCATTTCCTTCATTTTATGTCATAAAAAAAATACAAATCAATATTCTCAATCCAACATCCTCCTTAGAGTGTTGTGTACCCCATTCCTCAATAGCTTAGCTGCCTTTTATCTCAAAACCACAGATGTTCTTTCAGAGGCAAAAGGAATGGAGTTTCATCCAAAAAAAAAATGTGAAAGGAAGACTAAACAGACTCTTTTATGGGGCTAGCAGTACTAATCCTGTGCCACAGCTTCACAGTAATCACACAGGCTTTCAGTCTCTAGGAAGCACATTTTCTAAAGAATCATACTGCAGCAGTCCTTTAGTATTCTGAGATTATGGTAAATGTTTGTCCAATTACTTTTGGTCCTCTAAAATGGGGGGGGGGGGGGGGGGGGGGGGGGGGGGGGGGGGGGGGGGGGGGGTGGTGGAGGACTATGTATACGGCTGTAATTCCTACAAAGATAACCCAGTACTGATGTCAATACCCTTAAATTAAAGCTGAAAGTCTGTACCTTAACTGCATATTCATTGCCCAATGTGTTATCCAATGTGCTAGAGTACAGAGACTGCAATGCACACAAACACAAACGACAGCATCAGATTCAGACAAATACACACTTACACAGTAGATATAGCTGAAGTAAAAAAGAAAGAGAAAATTGTGCATGGGGTTTTATAACGCACTTGAGGTACGTGAGATGGCTAACGTTAGATGGTCAAATGGCGTCGTGTGTGGCTACCTTTACCAGTGCGGTTCACCTGAAGGTCAGCGCCTGGTACGACACTACACAGGTCAACCTCTCAGATCAAACAGCACATTAATAGGCCTGTTGGACAATTTATTCACCCATAATTTCATTTTCATAATGTCTGTGAGGGATGGATTTCTAGGTCAATCATCTGGAAAACAGACACACACAAAAAAAAAAAAAAAACAGAAAAAAAACAATGAAATAAATAAAAATATACTCTAAAAAAAGACCCATGAATCCCTCTAATCTCCAGGGCTTTTGTGGGTAAAATGATTGGTTTGTGATCTCGAAGGATTAAAGCTGAACAGCTGATATTGCACTTGCATAAGACATGCGGTGCTCGGTTACCTACACAGTAAAATGTTCTGTGTTGATTCAAAGTACATATACTAATTGGTCCCATATTAATTTGTCTCATTGGAGGCTTTAAAATATTAACCATAAAATATACCTTAAAAATATATAAATTCATCAAGTTATGTGCCTTGATAGCATACCGAAAATGCGGTATCTTATCTGCCTGGAAACACACCCAAACTCACACAAAAGGATGAATACAGTCTAGGATACCTAGACACACCTCGCAGAACATCTAACTTAAGAGATGATTCAATCAATTATAATAACAGGGGATTATAACACTGGGAAATGTCTGCCTGATGGTCTATTTATGACTGAGGGATTTTTTTGTCAGATTTTATGTGCGCGTCTATAAGCACAACTGATTGATTTTTTACTAGGCCGCTGGCTCGGAGTATCTGACAGTCTGCCAGGATGAATTTGTAAATGCACCATGTCCTCTAACAGTGATGCATTGTGGGTGATAAAGGAGATATGTAATGTTACCCACGGGATTGTCACGTAGAGCTTTCAAAACCATTCTGTGCTTTTATGTTGTTTTGCAATTTAATATTTATGAGGGAGCAAACTGAAAATTAAAGGGAGAACCAAGCTTAAGATATTCAGCTTCAGTTATGATAAATACAATGCAAACACAAATGCATATTTTCTATAATGCTAGTCCTAGAGAATAGTCTTACTGCAACACTTCGGACTTGCTGCAGTTTCTCCAAAGCTGATTTGCTGAGAACGATGAATGGAGAATGACAATAATCCAGTCTAGACGAAACAAAAGCAAGTGTTTAACTGATTCAAGCTCCTGATGGGCGATGTCTGACTAATTCTGAAATATTTACAATTTTTCAAGAGAGAGGGAGAGAGAAAGAGGGAGGGAGAGAGAGAGAGAGAGAGAGAGAGAGAGAGAGAGAGAGAGAGAGCAACTGTGAATTACAGAGGCAAACCAGCGAGTAGTTAATTAGCTGTTAATAGGTTAATTGAACGAGTGAAAAACACTCAACATCATCATAATCTTTAAATCACAAACAGCAGGAAAAGAGCAAGCTACCATCCCATTTGGCGATCTTCCTAAGACCCAACGATTCATTTTTGTCCCCTGTAGGGGATATGTGTCTCTGCTCTTAATCTCAAGAGTCATATATTCTAAAATGCTCAGACCTACAGTATAATAAATGACTTTCAATAAAAATAAAATAAATATTATTTTCACTCTAACATGTTTTTGTGTCAGCCAAGACACTTGCATTATGTTAAAAAATACAAAATGTTAATTAATTAATTAATTAATTCATTCATTCATTAATACATTTATTTATTTTATTGATTTTATTTATTGATTTATTTATTTGGCCTGGTTTTGGAGGATAGATTTATCCCATGCCTGACCTTCTTTAACGCTCACAGAAGTCCCTTGTGGAGGACAGAATTTAGCCTCAGCACGCCATCCACAGGCAGTGCCACCGTTCCGCACACTTAGGACTGCCCCTCAGTCACCACACAGCTGCCTGACCTTTCTGTTCCCTGAGACCTCTGACCTTTGACCTCTAAGGCTGAGGGGCCAGACGCTAAAATGGGAGAATAATGTGGAGCGCGCACTGGCTAATGTGGAAGATACCGGATTAATACTTGAAAACACACATGCACAAAACAACTCAGCTATAAGTCCACCCCACAGGTGGAAGTGTGCATGTATGTGTGTGTGTGCCTGTGTGTGGATGTGCTTGTGTTTGCATGCATGCAAGATGCTTGAGCGCTCCTGCTCTGACTTCCTGTGTGATGTGCTTGTGTGTGCATACATGCAAGATGCTTGAGCGCTCCTGCTCTGACTTCCTGTGTGATGTGCTTGTGTGTGCATACATGCAAGATGCTTGAGCGCTCCTGCTCTGACTTCCTGTGTGATTTCCCCCATCAGCCAGCCGAGGGGCCAGCTGTGCCCTGTTCAGGGTTTTAGGGCGTTAGCATTAATCTTCTTTCTCTTGGTGACGGCCTAGTAACCCCCCCTCCGAACACAGTCCCTCATTGTGCTAGAGCAAAGCACATGGACAGGGTGTGACCCCCTCACTCTAATCTAACCCACCCCACCTTCTTTGCTGTGACAGAGGTTACGGTGATAACATTTGTGAAAAGGAACTACTTATTTGTTGATTTGAAGTTGAGACCGAGAGAGATGGAGATAAGTGACTTTTCTAAAGAATTACAGGGGCAAAGTTGTGTGTTGAGCATATCACACTGACCCCTGCTGGTTGCCCTCGGCCCCTGCAGCAAGGGTGCAACGGTGAACTCACACGCAAGATTCGGGTAATATTTAGATGACTGACTGGTTGATTCTGTAAATATTGCTATTTTCAGTGTGTGTGTGTGTGTGTGTGTGTGCATGTGTGTGTGCGGTAGCGATAATGTTTGGTAGAGGGGGTTTCTCAAATTTTTTATTGGTTTGCCGCATATGTTTTCCCCCGGGACAAATAAATGTACTTTAGGTACTTAGAAATATAATTACATAGCTGCGTTTTCACTTGCCCAATTTCGGTATGGTAGTTAGCTCAGGAGCCCAGCAGCAAGGGGATTTAATACTGCATTTTGGTAGCATGTCCCTGCCGTTTGTACAAACTGCTAAAAATAAGTATATTACAGCAGTCTTAGCAGGGAAACAGTCCCTGACATTTGGAAACAATCCAGATTTTTTATTCATAACATCCTTGTTTACATAGCCTGAATTTATTTTTTAAAATTTTTAGAATTCTTTCGTTAATGTTCACACAAAGAATCTCAAACCGGGTGTTCTCTTCAGTGCCTGTGTAGTGAAACATATTAGAGATGAGATGACTGTTGTACTTTAAATTTTAGGATGGACAAGAATAGAGGAGGTACGACTCTCAGGGGACTTTTTTTTCCAAGAAAGGGAGTCCTGGTATTTAAAAAGAAATCTACCTAATAAGATGGCTCACACTGATGCTATGAGATAAGTTAATGAGTGGGGTTTTTTCCTTTGTGGTTATCCCCATCCATCCAGAAGCCATTGTGTATTGTTTTGTGTTCTCTTTGGTCACAGTGATGACCTCATTCTCCGGTCATGCATTTCTTCATGTATTTTAACTCCCTGACAGAGGCGATTATCCAGCTTCAGAAAGTAAAAGTTCTCCCCAGAATTGTTTTCCATTTACCTGGATTTGCTCATTAGTACAATTATTCAGCCAGGAGGTAGAACTAATTAGCAAAAACAGCTGGCTCAGCTCATGGGTGGAAGAAACTCAAGGCAGAACTTTTACTTTCACACCCCTGGACTTTCCACCTCTGCTCCTCATCCAATGCGCATCACCTCCACAATGTTTCTGTAAGACTGTGGTCATGTTGCTGAAAAGTTGAAGAAGCATTTCTGTAATGTTGTGGTTATGTTGCTGTAAGGTTGTGGCTATGTTGCTGTAAGGTTATATTTATAGTAACATTGCTTTAAGGTCGAAGTAATTTAGTAAAAAAAGTAAAAGTTTTAAAATCTTAGCTCGGCAGTAGAATAGCTTTGCTAGCTTCACTCTCAAACAGTCTTTTTTATGTATCTGTCCTCAGGAGCCTGAATTCAGGAGTTTCAGACAGTAAATGTACTTGTCAACAGAGCAATTAGCCCTGCTCCCATGTAAATTTCTAATAGTCTAATTACATCATTCTCTCTTAAAAAAAAAAAAAACTACATTGGTCAGGCTAATTGCCATAATGTCTATGGTAATTAAAGTTTATTTTTGTTTGGTCTTTTTTATTGTTTCTCCAGATAATGGGAGGATTAAGGTCTCAGGCAATGGTCCTCAGTTTTCAGGGCTGGAACAGAAGCTTTATTTTGATCTCATTGGGCCAAAGAGGGAAGAAAGCACCCAATGAAAACCCGCAAACCTGGCTAATTTGCATTCCCCTGTTCAGAGGGGGAAACTAACTGCTATATCACTGGATTAAACAGTCTTGCAGACACATGAACACACACACACACACACACACACATTTCACATACTGTACATTCATACATTCATACATACTGTACATATATACATGCATACATACATACATACATGCATGCATACATACTGTACATACTGTACATATATACATGCAAGCGTACAGTGCATACACTATCATGCACAAACACGCACAATCTCGCATGAACACACACCCTCCGCATCAGGCAACGTCCCATTACACAGACACACAAACACACAGAAGATAAGACACTCATTACCCGCCTGGCTAATGAGCTATTAAATTACTCCTCTCTTTGTTCATGGTCGAGAGTTTTAATTAATGCCGTCAGTAATTGGGATACTTCCATTGTTCATTCCCTCGTTATGCTGAGGCTACTTAAAATTACACAGCAAAACAAGCAAGCGAACAAACAAACTCTGTGGTAGAATTACTGATTCTTTTATTCAAACACATGGTCTGTTTTTTCATATAAACATTTAAAGGGTGCCTATCCAGTGGATTAAGGATAACCAGTGGTAAGGATGTTTATGGAGCACTTTTTTTATGGTTAAATTTCCAGTTTTTCCACTTGCAAGCAGAGTATCAGGGATGCCAGTCCCATTCTCTTCCTGATAGCATTCCCAAACACAAAGCGTGGGTAATTTTCTAAAGCTACCTGGCCAAGTGGGTTTTCTGACTGACAAAAAGAATGTGCTTTTGTATCTGATATAAATGACCTTGTTGGAGGTGCAATTTCACCATTTTATCCAAACCATCTCCCTTTCTGTTTTCAATAAAAACTCCCATCTTTGTATCAGTTAATGTTTTTCATTTTGTGTCTTCAGGGTGGTTTATTTTTTTTTTTAAAGAGTAAGTTACAGTCCAAGTCCAAATCAATATCTAACGTAATTAAACAATGAAACATGTTTCATGAGGTCACACCAGAACTTATAAGGACATCCGCAGGTGAACGCTGTTCGAACCCGTTGAGGGGCATCGGATGTTCCCAGGTGGGATAGAGGACTGACCCGATGTTTTCTCTGTATAATCATGTGGCGTCTACATCTCGCCAAGCAAACAAAAATACCCCGGCGGTTTTAAATCAAAACAGCCGGCTCTGTGATTAGCATCGTCCTTCCTTCAGGGGGAAGAGGGCTGAGTGGGGGGGGGGGGGGGGGGGGGATTGTCTTGTTGTTTTTTATTTTATTTATTTTTCTGTTTTGTAACCAGGGTAGTCTCATGAGGCTGACATCTCTTTCACCTGAGAGCCATGGAGGATGCATGTCATTGGACTGTAAGAGGAAGCTGGAGTACTCGGAGGAAACCCACCCAATTTTGACCAATCCATTCCTGTCACTGGACCCCAACCCAAATTCTGAACCCAAATTCCCGTCACTGGCCTTTACAGACAATGCCCGAAGCACACATGTGTCCGTTATGCTGTGTGTGTGTGTGTGTGTGATGAGGTAATACCAAATCATCAACATCTGTTTAAAAAACGCAACTATACCTTTTTATTCCAGGAAAAAAAAATGCACTAGATAATTTATTTATTTTGTAAAGCACTTTAGAAATAAGCACACTTTCTACTGCTTCTATTGGATATGACCCTGATGTCTCAGCATCAGCACTGTTTTGCTGCCTAAAGCTACGTAGATGTAAGCGCTTATGCAATTCACTCTGGGTAAGAGTGTGTACAGAAAGTCAACCTGTAAATGCAAAGACAATGTTTGCGGACATGGCCGTAGCTTGGTGCTGTGGCGCGCTAAAAAGAAAAAGACTTAGCGGGTAAAGATGTTCCAGGGAGCTACAGAAACAAGCGGTACTGCATCACTGACAGAACAGCTGCACGGCAGTTATAAATCTCACCCCTTTAATGCCTTGCCTGAGGCCGATCGAGTTATATTCATAAAAGGGGTAATCGAGTTATATCATATTTATAAATGGGGTTGTTGACTTATATCATATTTATATTCAAGCATCTTTTTCCTGAATGAATCATTGGAATAAAATAAAATTTTTTTTTTAGCTTTGTAGAAAGTAGTACAGTGGAATTCTTCAAGTAAATATCCAGATGGACCACAATGTAAAAATGTCTTCCTGTCTCTCTTGTCACTGAGAAACAGCTCCATCCTCTCAACAGAAGCTCTCGAGACCTCTCCTGTTCTGACTCTCTTCAAAATAACTTTTATTAACCTGCAGTTCCAGCCTCTAGTAGACAGGTTGCTGTACCCACGCCTGCATAGAGATCAGTGCTCGGATGTTCTTCTGGAAAAAATAAAAAAATAATAATAATGTCTTACTCACTGCCTGCTAGCACCAGCTTTCTAAAAACTAAATGAACCATTCAAAAAAAAAAAAAAACTTGGCTTAACTTTCATGAAAAACACTACATGAACTGCATTTTTAATTGGTTCATAAAGACGTTTTATCAACCAGTAAGCCCTGCAGTGCGATCAAGCAGAGCAGTTAAGCAGGAAGAGGATTTAAAAGAACAGAGGGCTGCATTCATGCATATTTAAGATTTATTTGTAATTGTGATTGTGATTGCTTCATTCAGGGGCTCGGGCCGCCTGAGAGAAATGGTCTAGACGTGTGAAAGCCTCATTCCTCATTAACACTCATTACAAATACAGTACACACCTTCATTGAGAGGTCAAGGTCACAAACCTGATCTCATTATCTTAATATAGAACGCAACTTGTAAGCGTCTTAAACAAAGTTCCTGGGCAGAACTGCTCTGCACACCTGCGGCAGCCATCTCATAGGAGGGCTGGACAGAGCTGATAGGATTCTTTTGCTTTTTCACAACGCCGACCCTGAGATTATCCCATTCATATTATAAACCTAATCCCCCTCCCCGATGTACGCACACATACACACCCCACACACACACACACACTAATAATACTTAGAATAATTAAACTAATGCTTGTAAAATGAGGGCCCGGTTCAAGTTTTCACAGAATCACATACCACAGAAGAAGAAAACTGCCATTTCATCCATTAGGCTGACTATAAACAAACAACTAGACGAAAATCAGGTCTGTGTGCCGTAGGTGCAACTTCAGTTTTGAATACTGAGGGGGCTGAGATGCATAGACCCTGAGAACTGCAGCCCTCTATAAGGGGTCCGGGGTACATGCAAATATGAATAATTGGCAATTGCATCTAATTGTGTACCAAGTAAATGGCAAATTTTATTGACTTCAGGTACCTCCTGCAGTTCCTTTGGCTTCCTCTCAACCCCCTGAGAAGGTAAACACACCGGTTTCTCAGGTAAGAGAGACTTCTGTTACTCTGGCACTGTGGTCTGCCCTTTCCAGCAGGAGGGGTCAGGTGAAGAGAAAAAGGATATGGGCTGGTTTGATTGGTTCTCCCCTTACTACCTGCTCTCGCCCAAAGGTAACCTGTTCGGCTGGGGAGAGGGGAGTAAGGGGGTTCCTTTCACTTCATGCTTCGAGATGGTGAGCCTGATGTTCTGAACACAGTGGAGTGCTCACAGGAACTCAGAAAGCCCCATATGTATGAATAATATTTTCATTGATCACGACATGTGCTTACTGCAGTGGTCCGAACCTCCAGGCCCTGAGAGCTGCATTCTCCTTAAAACCCGGAAACCAGTTCAGACCCGACTGAGGTACCTGTGTAATAATCTGCTGAGTCACAGGTAGAACCAGCAGGCCCTGTGGCTCCTAAGGGCCACGTTTGCAGACCCCTTACTTAGAGCAAGCTGTGGGTTTTTTAACAGAGAAAAGAATGCATAATCTTCACACAAGGATTGCGTTTTTGCTGATCTACACCTTAATAATATATATGCAGTTTTTGCCTGAATCTAAAATGACCTCTTGTTGCAACTAAATGGCATTCGTGTTGAGCCAAAAGAATTTCCATTAAAATGAGGATGTTGATGTTTTTACATCTACATAAGAATGTGGATCATAATAGGACTTACTTGCATCTCATGGTCACACAGTTTCCGGAATGTAAGGCCACCAGATCAGTGCGCTTCCTGATCCAGTAATTAGGCAGATTCCTGATAACGGACTAGCGCACAACATACATACACACATTCCAAAATGTATATATATATATATACATAGGGGGAAATATATTTTTATATCTTGTTGGCTGTGTGTGTGTCCTGTAAACCTGTGAATGATACAAAAAGACACACACTGTCTCTGTGATGAAAAAACACAAAGCTAATATTTACCAAAAGCCATAAACAAAATACATTAGTTGAATAATATCAGCTGGGTAGGATTGATAGAATCTCTCTGCCTCACTATCTCTGTCTCTGTCTCTCTCTCTCTCTCTCTCTCTCTCTCTCTCTCTCTCTCTCTCTCTCTCTCTCTCTTTCTTTCTCTTACACACACACATACACAATATACATCCATTCATTCTACTACATTCACGTAAATCCATCCAGTGTTACACTGGTATATTATCTGCTCGTTATAAAGAGGAAATGCATTATACCGGCTCTCAGATGAGATGAGGCATTGCGTCCAAGCGTCTGCGGGATTTGAACCCGCGACCCCAGAGCTGCAGAGAAGAGGCCATGGGGTATCGTGGCCAGCACCTGGTGTCTTGCTGGCAGGTGGCTGAGCCTGGCGCATAACTCCTGCACCTGCTCTGGGCAGTCCATCCTGTAGCGGTCCGAGCCAAGCCCAGGCCTCCTGTGTGTACTGTGCGGCATCAGAACGGCAGCGTTTGATGAGGTCACTGTACGACGTCAGAACGGCAGCGTTTGATGAGGTCACTGCAGTGTAACCGCAACTTTTCCAACAGGGAGCGCTCAATAAACACAGAGCACACAGAGCCCGCCAGGCAAAACAAACAAACAAACAAACAAACAAACAAAAAGCGTTTTTTAAAATGAGAGCAGAAAGAGGACTATAAAAAGATACTGCAGGAGGCTGTTGATGTCCCTTTATTTTTTTTTTATTTTTTTTGGGAGTCTTTCAGTCCACGACCGGCTGGGGTGTGCAGACGTCCCCCCCCCCCCCCCCCCCCCCCCCCTCGTGGCAAAGTCGTCGGCCAAAAACTTCTTCCTCGCCACACGCTTCCGTGGGGGACTGTAGCCTTGGCAACTCCTTTAATCGCCTGTTTTGGAGGGAAAGACAGAATAAATACTGTGTGTGGACACAGCACAACAGGATCACTGTGGGTGTGATAAACAAGAGGGCAAGGGATGGGTGTCCTGGGGGGGAAGAATAGAAGAAAATCTTCCAGTATTTCTGATTCAGATGGTGACAGCCTGTCTTACAATTTACAAGAATCATTGCTGTCGTGAATGTGATGAAGCTCCAAAAAACCCCCCCAAAACTCAATAATCATTTAATCATTTTTCATTTAAATAAATCCACAATGTTCACAAATACTGGATACATGACTCTTAGTTGTTTCAAACACACAAACTTAAATGTGTGTGTGTGTGTGTGTGTGTGTGTGTGTGTGTGTGTGTGTGTGTGTGTGTGTACGAATGTGTATGTTTGTGTGAGTGTGTGTGTGTGCATATGTGTGTGTGTGTGTCTGTGTACAAGTGTGTGTGTTTGAGTGAGTGTGTTTGCGTGTGTGTGCGTGTCTGTGTGTGTGTGTTTGTGTAGAGTGTGTCCCGCTCACTGAACCCCACCTGCGAGGCTTCATCAGCGAGTCTTGCTCCGAGAGACAGGAAATGGTTGATTCAGACTTCGGGGGGAGACGGTAGAGGGCAGAGAAAGCCTTGCATTTACCCCCCGTCTCTAACAAACAGCCAGCTGCCGCTACTGAAAAAGGAGAGGAAAAAACGAGAAGAGTTTCTTTCTCCTTTTCACGGCAGATTTTGGTACCAGAAGTTTTGCAGGACCGTGGATCAGCATATTGATTTCCCCCGACTTCGGCCTGCTGAGCTTTCTAAATGCTGTTGGACTGCTTTTTTAGAAATTAGCGCCATGTGCTTCCTCCAGCCATAGCGAGATTTCATCGGCGGTTTTTAAATGGGGAGGAGGAGGGAGAGCGAAAAGTTATCTGAGAAACTGAGAGAGGTGATCACATTTAAATATTATCTCCTCTTGTTAATCGCAGACAGCCGATGCACCCTGCCAGGCTGTCTGATGGCTATTCCAAAACCCCATTATCTGACTTCAGTAGTAGGCCCTGTGGCAGCAACATTTGGATTAATGTTCATTACAGATATCGCCCGAGAGAAAATCGATTAATCCCGTAAAATGTTTTGGCCTAAACCGCTTTTCACTTAAGTTGTGAGTTGCTCTCGATAAGAGGGCCTGATAAAAATCTATCAGGTTGTTTTCCCATACCGTGAGCTTGTACACAGCAGATTCTCAGTGTTAAGTAAACTAAAAGAATTCATGACTCTGATAGGGACTGAAAGTAGTTAAAGAAGAGTAGATTTTTTTGTCTCTGAGCATGTGACTATGTCCAGGCTGCACCTGTAACATCCAGAATTTTCAAAAATGAAATAGCATGACACAAAAAAGTGTGAAGATAGCACACGCTACCAGTAACTCGCCGCTCTGAAACTGTCATTGTTTTGTTTGAACGGGCAAAACATTTTGATTGGACAACAAACAAATGTTTTGATTGACTGACAGCTAGCTGTAGCTCCACCCACTTTTGATGTCATCATGCCTCATTCTCCCATCACTATCCAAAACCATGGGAACCAGCATGACAAAAGGGGCCAAAGAAGAGCAAAAGAGTGAGAATGTTGCTATAGCGATGAAGTGGCTGTGTGAGGTCTATTCCCAGGACCAAAATGAATTCTACATTATTCTTCTTCATTTGAATATGAATATGAGGGAAGAATAACCCCAAGTAACGCCCCTCCTTTTTTAGCTGTGTGATTATGTGCTGTGGCGTGTCAGCATGGCTGTCCTAAAAAAAAAACTAAGAAAAAAAGGCAAGAAAATGAGCAGTCAATGTAATGGAATGTGTGTGTGTGTGTGTGTGTGTGTGTGTGTGAGAGAGAGAGACACACAGAGACAGAGACAGAGACAAAGATAGCGAGGCAGAGAGATTCTATCAGTGCCAACCCTGTTGATATTATTTGACTAATGTTTTTTGTTTATGGCTTTTGGTAAATATTGGAGAGATGGATGTTTTTGGCTGAGAGAGAGAGAGAGAGAGAGAGAGAGAGATAGAGAGATGGATGTCTTTGGCTGAGAGAGAAACAGCAGTGTGGATTGCATATGGCCTGTGCAGACTGACTAATGCTGTCCGGTCAGAATGGGAGAAAGGTCATTCCGAGCCTGCTGAATGAGTCAAATCCAGAAACAAAATGTGACAGAATGATGTGTGTGTGTGTATGTGTGTGTGTGAATGCTTGTGTGTGTGTGTGTGTGTGTGTGTGTGTGTAGGTTGGTGTGTGTGTGTGCATGCATACATGTTTAGGAGATCTGTCTGCTTTTTTCTAGCAGCTCAACACAGACTTTCAGATATAAACCAGAATTCCAGCTATGGCACAGCTTCCTGAATAATGCTGGAATTATGAGCTCTTGGTGGAGTTGTGTTTATAGCAGGAGTTCTGGGATGTACAGCTGACCTGCTCGATTGAGCTCCAGGGAAAGGACTAAGCCGCTGATTGGCTGAAGAGTTTGTAACTTGTCTCCACAGCTACAGTGGCTGCTGATGGATAAGAAACAGCAGAAGCCTGCACACTCTGAGGCTGCTCACAACAGGAACTGGTGGAGAAGTAGAGGACATGGTTATGAAAAAAAAAACTTCTTCTCCCTCCAACCCCTCCCCCCTCCAACATCTCACATGGGGATTGCGAGGCAGTGATTTAGTAAGAAGGTCTGTTCCGTTGTCTGCATTCTTCGTAGTACCAGTAGATATTTTTGGAAATGCAACTATAAATAGCAAAAAAAAAAAAAAAAAAAAAAAAATGCCGGTTGGCCTGAGGAAAGCAGCGAACAGAAAGGATGTGAGAGCAGAGCGATATTGTTTGTGGCTCTCCTGAGGAATGGTGTGTGGGGGGTGTGGGGGTCCGGTCTCCTCTCTGGACACTCCGTCACACAGACCCTGGGTCGCTGACCCGCGAGTAAACGCCGTGGCCTGGGGCCCAAACCGGCTGCCCCCGGCGCGCGACTGAGTGTGTGGTCTGTCTGAGCACGGCTGTACACTCCGGCCCTGTCACATCAGCTCAGCATCCTGACACTCATCAGCAGACATACAGAACTGCCAGTGAACAACGACTCTGAAATAGCAGCTTTTAACCAGCAGGGATTCACATGAATGCAGATATGTACAAAACTCCCAGAGTACAACCGACTTGGAAATGGCAGATTTAACTAGTGGGGACTCATATAAACACAGTCATATACTAAACTGTCAGTGTAAAACTGACTCTGAAATAACAGCTTTTAACCAGCAGGGATTCATACGAACATGGTTATGTGCTGTCAGTGTACAACTGACTCTGAAATGGCAGCTTTTAACTAGTGGGGACTCATATAAACACAGTCATATACTAAACTGTCAGTGAACAACCGGCTCTGAAAAAACAGCTTTTAACCAGCAGGGATTCATACGAACAAGGTCATATACAAAACTGTCAGTGTACAACCGACTCTGAAATGGCAGTTTTAACTAGTGGGGACTCATATGAACACAGTCATATACAAAACTGTCAGTGTACAACTGACTCTGAAATGGCAGATTTAAATAGTGGGGACTCATATGAACACAGTCATATACAAAACTGTCAGTGTACAACTGACTCTGAAATCTTTGCGTTTAACCAGCAGGGACTCGTATGAACATGGTCGTATGAAATTAGATCTGACTTCGAAATTCTGCATGAACACCGTAAAAGACAATCATAAAGGCACAGAATGCTCAGTGTAAAGTCAACTTTTGTTTTTACAGTGTACATTTTGGAATGGTAGTGCAACCGGCGCAGATTCAAATAAACTCTGTTAACAAGAGGTGCAGTAACAATGAAGATTTTACTGTGTACCCAGGCTGTCTCTGTGGAGTACTCCATACTGCATTGGTATTGCCTTCAGGTTTTTATACAGTTTTATGAGAAGAAAAGCTGTTCACAGTTATAGCCTGCCCTTGAAGTTGTCTTGTGTTCAAATGGTGACCAAATGTGTAATAATGATAATAATGCTCATCAATTTCAGCTGATTATAGGATTTAAAAAAAAAAAAATGCATTTATTTCAAGGCCATGATTAAAAATTTAAAAGGGATTAACTAGGACTGCCGTGATCTGTCAACAAACGCAGAAGGACGCAATTGACAATGAGCCAAAAATAATTTTCACACCGAGGATTAAAAGGAGCTTTTCTTTACACTGGGAGTTATTCAAACACAGAGCATCCTGACAGATACTGAGCGATGCAGTCAGAGACGCTGAGATTGTACAGAACCCGGCTAGTCATGGCTGTGATTTCCCCTTCGCTGAATTGTCGTTGTAATTTATATATATTTTAGCTGTCATGTAGGACTCTTTCTGTGCACCTGTGTTGTATGCATATGCTCCTGGAGGGCCCTGAATGTGCTGGTTGCAAAACACTGGACCAACCTATCATTTTTAAAAAATATATTTTTTGAAAATATTTTCTCAGCAACATGGTTTTGTCATCTAAGACACTAAGTCTAACTAACTAAATGAACGAACGAACGAACGAACAAACGAACGAGCGAACGAACAAACGAACTAAACAAACTAAACGAACGGACGGACTGACTGACTGACTGACTGACTGACTGACTGACTGACTGACTGACTGACTAACTAACTAACTAACTGACTAACTAACTATCGAAAGCTGCTCTCCACACACAGGTCCTCGTAGGTCACAGCTGTTAAGGAAGTAGCGGATCAGGACGGATAAGTACAGAATGGATAGAGCTGTGTGTCCCAGAGAAGACAGCTCAGCCGCTGGGCCGATGGCGGGGGTGGCGGGGTGATTTACAGACCACCACCCCCCCCCCCCAATCTTCAGCTGCTGGGGACGAGCAAACGTAACCAGAGAAGAAGCGCAGGGAAATTGTCAGGGTTAAATCAACTCTGATAGAGTACATTTTGTTCTGAACGAGCGCATGTGATCCCGTTTGGACCGTTTCAATAGAATTTACTCAATAAAATGTTACACTGCAATGCTGGTGGCGGCACCCAACCCGTGTTATCGGCGTGTTGCTGTGGCAACTGTAAACCCTACAGAGTGGGTTGGGCGGGGGGGGGGGGGGGGGGGGGGGGAATTATGACGCACAATAGATGGCACACCCTCCAGTGGGTGACAGGAGGCTCAGCGTGACTTATGGAGGTCTCTGACAAGGCCGACCTGGACTCAGCACCTATTACAGACTGGGATGGGATTGGCGGGGTGCATGCCGAAAAAAGCAGCCCCCTTTCTGGATGCACGCTCAGACACACACACACACAGGCACAAACACACATGCACTCAGACACACACACAAACACACATGCAAGCACACACAGTTGTTTCGTATGCATTACATAAATACAGTATACATTCACAATACATATACATTTTTCAATGCAGTACATACCATATTTCTGAAAGGACAAATGATGTGGAGCAGCAGATTAGGGACTGCTCTATAAATATCTGTATGAAGGGGAGACTCGGGCCATTTATAACAGTGTTTAATGGTCTCTTCTGAAACTCTTAAACCCCCACCAATGCTGTGGCTTTCCAGGGCAGCAGAATCACACCTGTGGTTTTGTATCTTTTTAATTTATTTTTTTATATATATTTTTTTAGATAATTAATACTGCAGCTAGGGAGACCTATCCCCCAGAGACCCAGCAAAAAAATAAAATAAAATAAGTAATAAATAATAATAATAATAATAGGAACGAATGTGTGAGTGAATGGTGTGTGTGTGCCCTGGTATAAATTGATGGCCAGGGTGTATTCCTGCCTCTTGCCCAATGCATGCTGGGATAGGCTCCAGCACCCCCCACGACCCTGCCCAGGATAAGTGGGTATAGATACTGGACGGATGAACGTCTCTTGTAGTTAGGGTTTCAGTGTAGTAGAATATCTGGTTCTTTAGCCGTGCTCTCCATGTGAGTTTCAGAGGCACAGTGATGTCACAACCTGCTGATTATAAACGGGATTAAAAAAGGGGAAATAATATTATTCTGGCCTGAGGACCAGAACGTTATAAAGAAACAATAAGGGCCTCATATTGAGAGTCTTATCTTTAGCACAGAAGGTCACGGGGTCACATCCCGGCCTTCACCAGCGCTGGTTCAGGAACGGCTCCAACCGGCTCCTTGGCGAGGGGTCTATAAACATCCCCGGGACGCGGTTTCCCGGGGCGGGCGCGAGCCCTAAATCACAGCGCACACCTTCAGAAGGACGGTCAGGGAAACTGCGGTACGCGATCAGAGCCGACATGGCCGCAATGCAGCCGGACTCAAGCATGTTTCTGGTAACAAAAAAAAAAAAAACAAAATCAAAACAAACAAAAAAAAAAATGGGCAGAGCAATTATTGCGTATTGTGAATATCATAAAAATAATTAGTACCCTTTTTTGTTGCCTGGGTTAGTTACATAAATCAAAAGCTTGCATGATTGATTATGTACTGTCAGCGGTTGCTTGCCTCTCTGACTGAGTAAGTTACTTCAAAATGTCTGCAGGCTGCAGAAGTGGATCTCTAGATGCTTTGAAACTGTGCTCCGTTATTTGGCTTCTGAACAAGAGTGCAGAAGCCGATTCGCTGGCGGGGCAACCTTGACGCCTCACACTGAGATTCTGAGCAGTTCTGCCATCCTCAAAACAAACACAGCCCTTCTGTTTCAGCACAGGGACAATCTTCTTCTTCTTCTTCTTCTTCTTCTTCTTCTTCTTCTTCTTCTTCTTCTTCTTCTTCTTCTTCTTCTACTGTTTCTCCGCGTTTGAGTCAAATTTACAGCAGCTGTAAGTAGGTCATCTGCTCTACTCCCCTGTGCAACGCTCGACATGGGTCTGCTGTTTCTCCGCTAGGAAATTGACTGTCACATCACACAGATACAGGCGAGAGAGGGCAGAGAGAGAGACAGAGAGATGGGGTGTGGGGAGAGAGAGAGAGAGAGAGAGAGAGAGAGAGAGAGAGGTGGGGGACAGAAAGTGAGAGAGAGAGGAGAGGAAGAAAAAGTAAACAAGCTGTTAAAATACCACACAACTGTTGGAATATAAGTTATGTAAATCCTTCGGGTTATGTTATCATAAACTGTATTCACGGTGTTTGTCTTTGTGGCGCTCTGTTTTGTATTAATTCCTATTGCACTACCATTTTTTTACTGCCCCTTTGCCTGACCAATGAATGAGACAAATTCTTCTTCTTCTTCTTCTTCTTCTTCTTCTTCTTCTTCTTCTTCTTCTTCTTCTTCTTCTTCTTATAATTATTATTAATAATAATAAAAAATAAATATTCTGTATATTAATCTTCTCTGACTAGAATCTAACCCTCAGGAAATTGCCACCTAGTGGTGAAGAATAGTGTGACATATTCTTCAGTTTATGAGATCTCAGGATTAGGAATGGCATTGTACAGTTCATGAGCACAATTCCAATGCACAATAAATAAATGAATAAATAAATAAAAATACATCAAAAAAGATATATTTTCCTAACATTTACATCACTGACATGTAATATACCATTGGCATCATTGTTTATTTCGATATATAAATCAAGGTAATGCTCATTTAAAAAAAAAAAAAAAAAAAAGTTACATTCTGTGTGAACATCCAAAGTAAAAAAAATAAAAGAAGATTGACAGGTGCTGGGGTTGTGAGTCCACTGATGGTAGCCAGCATCCTGTGTTGCGTGCGGTGATTTCATCGCTCCTCTTCCTCAGAGACTGAACGTAATTTAAAATTCATTTCTTGGTGCCATCTGCTCTCCGAGACCCCGCAGAATTTCTCCACCGGCCTCCAGAAAGAGGTAAAAAAAAAAAAAAAAAAAAAAATCTGCATGAATATGCAGCTGCTTTCGCCCCTTCTCTTCTTCTACCCTTCACCTCTTTCTCACTTTCACTTTTTCTTCCCTTCACCTCTTTCTCACTTTCTTTCTTTCTTTCTTTCCCTTTCTCTTTGGATCTGACTCACAGAAAGAGGTTTTTTTTAGTCTGTGCTGTCACTGAAGCTAAAGAACACAGTCAAGGCCAAACGCTGGTGAATATTCATCAGCGGCTTGCTGTTTTCCCTGATTGTTCCTAAACAAACAAACAAACAAACAAACAGACAAATGTGTCAGAACTTGCAAGTGGGGATCTAAGTCCAGGCGAGTCTAAGTATTGAATAACGACCACCCTCCTCCTGGATATTTTTATAAGTGACCAGAACCTTGTGGGGATAGGAAGAAGGCATATACCAGTTTGGGATCTTTCATCAGAAAAAAAAGCATCTTTGATGTGTGTGTGATGTCTGTGAGAGTGCCTCTCTTCTCTTCCACCAGAGCTCTGAGCCTGAGATGAATGGGTGAACTGGGGGAGGGGAGGGGGGGTGGAGTTGGTGATTATGGATGGAGCAGCTTTAGTTCCTCTTTTGAGGTGTGTAATTGTGGAACTGAAAATGTGCATGTGTAATCCGTGTCATCTGCCCGTCCACCCCCTCCCCACCCCCTCTGCCGGTTTTCGCACAATTGAGTGATTTCAGTCACTGATTTGCTAATGGCTCTCTCGCACAGTGTTTTTTTAAAGATCTGAACTGGCTTCTGATTGAAAGGAAACCACGTGAAATTCTGCAGAAATGGCAGCCCTCCGGGATGTTTTCGAGTGAAAGCTTATCGTGATGGTCTTTAGCCTAGCATGCTAAACTGGACAGTACTTCTGGTAAGTCTGGAATGGAACTGTATTTTGAGAAATTTCAGGGTCACTTTGCAGAGAAGGCACAGGTGCTGAACCCTTGAGCAAGGTACTCAGTGGTTTCAGTAAAAATATTTTACGGTATAAATTTTAAGTGTGACACTGGATAAGATCGTCTGCTAAATGTACAGATGCAATGCACTTGCACCGCAACACCTCAGCCACCATCCTCAGAATAAGTTCCTGTGTTTGTGCTCCCTCTCTCTCTCTGTGCTGGTTTATAATGTCTCTGTTTGGCCTCTCTCTCAGAATGACGTTTTAAATGCTGACTCCAGGCTTAGCAGGTTTGTGTGCGCAGTCTTCATTGCCCTGTACAATCCTCCACCTAGGGCATTAAAATAGATGTATGCTGCCCTCTTGTGGACAATATATGTTTTGTCCAAAACTCTACTTTAAAATCAAGGAGCCCCCACAAACTGTTTTGTTTATATGAACATTTATGGAATATAATATAATATAATAATATAATGTAATATAATATAATATAATATAATATAATATAATATAATATAATATAATATAATATAATATAATATAATATAATATAATATAATATAATATAATGACAGAGTAAGTTATAGATTAGTATATTAAGAAAGGCACACAAACAGAACATCTAAAGTCTCTTTTCAAGGACTTTGACACATTAAAAAAATACAAGTTTATTTTGTTTACTCTCACAATTTAAGAGAGCGAGAGAGAGAGATAGCGAGAGAGAGAAAGACTAATACTATTTCGCTCACTCTTTCTAAGAATTTCTGTGCCTACACACTCTCCAGTGGAACCCTGCTCCCTCTCTCCGTCACAGTGACCTGGCGCATTGTGCTGTCTGCTCTCCAGCTGGCTCTGATTGCTCGCTTGTTAAACATGCAGCTACACGTGTAGAGGTGGAGCTGAATGATTTAGTAAGGTTAAATCTCTTACCCGCGTCCAACAGGACCTGTATCCACCCTCGCAGCATTATTAATAAATCAGGGATGACGTTAATATTTAAAAGGCTGCTCCGTATTTGCACCTGTATCCATGGCATTTATATCATGTGATCCATCGCTAGACAGCACTGGGATATGTAGAGTGCAGGTTAACATTTCCAGACAATGGCCTGCATTTGCATATTTCTATGCTTTTAAAGTGCCTCTCCAGTGAAAAATTGATGCGCTATCAAAAGGCCTGCCAGGTGTTAGACGCTATGATGGAGTCATATATATATATATATATATATAGTACTCAGTGTAGTCTGAGTTCTTGTCTGCTGTACCCAGTCTTAGTCTACTCTGTGATTGCCTCCAGTCTATTTTTTTTGTAATTTTAATTTGTGTAATAACGTTCAAAATCGTACTGCAAGCTTAATTTCACAGCAAATAATTCCTACCCACACATCATTAAAAGAAAAGAAAATAAAAGCCAATATTCAGCAGTCACAGAAGTGAATTGAAGTGCTTATAAGGACACAGTAATATAAAAATGTAAGACTTCTATCATATTCTTAATTCTTGGGGAGAGGGGGTGCAATGGAGGGGGGGGGGGGGGTGCATGAGAGTTGTTCAGCAAGGGGGGCACAGTGTTTGGCACAGTTTCTTTGCAAGAAGGGGGTTCTGGGTTTGAGTCCTGCATGGCCTGGATCCTCTCTTCCTGGAGCCTGCGTGTCATCCCTGGGTTTGCAACGGCTCGCCTTCAAGCGCTCGATCATCCGTCCATGCTCAAAACATATGCGTCCATACTCCAAAGCCCAGGGTCTGCTAAGAAAACTAGCCTCCTTGGCTAACTCTAGCACATGAACAGAAGTATTTTTTGCTAATGAATTGTCCCAGTCAAATAAAATAAAAAAATAAAACTAAATTAAAATTAATTAAAATAAATTTAACACCGTGAACACTGTGGGGCACAAGCTCACAGCTCATAGCTCACAGAAAGCTCTCTACCTCCCTCTTGTGGAAAACTGAAACTATGTAAATAATTACAAAAGCAAATAAACACATAGTACACGAGTAGGGTCACCAGTTTGTCTCCTCCAAGAGGGATTTAAACTTGTGTTTCAATGGTTATCTTCCAGATATCTCCCACAGGCACTCCAACGGCACAGTCAAGCGACTGATAATACATTTGAGCTTCTAATTGAGACATTTCTAAAAACAATTGTTTGATCTAATATGGGGAGAGTCAGGAAGAAAAGTGAACATGGATGGAAGTTGCAGCACTAACATGGCTTTTGGTGTGGTAAGGAACCAGAGTACCCCGAGAAAAGACCCACACAAACACGGGGAGAGCGTGCAACCCTGACGCAGAGAGGACCCCGGACCGGGACTAGAACCCGGAGCCTCTTCCCACGTGGAGACAGTGCTAACCCATTTATTAGTTTGACGGATGATTTCCTGGTGCTCTGCAGTGGTCAGATGCAGGCGGTCTTGGCCAGGAAAGGCATATGCTCGCTGAGGGAGAATTGACAAATCGCTTCATTTACTTTGGCAGGCACATCTGATGAACACATCAGCAGGCAGAGATATGGATTTATGAACTGGCAAATTCTGCGCAGTCCCCTTCCTCAACTGCTGCTCTCTCTCTCGCTCTCTCTCTCTCTGCTTTCCCTAAATCTCGCTCTATACATACACGCTTGCTTTGCTGTGTAAAAATCCGTTAATTTTATGTATGCTGAAAGAAATGAACGCAAAGAGCACTACTGGCATCTTCACTCTTTACTGAAATAAATACATGCAACTCACGGCAACTCTTTCTGAAGGTTATTGGCAAGTGGGAGTTTGGTTGCAGGGCACGAGGAAAGTTTGATTGAGGGTGGAAAGTTTTGAATATGATGCATCAGCTATATATTGCAGCCCATATCATTTTCACTATCTGAGTTTACAGTTTATCGATATAGTTTCCTTCATTTTAAGTTGGCTGTTCTGCTGTTCATTTATTTTATCCTTTGCTTTAGTGAAGACATAAATAATCACATTGGCACCTTGGTCTTTCTTTCTTTCGTTCCTTGCTTCCTAAAATGTTCAATTGACAATCCGTTGCTTCAATTTCTCCAAGAGTGTATTACTCCACATGTGTCTAGTAAATGCTTGGGTATGCTTCTCATTAACAATTATAAATGAAAAACACTAGGAACCTATTCCTGGAGTCGTGAAAAGGAAAGCTGATTTAAAAAAAAAAGAAATGTAATCATATGATTATTGAAAAGAATGGACTGCATTTAATCCATGATATCTCCTCCACAGGGCTTAAGTTGCACCAGTGACACATGCCTCGTGAATGAAGACTGAAGACCAGCTGATCCATGCGTGCTAACCACCACTCTGCCCAATCCTAATGGGAATATCGAGCTGTCGGATGCACGGTTGTTGTGGTGATGGAAGATAAGAGACTCGTGTCCCCTAGAGGGGGACAATGAATTTTTCGGGGTCTGAAGAAGAGCAGTTGAAGTTGAATTTGAGCTGACTTTGCTCTGTGTTAGCAGTGTCTCAGCAGTATGGCGCGCCCAGGCAGTAGCAGGGGAGCTCTCTCCCGCTCTGTCTCTCAGATCTCTGCTTCTTCAGATGATACGGCCTAAACTGCTGCCATCGCAGCTCTTTCACAGCTGGCGCCGTGGCAACCGGGATTTTTTTTCTCTCTTTTTGAAATCCTCTTCACTCCCTCCCCCCCCCCCCTCCCTCCCCCCACATCAAAAACTCTTTTGCTTATTGGGCTCGGGAAGGAGAGAGGCTGTCTGTGTCTGTCTGCAGTACGTCACAGAAGAAGTGCGAGTCAGTTTAGATGTGGAGTCATGCGAAGGGGGGGGGAGGGGGATGAAGAGAGTGAGAAAGAGGAGAGAGAGAAGTGGGGGGAGAGAGAGACAGAGAGTGAGAGAGAGAAAAAGGCTGGAGAGAGGATGGGAGACAGAGAGAGAGAGGGAGAAGGAGATGGGGAGGGAGGGAGAGAGAGAGATAGATGGGGAGGGAGGGAGAGAGAGATAGATGGGGAGGGGTGTCACCTGGCTGTCCGTGAGTGAGTGTGCCGTCGGTCTCGCCTGACACACGCGTAATTACTACCAGGCCAGGAAGCGCTCCAGGCGGGGACCTCTTTCCTCGTGATTTTTCCGGGGATGATCTTCACTGAACCACCACAAACTGCCCTCACGTGGAAATAAAGATTTATATCTCCTTTGCACTCTTAACAGCTTAAGGTTTGCATGTAAGGCTCACACAGACCTGGGTTTTCATTTCTATTCCACAACCACTGCTAATACTAGCATATATAAAACATCTTAAGAGAATATTACGTATCAAGATATAGTATGGGTCCTACGGATGTTATATGAAGGGCTTATTTTGGAAAAAATCTCTGAATTTTTCTCCCAAAATTTCCACAGTAAATTTCCATTCCGTCCACAGTAAAAGCATTCTGCACATCAGCAAATAAATGAACAAGACAAAACAAGAACAGCCAAACAAGAAAATGATATTTTTAAAAATGGCGGCAAGAGCGCGGTTGAGTTTGCTGGTGTAACAGAGCCCTCCATCTGACTCACTGTGCTGCAATGCCGTTTCAGGAGTGTGGGCTCCTGCAAGCCAGCGGAGGGTCTGCATCGTGTGTGTGTTTGTAATTATCCACCGAGGTTCTCCATCTTTACCGTCCCCACGCATCAGAGTCCCCCGCATTTCCAGCACACGCATTCCTCATCAGGAGGAAGATGATGGATGGAGCTGCTATCTGTATGTGCACGTGTGTGTGGGTGCGTGGAAACAATATCTGCATTTCTGTGTGTGTGGAAAATGTGTGTGTGTGCGTATGTGTATGTGTTCGTGTGTTGTGTACATACAGTATGTTATTTGTGAGTTACACACATGTGCATGTGAGTTGTGTGTGAGAATGTGCGTGCACATGTGTGTTGCGTGTGTGTGCGCGCGTGTTGCGTGTGTGGTAATGTGTGTGTATGTGTGTGTGTGTGTGTTTGTGTGTGCATGTGTGTGCTGCGTGCATGTGTGTGCATGTGTGTGTGTGTGCGCGCACGCATTATGACATGCATAGATGAGCAGTGGTTAACCCCTGACCACCCTGCTCTGGTGTTTAATTAATGTCCATGGCAGGCTTGGCAGGGCTACAGGATCCGGCAGTTAAACAGAGCGGTTTATATGCAGACAGGTCATAAATAAAGAAGGAAATTGGAATTTTTTTATTGTAAGTAGAGAAGAAGAGCAAATGTACAATATTTATATGCACTAGAGGAATGCACATTTCATGCATTAAACATATCACAGACAAGATGGATGCTCAGAAGCTTAAAAAATGTGATTTACATGGAGGAACTTAAAAGGGCTTGCCTTTCAGTATAACCATGCATTAAATTGTCAGACATGCCTTTAGCAGGCACGTGTAAGGCGAGTTCTCATAAGATGTGCTTATGCTTTTTTACTGTGTATAAACCCTCATACATCACAGAAGCCATGTTCAAAGAGACCACAGTAGTACCACAGGCAGGCTTGAAACCTGCAACCTCATGGTTAAAGCTCCTACTGTCTGTAAAATGCATACAAGGACTAGCAGGCCAATTCAAATTTAAACACCACACCACAGCACCTTCTTTCTGCGAAGAATTTCAGGGGAAAAGCACGGCCTCTCGCCTCCCTTTACGGCCTCGCTGTCCCCTCTCGCGGCCTGGGTGGCCGAGATTAAACGGAACGACAGAAAGACGAAGAAAGAGAAGAAAGAAAGAGAGGGAATAGGCTCTGAGGTCGTTCAGAAGAAAGAAGAGGAGCCCTCAGACGTGAGGTCGCCAGGCCTCTCCTCCCTCCCTCGCAGCGAGAGCTCGTCTGCAGCCCGCGGTCTAAAGGCTACCAACGAGCCGCGCAAGTCCGCCAGGATAAGAGACGGAGCTGCAGGGCCCGAGTGATGTATCGGACTCTGATTTCAATACATCATCGTTTTTCACCACGACATTAGCATCAATCAGTGACTTATTGGACGGGATGGAACAATGTTGACACACGCTTTGGGCTTTCACACGTCTCCTAGGCCCAGACCAGCCTGCTCAGCACTTTCTAATGTCAGAACACCGAGGTTCTGCTGCATGCTAAAAGCGCTTCAAATGCACACACACACACACACACACACAACACACAACACACACACACACACACACACACACACACACACACACACACGAGCACACACACACACACACACACATACGAGCACACACACGCACACACATGCACATGCTCACGCCCACTCGCTCACGCATTTAATATTTGAAAGGCAATCAATACACAGCTCACCACACCGAGAGCTGTACTGCTTTATTGAAACACTAGAGGGCAGGATTTTACTGACTACCAATACATGCAAATCCAGCCCTTGTGCTTTTCTCTTTGCTCTGTCTTGCATTTTTTTGTATTTAATTTATTTTGTACATTTTTTTTAGTACGGTTCATACCTCTGTGACATGTGCAAAGTGCCTCTGCTATTTTGATTATAGTTTATGGGACTCATAGTCAGGAGTTATTTTAGCATATTATTTTTTCCCATTCTCAATGAAGGAGCAGAACTTACACTCCATACTATAGTCTAGTGCTTGAGAAGCAGAGACTCTGTGCTCCATTACAGGCGAAGAAGGGCGTGGTCGCACAGAACGTGGCTTTATAGATGTTTGGAGAGCACAAGACCTGCAAAGTGCACTAGATCTGAACTGGTTTTCAGCCTCAGAGTGAGAGAGCTGAGGTAGGATTGGGTTTTCCTCCGTCCGCATCCTCACCCTCATCCGCCGTGAGTTTAAGAGCCTCGCTACATCCCAGAAGAGCACTCAGTAGTGTTGACATTATAGCATTTTCCCAGGAGGCCGTGGGCTTGGGGCGTGGCCAAAGAGCTCTCTCAGTCTCTCTCTCTCTCTCTCTCGAGAGGAGGCCTCATTATCACCAACACCGCCGGCGAACTGCAACTCCGCACGTCCAGCTGGAAACTCTGAAAAGTGCAGAACTCTCCGTGCCGCACCGACCCGGCATCGGCCTACGCCTCCCCAAAGCGCTACTTTGTGAACGGCATCCCAACACGCGCGGAGTCAGTTCACAGGCAATTTATAACGCGCTGTTTATACAATTCTGTGCGATTTAGACCATGGTTGCATTTATTTTTTCTCCGTGTTGTTGTGCGCAGGTTAACTTTTTGCTTTACATTTGGTCTATAGTCAGTTGCACAGAAGAGCAGTGTCCTGACTCCCGTGCGCTTATGGTCTGTAATTTGTCTGTTGAAAGTTGGCAGCGGTTAAAAGCATTCAAACCCCCCATTACTCTGTGCACTCTTGCAAGCTCACGACTTTACACTGACACACACCTCAGGTAGCAATCCACCATTCTACTCTGTCTACCTCACGGATGTTAGCGCTGTTGTACAAACGCCTGCAAAATCGATTAAGTCAATGTGACCTTTTTCACATGTAGAATTTTGAAAAATGAAAATAAAATAAAGAGTCCAGTTTCCTGTCTGCATGCCGACAGGTGATGGAGAACGTGCCTGCGATTGATGCAGGGGTCATTCGTTAATTTGTACTGGCGTTTCGGAATTATTTCCCCTGGCTCTGAAACCAAACCCACCTTCACAGCCCACACACCGCACCGCATTATCAAGCGCTCCTGTAATTCGTTCGTAATTCGTTTCCTTGCGAGACGTCTGCGAGATGATTCGCCGATTCTGGCGGCTCCTTGCTCAGCCGTCTCTGGCCGACGACGTTTTTTTTTTTTATTTTTATTTTATTTTTTAATTTGCAAATATAACACACAACCTAAGTCATTGCAGAGTGACACCTACAGAACATATGTAGCTGCATATCACTGCATGACGTAGTGACATAAATCACACCAAGCATAAGCTAAAAGCATGTATGAAGAGGGGAGAAAAGGGAAAAAAAAAACCCAACCAAAAAAAAAAAAAAAACATAAGCCGACCGGCGGAGTGAACAAACGAAGGGCGGGGTGGTGCGTGCGTCCGCTGGCGATCCCAGCAGCGGCCTCGCATCGACCGCCACGCCCTCTGACACGGGCGCCGAAAACGCCTGTCTTCAAAGCCTCGACGAACCGATGTAAAACTCCAGGCACGCATCCTCTGTTAAAAAAAAAAAACAAAAGAAAGAAGAAGAGAAAATAAATAATTTAAAAAATCGATACGCAGGTAAATAAGAAGAGAGGAAGGCCGCATTCGCCGGAGCGGACGACCCTGGATAAGGAGTTAATGGCGTTCCCTATCAGCTCGTGTTTTCTGCGTGAGCTCATCCTCCGATGCCGGCCCAGGGAAGCGTGTGGAGCGCGCCGCCCTTGTAATGTGGAGTCTCTCTTTGTTCTCACCGCTGCCTGGCTGTAAATGGTAGATAAGAAGAGACTTTTTTTTTAAAGAGAGAGAGAGAGAGAGTGAGACAGACCGTTGCTAGATAAATTGGAGCCTGCTCTGTTTGTGGCCCGAAAACCAGCGCGAGCTCTGTTGTTACCTCGCTAGACCAGAGGCCGAATCCCTCATATTCGTGCGTGTTCAACGCACATTTTCTTCTTGTGAACTAAATTATCTTCAATGCTGCTCAAAGAAAGACTTTCGAAAGCTACTGAAGGATTCTCCCAGCATGCCCAGGTGCAATAAACCATATTATGTCGGCGACGCTGATACAGAGGACACGCCTCATGGTTCCGTGCTGTGCTGTCTGTTAATTCTGCGCTCTCTGAAGACACTGCATTTTAACGGCAGAAAATGTCACATCTGCCAGAAAGCACAGACCTTTCCCCCCCCCCCCAGGATTCCGGGGAAGCCCCGCAAAGTGCCTCAGGCACTTTATTTAATGACCACAGTGAGTCAGGACACCGTTTTTACTGTGTCTCACGTAAAAAAAAAACGGCAGTTTACCGCGAACCGCATGGATGTGCGGCGTGCGGCAGCCGCGAAGCAAACGAATGATGCTGAAATGTCATCCGGCGGTGATGTCATGTCACCCAGGAGTGATGTCATCCAGCAGCGACGACATCCAGCGATGATGTCAGTGGGTTTTCAGAAAGCAGCAGACATGTCAGAGGAGGGAGGCCTGACAGATTTTCTCATTTTCTTTCTCTCTCCTTCTCCCCTCTTCTTCCTTTTTTTTCTGTTGTTGTTTGGGGAATGTGCTGGGGGAACTACACCTGACAAATTGCCTGTGACTTCTCGACTGAGCGCGTCCGTGAACAAACGGCAGGCGGACGCCCGGCGAAATTGGATTCGGTTTGAGGGATTCCAGCGCGCGTCCAGTGTCAGACTGTCTGTCTAGTCCAGATTTCAGGAGCCTAATGAATGCTCTTTGCCTCATAGCCTCAGTGTGCAAAACTATCAATTTGACTTTCTTTTTTTTTTTTTTTTTTGCTCTTCTCAGAGATTATGCATAAAGTGGAAATAGGTATCATTTTATGTTATAACCTTTATCAGTATCTACGCATCTGCTTGTGAATTTCTACTCATAATGCATTTGCATTATGTTGATTGTTTACATCAGTGGCATACCCTGGGATCTATAAACAGGCCTGCTGTAACCTTGCCTTAAAATGGATGATTACTCTCCATCTGTTTCATATTTAAATGTCTTGATTATCAATCAAACAATCTCAATCTGGTTTACATTCTCTATCTGCCTATCTATATACTGTCATACAGGTATATAGTATGCACTATACATGTATGTGCTGTACAGTTTTTTCTTGTTATCTCAATTTTTTCTTTTTATCTCTTATCTCTATGTGTGTATGTGTGTATTAAATGGAAATGGTGAGTCACAGAGGGTTGTAAGACTGTTTCTGACTAGTAATACAGCTGCAGTAAATTGCACCATTAGTACATAATGATCAGGTTAACTCAAGCTGATTTGAAGGCAACCTATTTTAGAGGGTGCATAGACCGTACCTGGGAGTTATGATTTGACATTTATCAAAACAGAACGAATCCCGGAACTTTAATTAATCTGCGAATGTGGCCTCACAATAGTGAACCAAATTGTATTACTCCTAATAATACAGGCTGTGAAATCTCACCTTTTGTTAAAAATTGAAAATATTTTGCAACAGAAAGGTTATGCCGAGTATGTTTTGAATTTATTTAAATTCTGTTCAGAAGGCTGTGTTTTTAACCCAGCACAATCCAACTTCTAGAAACGTAATTTATTTTGTCCGGCATTAAAAAAGAACACACTGGCCCCAACATAAATGGTTCATCTGAGCCTTGTAGCGCTGGCTGTGTCCGTACTGAACCAGTAGAGCTAACGTTATGTCCTCGCTCATGTAAGTCGGAATAATAGACTGTTACAATTTGTAGTCCTAAAATCTGAAAGTAAGTTTACATTTTTGAGCCATGGGATTCCCTCGTCAGATTCCCAATGCTTTTTCCCCCCACAGGGATTTAGTTTTCTGCTGGAAATACGGCGGTCTGTGGTTAATGTATGCCTAAAAGAGTTTCACGTTTCGTTCTACGAGATAAATTACACCCATTGAGAGGCAGGAATACACTCTGGACAGGTCACCAATCTATCACAGGGCACACACACACACACACACCATTCACTCACACACTCATACACATGAGCAATTTAGAGTCTCCATTTAGCCTACCTGCATGTCTTTGGACTGTGGGAGGAAACTCACGTGGACACAGGGAGAACATGCAAACTCCACACAGAAAGGCCCCAGCCAGGATTCAGTTCGAACCAAGGACCTTCTTGTTGTGGGGCAACAGTGCTATCGACTGCACCACTATGCCACCCTACTTAACAACCACTGAGACCCATGGTCAGCTGGTCAAGTGCTTGCCCCAAGTAAAGCCTTGGCCTTAGATTCAAACTATATTTTTCCTACCTGGGGACAGGATACTGCAGGTTTAAATGTTATTTGGGCTACTGCCCCATTGGTAAAGAAGGTGAAGGGGGTGTGTGAGATTTCTCTTACCCAATTTTTCTAGACACAAAACTATCAAACCATCCTATATGAACCAAATTGGCAGGGTTTTGGGTTTTACGGTACTAATGAACGTTTTTTTTTTTTTTTTTTCTTTTCAGTTTCGCAAAAACTGACGGGGCGTCGAGTCCAGCAATTCCGTTGGATTTACAATGCTTACAGTCCAGTGAAATTTTGTCAGATGACTTTGATGTTGGATTTCAAAGCCAAAGCTTAATGTCTGCACTGGTTGTCTAGATCTGTCTGCCATCAGCAATAACAAAAACAAAACTCTTCAAAAAAACAGTTTATTTTATTATTATTATTTTATTATTATTATTATTATTATTATTATTATTATTATTGTTACACACACGCTCAAACATAGCTACAGTCCGCTGAAAATGCATTCTGAATGTGATTATGGAGAACATCTCTGCACCAAAAATATGTCTGACAGAGCTGAGGCCCCATGGTGATCCATACCAGTGTAGCATTCAAATTATCAAAAGTTATCATTTTTCAAACAGCAAGTTTGGTTTGAGAGAGAGAGAGAGAGAGAGAGAGAGAGAGAGAGAAGAGAGAGAGAGGTGAGAGTGGATGACTTTTGCATGTAATTATGTTTTCCTGCATTTGATTAGAATATTTGCCCTTTAAATCTAAGTGTTAATTATGTTTTCTTCACAAATGTAGTTTGGGAACACAAGTTCATTTTTTGGCGCTTGCTATACATAGAAACACAAATTGTGTTTGTTTGGGGGAGGAGGGGGGTGGGGAGCGGGGGTGTGTGGTAGGTCCTCAGGTGTGCGGTTGACGTAACTGTGTGGAACGATGCTAATTGAAGCTTGAATTGGTATGCAGACAAATTCCAAAATTCCCCCTTCTTAAAATCATGGGAGTGTTTATCTAAACCAGGGGTGTTCAATCAAAGCCCAGGGAAGCCATCGAGCCTGCAGGGTGCCTTCAAACGGGAGCCAGTGTAGTACTTGATGCGTGAGGACTTTCACACTGGGGGTGGGGGGGGGGGGGGGGGGGCAGTGTGTGGCTTAATTAAGAGGTGCCCAGATACTGTTGGTCATATAGTGTATGTACTCTGCAGGAGTTGATTTAACACTTTAACTGCGTACTCCGGTGCTGTGGTCCGGCTCTCCTCACTGAGCTGAGTTTGGCATCTTTTGTTTGTCTGTTCCTCCTCTTCCTCCTCTTCCTCCTTGTTTTTTTTGTACGATAGAGCTCTGGTGTTACTGCATCTGGTTCTGTGTCTCTGGCGGACCCCCGTTAAAGCACCCCCCCCGCCCACCCCCCAAAAGCGGATGGATGTAAATGGATGTAAACCTTCTCTGATCCTCCTTCGCCTTTTTGCGCGCCAACCCCGCTCAGATGGCGGATCTCTCCCGCCGCGCGCCGCTGACTGATCTTCTCAACAACGGGATCCTCCTCAGCCGAGTGCCCTCCATAATGCCCCCGCTCAGCACATTTTTTTTCTCTTTTTTTCCCCCCCCTCTTTTTTACGGTCCACGAGTCACGGAAAGGTTTCGAGACATTCTAAAAATTGATAATAAAGCCAGGCCCACGCTCCGTGTGGCCACCTGTCCCTCACGGAGGCCAAGCAGGAGGCCCGAAATCCAATAATTCCTCTCTTGCCTCGCCCGCCGTCTCGCCTTTACTGAGGTTTTCTCGCTTTTCTCCGCACCCCCGTTCGCGGTCGGACGCACGGCACGTAATAAAATGTCCAGTGTTAATTCAACTCCGACAGAGTACGTACGAGTCCAGCACAGACCACATGCAGTCTGTAAGGATTGATTTAACACTGAACATTTTTCTGTGCTGAACGCAGACCGATGCAAAAGCATTGACCACCTAGTCCCTTTAACAACCGGACAAATCAACGGAAAAACCACGGAACCTTGCGCTCACAATCAAAACATTTGACAAGAAGGAAGGCGGGAATCAAGGGCATAACCTAGTGATTCAGACTCAGTCCTCTCTGTACGCTGGTTTTTGTTCCACCCGCAACAACTATCCTAGAATTTTAACAAGGTGTTCATTTTTCTTAATTAGGTGCTTTTTGTGCTTAGAGGGACTGTTTACCCTCTTAAGGCACATAAATGTGAGAAATAGCTATGAATGCTATTAAGATAAAAATCCCATGTGCAATATTGCAAACAACAGACTCAGGACTGGGGGGGGAATCAATAGGCTCCTAATTAGGTTGTTGAACATGTGTTTATGGAAATCATATAAATATATAAATATTTTTTTGCCTTAAACTTATTAACACAATGCAGGTTTGGCTTGTTATCTTTTGCTCTGTCTTTGAATTCTTCCTTATCAACCAAATGGTTAGGCTTAGTGGCCATGTGTCCATACCTTCATTCACTAATGAGGAGCCCATTGATTCACAATGGTGTTGAACTTTAATCCAATAATCATTTTGTAACATCTTTTTATACAGTTGTTTGCAAGATAAGTACAATAAGCAAAATGTGAACGTGTGATTTTTATCTTCATGGCACGCATGTCTATTTCTCACATAATGTGGCTTAAGATGGTAAATAATCCCTATAATTATGAAAAGCACCTAATTAAAAAAGAAATCACAGCTTGTTATTAAAAATTCTGGGTTTGTAATTGTGATTGAAATAAAAAACAAGCATACACGGGGGGGGGACCGAGTTTGAATGCCTAAGGTATAAAGCAGGGGTGAGCAACTCCGGTTCCAGATGGCTGGTGTGTGTGCAGGTTTTTTGTTTCCACCAACTATCCTGGCTAAATGAGCTAACTGGCTGCGTTCGCTTATGGATTAGATCACTGTAAATTGTTTTATATAACAGCAGGCTCTCATTCATGCACGTTAAAAAAAAAAAAGTAGCTAAAATGTCAAATTACGTAAATGCTAGGGCTAATCAAGGCCAGAATTTGGTGGGAACAAATACATGAATCCCGTGTTGCCCACCTCTGGGGTAAACTGCAACTCGATTGCTCTAGTTTTGCACTTGAACCTCAGCAGTTTGCATTTTTCCCTAATAGGGAAATGTTAACTTATTTTGTCCATCGGCGGGAAACTTGACCCTTAATCGGTTTGTATACATCCAGGGCTGCAGAACACTGAATTCACCGGTCGCATTGGCGCACCTAACAGTGAAGCATCTTGACAAACCTAGACCATCTCCCCGAGCTCTCCTTTTTGGACCCCTCATTTGCATTTCGTGCCATTCTGCCTAAGATCCTCCCGTCGAAGATGATTCAGCTGCGGGTCCAACCCCCTACCCGATTCAGCGGTATCATTAATTTCTCCCAAACAGGAGGTGATCAGGCTCGACCAGTCATTCCCAACCCCACGTTATTACCCACTAAAGGGGCGCCCCAGGGGCGAGCGAGCTCACCCTTGCTCTTTACACGTTTATACAGATCACTGCACAGCCGATATTTCAAACTCATTTGTGAAAAAAAAAAAAAAGCTCTGGGATGGCAGCGCGTTACTGTCCCTGCTAGAGAACCAAAGACGGTCCCATTCTTCATCAGCCTGGCGCTGGCTGACTGGTGGAATGATGTGACCGGAATTCTTCCGTCATCATTACACGAGGAAAGAAAGAAAATGACAGAGTGAGTCATTTTCAGTGTTCCATTCAAATCCGTCGCAATCCATAATACGTAGATCAAACAGGTCACTTCCTTTAAGCATGTAGGAATATATGTGGATGTCTTGGAGTATAGGCATAGAAATTGCATCTGCAGCCAGGCTAATAGAACATATATATTTTAAGAAGGATTAGGTTATTAGGTGGGAGCAGCCATATTTTGTTTTTATTAATTAATATATTTGTTATGAGTTTCATGCATCCGCAGTTTGGTACAACTCCCTTTCTGCACAACTCAAAGTTACGCGGTCTAGACTTTTACAAATATGCTCAGATATTGTTGCTCAAACGCGCGAGCCAATATATTTCAAGCTGCACTCGTAAAAAGAATGCTCGGTCTAGTTTGTGGCGTTTGCCAAGGCTTCACTTGCCGAAAAGCTCAAAAATACAGCTAAAGGAAAGAATTAAATCAACAGAATTGCACAAGAGCTGAATTAGTTTTTTTTCTGTTTCGATATTTTTCTGTTTCCGCTTCATACTCAGGGCGAAACGTGTGGCCCCTGTCCTCCCCGACGCTGCAGACTGTATGAGTACCTAACGGGGGCAGAACTGGAGAAACTGGTGGAGCCCGAGTGTTCGTGTTGCCGGCGGATCGGTTATTTCCCCTGTCGGGTCTCTGTGGGAGGAGAACCTGTGGGACGCGTGGGGGTGACCCAGATTCTTTCCGGAATGTTCCGGGGCACTCAAAACCCCATGTCGCTTTGGCGTCTCTCTCTCCTTTGCTCTCTCTCTCTCTCTCTCTCTCTCTCTCTCTCTCTCTCTCTCTCTCTTTCTCCTTGTGTCCCATCTGATTCACCCGCTGCATTTTATCGGGGTGCAGCGAGACGGTGGAACCCCCCCCCCCCCCTGCCGACCGACCACCCTGCCCACCCCTGGCCGATGACAAGTGCGATCGCGAGGGTTCCGAGCCAGTGTGTGGGGTCAGCCAGCGGACGGCTGTAAGGGACCAATAGAGGCTTAAACGTGAAGAGTGAAGAGTGAGCACGTGCAAAAGATGGCGCCGTGTTTTTTCAGTCTTTTATTTTTCTCACAAATCCCTTCGCAGCCGCGCTGACACCCAAAACACCTCGACCAGGAAGAGTAGCTGATTGCCACGTCGTCAGCTAATGGGGATCCTTTAAATAAACAAATAAACCATACTGTATGCCAGCCATTTTGTGTTTTACCTCATTTCACCTGTAGTCTCTGTCCCATGTGTTTTCAACAGGTAATATGCAGTGGAGTACTGGAGGAGGAAGCAAGATAAATAAATAAATAAAAAAATTAAAAAATGGAGGGCGGGGGAGAAAGGGAACGAAGGAAACTTGTTGTGATTGATTGCATGCGATGCGGAGCAATTAACAGGAATTAACTATTTGCATTTTAATAACATTATTATCATCAGCTAAATGGATTCATTAGTCTTGATTAGTTTCGTGCGGGCATGTGACACGCGCCGACTCGACAAGGCGTGGCGGCCGCGATGACGGCGCGCGGGAGACACCGTCGCCACGGAGACGCCGTCGCCACGGAGACGGATATCAGGAGGGATGGGCCTGAGTTTGGCCGCCTGGGTCCCCCCCCTTCCCCTCTTCCCCATCTTCCCCCCCTCCCTCCTTACTCTAGAGTACAGCAGTGCAGTGGAGGCTGCAAACTAGGACATTTCACTTACCCACAATTCTCCTGTTCGCAATCATATCTGAAGTGGGCCTTTGTCCGGGCAGAGTGAAACTGGGACACACTCATCCATCCTGCCTTTTTTTATTCCTTACTTTTTTTTTGATCTCCTATAACTTCTCCAACAAAAGAGATAGGGTTTTTTCAAAGAGGTAATATTGGATGTGCTCAATTGATCAATACTCAATGGGATAATTTAATTATGCAAAGTTTTTTAAAAAAAAAAGTCACCAGCTTTGCAATGGTTAGGGAAAATTGTTTGATATCACAAAATTTGGTGACAGTTGATAATGTTATATGCTTATAAATGGTTTGTGAGACTGCACTTTTAGCTTATAACATATTTATAAATCAGTTGATTCATCTTTTACACAGTGAAAGAATAGCAAATGTTCTAAAGGTGTTATTAAATGTTTGTAAATGTGTTATTAAGGGATTGGTCCAGAGTTCCAGAACTAAGACTCTTTGAATATGGATGCTTTCTTTAAAAAAAATAAATAAAATTGGCATCTCCAGTTCCACCCAAATTTCAAACGTCCAATTGGCGAACTATGCAAAAGCGTGCTCATGTACGCCCCCTGCTGCTAGAGAGACTTGAGAGACTGAAGACGATTCCTGGTTCTCCTCTGAACCATGCGGTGGCAGCTAGCTGGTCCTTTTTTCCACACCGCAGCCACCAGCCGCGCACACGCAGAGTGGGGGTGGAGTAGACCCAATCACAAGCACATGCAGAGAGTGGGGGCGGAGGAGACCCAATCATACACGCACACACAGAGGGGGGGTGGAGGAGACCCAATCATATGCGCACACATAGAGGGGGGGTGGAGGAGACCCAGTCATACGCACACACACAGAGCAGGGGTGGAGGAGACCCAATCATACGTGCACACAGAGAGGCGGGGTGGAGGAGGCCCAGTCATACGTGCACGCAGAGAGTGAACCACGGGCACCTGGATGGCCAGCAGTGCTGGCTCGAGCAATAAACCCGGCTATCCCCGCTGACTGAATCTCTTCCATGTATCCTTCAGGTGACGCAAAGCCAACTCTACGCCTCTCCTGCGGCGCAGGCCGGCTTCAGTCCAAGACCGCAGTGCACACATGCAGCTCAGGCGGGCACTTTATCCGAGGGGAGCAGGCTGCGAAGATTTGGAGAAATAATTCAGTTAAATGAAGGTGGTCTCCTGAGTATCTGGCATTGAACGTTTAAACATGTCCTTTAAGAGATTTGCTCCCGTTTTAATGCTTATGGCCGTCAATGAATTAATGGCTTGCAGGGGAAGATAACAAGCTGTGTACTGGGATTTAAGGGCTCGGATTTAAGGGCTCACATGGTTTAGTCAACCTGTGGTGATGTAGGGTGAGTTATAACAGCTCCACATGACAAAGTGACGGGTCTGATTTCGCCAAACACAATGAAGAATAATCCTTATTTAGAGGCCGTATTAAAAAAGCTATTTGCTAAGCTGTAGTGATAGTCTGGGCCGGTCCTAGGCGTAGGCAATATAAACAATCCCCTAGGGCGGAATCTGTCTGGTGAGGCACAAAATGAGAGGGGAAAGGAAATGTGTGTGTGTATGTGTGCGTGTGTATGTGTATGCACGTGTCTGGATGGGTGTGGATTTGTCATGATGTGGAAATAGTGCATGCTGCTTTTACATTTCTCCCCCCCCCCACTCTCCCACTCTCTCTCTTTCCCCCCCCAAACTGCTACTTTTCTGAAAGGGTTCTCTTAGCAGGAGACATAGGGAGCTCCATTCAACCCAATCAATAAATAGCTTCACCAAGTATTTAACAACTCACTCCAGGGGGACCGAGAATTCTGAACAGAGCCAGAGAAGAAATATGTCTTTTCATATATAATATTCACCATGGATTGCCTCTGCTGGAAGAGACTTTTGTCTGCCACAGCGAGGGAACTCCAGATTAATTTCTGAGCTCAGTTATGTCCCTGTAGAAGTAATGAGTCTCAGCCTGCAGGAAAGTCACAAAACCTAAGAAACATAGTTTCCTGGGTAAATAAATTTGACACAATGATACCATGACTCTTCAGATGCATCCAGGCCTAAAGGGGCAGTGGAATTATTCAGTTTGCTGTGGATTGTGATGTCATAGTGCTTCAGTCTGCTGGGAGGGCAGCAGAATTATTCTGCTCACTGTGGATTGTGATGTCGTAGTGCTTCACCCTGCCGGGTGGACAGCTAAGTTATTCTCTTCCTTGCTGGATGAAAGTAAAGCTATTTCTGAAACAGACAGAAAAAGGTTAGAATTTCACTGATGGCAAATGGTCCATGCCTTTTCCCTCGACATCCCGAAGTACTCTCCATTTTTTCTGATTATACTGAGTTCAAGCAAAGCTGCCATGAAGCCAGGACTCAAAAGAAGAAATGTTCTGTGCTAATATCAATATCAGAACCAATAAGTCTCATGGCCTTTCACATTGGCCTCATTACATCTTAACGTTTAACGGCAGGTATTTGAAAGGCTGCCTTGGCAGCCCCTCCAAGGTGAATAGATTTAAGCAAAGTTGAGTCCAGAAATAACTAAAGGCTGCTCAGTTTTACTGGCCCACTTGCTGTCAGGGTGCAGTGAAGCTGCATGGGTTTGGCCAGTGGGTGGGGCTACTATCCAGCAAAAGTGACTCAGTGATTTCAGCCAATCACAGTAGAGTTGAAGAGTACTGCTGGAAGTGAAACCAAATATGTCTGAAAGATTGGAGACCATAGCCGAGATTCATACGTTCTGCTTCAATTTGACTCACAAATTAAGGCATGTTTCAGATTCTTTTTAGCCGATTTTTATGCCCTGTCAACACTGGGACAAACTCCTTGTGGTTTTTTTAATTTTATTTTATCGCCATTGGATGTCAGCCTCTCTGGGATAGGGGGAACAGTATTTTTGGCTGTCATTAAGACTGCAGAAGGTGGGGTGGGGCAGGGCGGAGGGGATTTGGACCATACCATTTGCAGCATTAAAAATGCCTTATTACGTGATGCTATTTTAACAGGATCTGCAGTTGGCTCTGGTCTGCTCCGTCAGGAGGCAATGGTTTTATGGGGAACGGTCTTCGGCCTCAAATTTTAGAAATTTAGAACTTCGAATGACAGTCTTCCAAATCGAACCATCAGAACAAAAAAAAAAGTGAAATCTCGTCTGCTAAATTGATTACAATATCTTATGTGGAGACCTTGCCTTGCAAAAAAACCTGGAAAACGTCAAACAACATATCCACGCACACTATGCTTCTTTTTAATTGACAGTAATTAGCGTGCAAATGCTGAACACCTTCTAAACAAACTTCCCCTATAATGAGGCATGTGGCTTGTCTGGTTACCTTTGCACACCAGCTGGAGGTGCAAACACAAACATTTAGCACATAGCGTGCACCTTTTGATCTGGATGTCAACTCTTCTGTCTTGCACTGCACTTATTGGTCTCCCTGTGGTTACTGTGATTCTTAGACAAGAAATTACAAGTATTGAACAGGAATGCGAATAAACTAGAGATGCTACATGTCAGAGATTCGGTCAATTCCATTTCTATTCATTCGATTCAAGGCTGAGTAACTGCAGTCTTCAGTTCATGAATCGGATTTCAGTTCGCTTCAGTTCACAAATTGCATTTCAGTTCTTTTCCGTTCATGAATTGCTTTTTCAGTTCGTTTGCTGAATTGACTGTGCTGAAATGTGGAATCGGCCCCAATGCTGGTACACTTCCTCTTTATATGGAAATTGCAAATTTAATCTCGAGTTAGAATGTACCCGCTCCTGCACACCAGGAGTACTGTTGCCGAAATGCCTGTGATGCTCGCACCCTGTTTACTGCCCCTGTCAGGCGGCAGTAAACCTGAGGGGCGTTGGCTGACCGAGCCCTTTAAGGTGTGAGGTCACAAACATGTGATTACAATGTTCTTAACTGAACATTCTAATGCTGATGTAACAATCACCACTGCTTACCGAAAGAAATGGAGTTCTAGAACATTGACTAAAAAAAAGAAAGAAAAAAACAACATTCCACCAAAACCTATTCTTCAAAGGGTTAAACCGGACCCACACTGGCCCTTTGGACATCCCTGCTTTACAGAATCCACCCTGCACTGAATTGTGGGTTTCTGAACTGTACTCTGCGGGAGGGTTGATACATGCCCACTGATTCTCCCAGGAGAGATGGGTGAGCATGGATTGCAAAAATGGGCAGAGCTTAAGCATGTTATCAACATATTTCTGCCTGTCCGTGTGTGTGTGTGTGTGTGTGTGTGTGTGTGTGTGTTCTTGTTCAGGTCCATTGAGAGAAGGTTCAGAGTGGAAGGCTTCGCAGCTGAGGCTATGATGATCTTCAGATTTTAATAAAGGCTTCCAAACTTCCTCACAAAAGAAGAAGGCCTTGGTTTCCTTGGCCATTAGTTGGTCTTTTTTTTCCTAATAACTTAAAATAAACCCTTTTTCCTTTCATTTTTTATTTAAAAGGCGAACAAGAATTCATACATTTTGTTTTTTCCTCTCCCACGCTCATTCAGGTCTTTCAAGGACGACCCATTCAGTGCGCTGGGGCGCTAGATCTCTGGATCGCTAATGAATTTTGGGCAGTGCGAGGTCTTTCATTTAGCTGTGGAGTGGAAGATATTGTTTCTTTTTATTACAAGAGACCAAAACTCTGGCCCACAAAGCCAGAAAATGGACGCAATTTAATTCCCTTTACCATTCAGTAAAAGGATATATATATATATATACATTTTTTTTTCATGCTCTCTATTTTCAATAGATTAACCTATCAGAATGTCTTTTTAAAGCTGTTTAAGTTAAATAACTTCAAAAGGACAGTTCAGGGATATTGTAGAGGATGAATACTTCACATGTCCCCATTAATAAAGCTGTTCTCCGGGCCGTATTGTGTGCAGAAAAGATAAGGAGTGAAAGAATCAAGGGATCCTTTAAACCACCTTAAATGGGGTTTGCCGACATTAAGCCAGGCAAATTGAAAAGCTATCTTCGCTACGAAATGAGCATGTAAATTATTAACTTTGAAACTGCCTTTGAAATTGAAAGACAAAAAAAAGAAAAACAAAAGCGTTTCTGTTTCCCTTTTGATCTCTCTGAAAATGACCGTTTTAACCTTAAAAAAGAAAGGAAAGTTACCGTGTGAGGACTATCTGGAGGGTATTGTTCAACAACGGCTGAATGGGTTCTTATTATTTCTTTTATGTGCGCGTGTGTGTGTGTGTGTGTGTGTGTGTGTGCGTATGCATGCGTGCGTGTGTCCAAGCATACATGGCTGCGTGTGCCAACGTGTGTGTGTTTGTGTGTGTGTTTATACGTGCTCGTAATGTTTTTTAAGCTCCTTTATGCAAATGGATTGCACTGCAGTATGCTGTAAAAATGAGGATTTTCGGCAAAAAATAATTATAATAGTGCATATACATATCTCACAACAATAATCAATATATTACAAGAAAATAATTTTCTGGTTCATGGAACACTGCAGCCCCACCCGTTCCATGTTGCCTAGCAGCAGAAGCTCATGGGTTGAGTCAGCTGACAGCCTATGACAAGGCTTCCTGCCGCTCGCTTCCTTTCCCCCGAGGGTTAAACGATACGTGACCTTCGGGAATTCCCGCCGAACTCTTCCCGCTGGTCCGGGTCGTGGTCCGGGTCACGATCCGGGTCCAGCTCCCTAACCCCCTCCTGTCTGTTTCCGCAGTCTTTCGCCCTGCGCTCCTAGCCTGACACGGAGGGGCACAGAGGTGAGAATGTCACACCCTGCCATCTTTATGGAGTTATTATTATTATTATATGCTGTCACACCACCCCCCCCCCCCCCCCAATAAAAAAAGAGAAAAAAAGACACACTATGCTCTTCAGTTCTATGGACAGAGCATCAGGGATATCAGGCAAGGAACCTTGCAGAGCATGTGCTCATCCAGAAAATCACGGACAAGTTTACAAGACGTTTAACAATGTATGTGCTAATGTCATTCTTCCCGAGTCTATAAATTATATAGAAACAGGTTATGCAGTGTTAACACGAAGGTGCCTTTGTACATCACTGACAGGCTCTCCATTCAGGCTAGCAGGAAGGTTTTATGCTCTTAATGATAACAAATTGGAACAATTTTCATTTTCCATGCTCTTTTTTTCCCCCAGCGTGTGTCTTTTTCCTTGTACGTCTATATTTCTGTTCTTTGCCATTATACAGGATGTACTTCAGTTCATTGTGCCATATTAGCATTGCGATGTGCTCTGGATGAGTTTACCGAGGAAATAAATAACTCATTTAATAATAAATAAAAGAAAAATAAATAAAAATGAATACATTAAAAACATCCCTGATGTGCAAATTTAATACATAAAATTGCAATGTCTCTCAAGCTACTACCAGTCAATAGATTAGTTTTGTCAGGCTGCGGGGGGTTAGGACCCAAACGCAGAGGGGGAAAAACTCAGAACTCCAAATGATCAGAACAAAAGACTTTACTTAAAAAAGGGAACAAAAGGGAACAAAAGGCCTCGCAGGGCAACTCTCAAACACAAAGAAAACTTCAAAAGCACAAGAAACACAGAAAATCCAAAAGTCCAAAAACACATGGGAAACAGAACCTGGGCAGGAACACATGGAGCAGGAACATGAGCAGAGGCATACGCACAAACACAACCAAGGATCCAGCACCTGAGTCCGGGAGAAAGGAACTTAAATAGACACGACACTGACGAGACACAGGAGGGCACAATGAACAATCAGGCCACAGAGAGGGAAGGGGAAATTAGACAACCAAAAACCAATAATTGAACAATTGAAAACAATAATACAATTAAACATGGGGAGCAGGACACAAAACAGAAGTACCGCCATCTGGCGGCCCAACAAGGAAGGACAGACGGGAACACAGAACCATGACAAGTTATTACATTTTCCTGTTCATGTGAAAAATAAAGAAACAAAAGAACAAATTAAGCAGCCAATAGCAAAGAAGTAGCATTAATGCATCGCAAACTGACAGGTGAGAAAAGACTCTGTAATACCACATTAAATCCTCCCCCCAGGCTGGACAAAACATGACAAATTTTAATCATCATCATTTAAGGTAATCATCAAAAAATGTACTTTGTCCTTATTACCTTATTACAGTCTGACAAGCTGTCTGGGAATATTTGGCAGATGCTTTTGCATACAGCGCTCTGCAGATTTAACCAATGGGGTGAATTCTGGTTGAGAAAAACAACCATCAAACTGTCCTTCTCTGTGAAACAGAAACCAATATCTGTAATGCAGTCGCTGCATAGGAAGGGTAGACCTTCACAGAGTAAAGGGTCAATAATGACTGTACTCCATATGACCTGTGGAAGGAAGCCTTCTCGCCTAACCATAAATCTGCCTGAGAAGTCTACAGCACCGTGATCGATGGCCTACCCAACCACCTTTATGTTGTGACAGGGCATTTCAAATGAAGCCGTGATGGGTTTAAAATTATACACCGTGGTCAGTTCCCCGCCAGGCCCCCATCCTCGAAACATCCTTGTGACACGCTTGCTACCGTGGTGATTTGAAGAGCGGTGACAGTGGGGTGACATTGAACGGGCCAGACGCGCCGCTTCCTCCTTCGCGGCCCGGAAGAGATCTCGCCTTCGGCCTCCCGCCAAAAAAAAAAAAACAAAAAAAAAAAAAAAAAAAAAAAAAAAACGACACAATTTATAATCTCCCTGACAACTATCCCCCCGGCTACCGCGGAACAGAGTCGCTCGGGGCGGTCCTCCCTTTGCGCGCTTCAAGTGAAAAGTGTTTAAACGACGTTCCTCGCGCTTCCATTGATCATTGCGGTTTCCCACCCGCAGCTCGTGTCGAGAGGCTAGCGACAAGCAGAACGAGTTTCAAACGAGAGGAAGGAAATCCGCGAGGCAGTCACATGTTTGATGTATAGATAAGTGGTTGCTGGTTTCTTTTTCTGTTCTCTCTCTCTCTCTCTCTCTCTCTCTCTCTCTCTCTCTCTCTCTCTCTCTCTTTCATGCTTTCTCTCTTCATCTTTCTCCTCTCTCAACCTCTCCATCCCACTATCTCCCTTTGCTCTCTCTCCCTCCCTCCCTCCTTCTCAACCCCCCCTCTCTCCCACCCTGTTTGTCTCTCTCTCTCTCACCCTATCCCCATCCCTCTCTCCCTCTCTCCTCTTCTGATTAAATGGAACCGATGCCTGTGAAAATTCCTGTAATGAACGTGTCGCCGTGGTGATGAAGCAGGGTACGAGCGTTCCATAAATCAAAGCTCCAGAGAGCTGGGTCCCTGCGGTTGAAACTGTACAGTGACAAATACTGAGCGACCGAACAAGCAGTAGTTCTCTCAAGATGGGACGGTGCTCAATACTACGCCTTAGAAATTTTTCTCAGTGATGGAGAGAGAGAGAGAGGAGGGGGGGGGGAGAGAGAGATGGAAGTAGTGGGAGAAACAGATGGAGAAGGATGGAGAGTTTGGTCAGGCTGTAATTCTACTGCGCTGCAGTGATGAGGAACAGGCACGCATGGCATAACCGAAATGAAGACTAAACTAAACACACTGCGCTCTAAGGAGGAGCAGTAATCCCTGCTGCAGCTCAGCAGTAATGACTGACCGTGACAGAAAAAATGCTTCTCCATCCTCCCCACCCATTTTTTTACATACCTGCACCTGCGCGATTAAACCTACTTCATCCAGTACTGAGTTCAGCGACATGTTTACACAAGCACACACACACACACACACACGCACATACGCAAAAGCACACATGCCCATGCACTCACATGTACACATGCACACACACACACCCATGCACGTACACGTGCACACATATGCACCCAGCCGCACATACACACAGGTACACACACACGCAATGTGAAATTTAAATTTTTAATTGCTTAATTTTTCTTAAAAAAAAACAAAAAACTTGTTTCAATACAGCAATTCAATACTGTATTTTTGTTTTAAAATCACAATATCCCAGCTAGAAGCTTTCTGGAATTTACTTTATTGTTTATGCACACATAAATAGAAATTGATTTCTTTTTATCTCTCCAAATAAAACAGAATGTAAGAGCAATCCTCGTTTGCATGACACTTACCTCCGGGTACAGTTTGATATGGAGTCTATGTAAATGAAATCCCACAATATGAGTTTTACCAAGCCCTTGAATTCCATCTGATTATTATTATTCTCACTGTAATTGCTTCCTGTGATATATTACAGTCAAATTGCTCCCACTCACCATATATTAGATACATCTGTCCATGATAATGGATGCCATTTGGTGTTTTGCATTTTGGTACTGGCTATAAACAGCATATGGGGACTTTATTATCAGAGGGAATTTGGCCCAGTGTTTTTAGCTGAATATTACATTTTTTATATTAGTGGTAGGAGATAGATTGTATTATCATTGAAGCACTGATCTGAGGCAGTTATACTGCATTTGCCGGGGGTGTCTCGTGATTGGTTGAATTTTCCTCACTGCTCGATGGCACGAAATGGCACCCCTCTGTTTCTCAGTTGTCAGAATTCACCCTCCATGTCAATTACAGTTTCCCTCTCAGTTTTAATAAATCCTTTTGTAGTGAGACTTTTTTCACACACACACACACACACACACACACACATATATATATAAAGTTTTTTGTCATGGCAAGGAATACATTTCCCAACATTGTTTATCTTTTCGATGCACATTGGCTTTTATTCGCCTTTTAAAAAGTACCATGAGAAAATAGAAAAAAAAGAAAAAAAAATGGATCTGACAACTCACATGAGAGAGATGTGTTCCTTAAAACCTCACGGAAGATTTCAACTGTACTAATCTCCACCTAAATAATATTTCATTGATGACACTTCTTTTGAGAGAGAAGAAAAAAGCATTTTTTCTTTATTTTTTTATTCTGATCTTGACTGAACTCTTCTCTCGGCAGTGCCCTTGCCCGTATCAGGGGGCTGGGAAGAACAGACACAAATAAAGGCGGTTATGTTGAATGCTGTGAATATAAAGTTTTTGTGTCCTTGGGAGACTTTTTTTTTTTTGATGCTTTGTTATTTTTATTTAATTATTTTGTTTATTTTGTTTCTGAATTTTTTCGCAGGGTTCACTTTGAGTTCACTGATAAAAAGAACCGGTAAATAAGAATAAAGCTCTCTTAGCTTGCTGTTTTTACCCATTTTTCTGTTTCTGGTTCTGCTTTAATTTGGTCTCCATGACGCCCAGCTGAGCAGCAGTTCAACAGGCTGTATTTACAAAGCGCTCTTTGTGTGGCAGCAGGCGATCAAATTAATACCATTATAAAAACTTTTATAAAAATAATATTTCCAAAGATGTGCGATTTTGCATAGAAGTGGTGGGAAAAGGGAATATGCAAAGGTTCAGAGAAGGGAAGAAAGCATAAGAGACAATTTCAATTCCCATTGAAATTCTACAGACCATTGTCCAATTCTTAATTTTAAAGCATGTATATATATTTTCCCCTAGAATAACAATAATAATACGGTCAGGATTTGGAGGGTTAGGACCCAGTTTTAAATAAAGACGATACTTTCAAAAGGAAAATGCAAATACAAGGGTTAGGGTTAGGGTTAGGGTTAGGGCAAGGGCTAGGATTAGGGTTAGGGTTACCATGAGGTTAGGGCTAGGGCTTAGGGCTAGGTCTAGAGCTAGGGTTAGGGTTAGGGCTAGGGCTAGGGCTAGGGTTGGGGCTAGGGTTAGGCTTAGGGGCTTAGGGCTAGGGCCTAGGGCTAGGGCTAGGGCTAGGGCTAGGGCTAGGGTTAGGGTTACGGTTAGGGTTAGGGAAAGGGCAAGGGTTAGGGTTAGGGTTAGGGCTAAGACTAGGGCTAGGGTTAGGGCTAGGGCTAGGATTAGGGTTAGGGTTAGTGCTAGGGTTAGGGCTAGGGCGAGGGTTAGGGCTAGGGCATGGGTTAGAGTTAGGGTTAGGGTTAGGGATAGGGCTAGGGCATGGGTTAGGGTTAAGGTTAGGGCTAGGGCTAGGTCTAGGGTTAGGGTTAGGGTTATCATGAGGGTTAGGGTTAGGGCTACGGCTAGGGCGAGAGCTAGGGTTAGGGCTAGGGTTAGGGTTAGGGTTAGGGTTAGTGTTTGGGCTAGGGTTAGGGTTAGGGTTAGGGCCAGGGCTAGGGCTAAAGTTAGGGCTAGGGCTAAGGTTAGGGCCAGGGCTAGGGCTAAGGTTAGGGCTAGGGCTAGGGTTAGGGTTAGGTTTAGGGCTAGGGCTAGGGCTAGGGTTAGGGTTTGGGTTATGGTTAGGGTTAGGGTTAGGGTTACAGCTATGGTTAGGGTTTGGGTTACAGCTAGCATTAGGGCTAGGGCTAGGGTTAGGGTTTGGGTTATGGTTAGGGTTAGGGTTAGGGTTACAGCTATGGTTAGGGTTTGGGTTACAGCTAGCGTTAGGGTTAGGGTTACAGATAGGGTTAGATTTACGTTTGGGTTAGAGTTATAGCTAGGGTTCGGGTTACCGCTCAGGTTTAGGTTCGGGTTACAGCTCGTTTTAGGGTTAGGGTTACAGCTTGGCTTAAATTTAAGATTACAGCTAGGATTAGGGTTAGGGTTACAGTTTCAGTTAGGGTTACAGCTTGGGTTAGGGTTCACCAATGCAGTCAAAATATCTGCCGACGTGTGTACTGTACCTCTGCTGGAAGCAAACACAACAAGCTTATGAGAGAATTTCCAAACTTTTATTCACCCATTTTATTAAGGTTTCTGGTTCCCTCCAAAAATGTAATAAATAAATAATCCCACGCATTAGAAACACGTTAAACTGATTGATTCATGAAATTAATGTTTTTTTTTTTCTCCTCAGTTTAGATTGACTTTGCATTAAGTAGATTTTAATTAAACAAATAAACAGATGTCGCTACTGTTCTGCTGTGAAATTGTACACACCTCGCTGAAGGCTGTACAATCAAAATGAAGCTTTCCAATAACTGCACCCCTGTGGTGATGTTGCACAATGACCCTGAACATAAATAGGTCTGTTCCTGAGCGTGTGTGTGCGTGTGTGTGTGTGTGTGCATGTGTGTGCGTGTGTGTGTGTGTGTGTATGTGTGTGTGCGTGTGCGTTTGAGGTTTAGTGAAACTGCAATGGGATAAGCACCTAAAGATTCTCCAGAGCTACCAGATACTCAACCCTGTATTTTTAACAATGAACCTCTGACACTCACATTTTTAATGTATGGATAAGTGCTTGCTGGGTTTTTTTTCTTCTTCTTCTACTCGTCCTCCTCCTCCTCTCAGTCTATCCCTTCCCCCACCCCCCCCTCACTCACCCACACATACAAGCATGCCACTGAGGTCAAAATATTCCCAATTGTTGCATGGAAAATTAAAGGACTTTTCCAAGCACACTACCAAAGTTGCTACGGATCCTCTGCTATAATGCAGAATTTGAATCTCATATAGAAAATATAATGCAAGTTAAAAATAAAACAATATCATTTTTTTAAATCACAGGTTAGAAGTAAGACGGGAGTTAGATGTCTGGTTTGTACAATGAATCCATGGCACATCCGTGTCCTGTCAATCACTTACACTGAACCAATCAAAAGACAATCACAGAACGAAACAGGATCACTGGTTCAGATCAGGGGCCACTGTATGTGCTCCGCAAGCTCATTTCAACGGTTCTTGAAGACTCACTCTCCCACAAGTGCAAATACATGCATGAGTAAAATGCAGATTATTATAATTTTTTTTTTGTGTTGTGTTTTCTGATTGTTGTCACTGTGCACACACCCCTGATGAAGACGCTCTTTGTTACGACAAACAGCTGGGGAAACGGAAGACTTGCACTGTGGCGGTTAGCCTCTGCGTTAGCATCTGCTCAGCCATACGGACACCTATAAGCATTTCGCCGGCACTGTGCGTCTTCATTAAAGCCCCCCTGCTTATTACACGGCAACCTGGCGGATCTGTCTCCCGCCAGGCCCGCGAGCTCAGCCCAGCGGAGCAACTAATAACAGCAGTGACGGAAGAGGAGGTGGGGAGTGAGCGTGATGAGGATGGAGAGGGAAAAAAGGGAGAGGGAGGGAAAGAGGAAGAGAGAGATAGAGAGAAAGAGGGAGGGAAAGAGGAAGAGAGAGAGCTAATGAGCATGAGAGAGAAGGAGAAAGAACGATAGAAAGAGAAAATAGAGGATTGAGGGTGAGAAAGATAAAGAGGGATGGTTTATTTCCATTCAGGGCAGCAGTGAAGCCCGTCCATCATACAGCAAAAATAAATAAATAAATAAAAAACCACAAATGGACACAAAAAAAAAACAACAATCCAAGTACCTTGTTCAAATATAAAATATTATCTTCCATCATTTCAAGATGAAGTTGTAAAACATTATTTCATAATTTTTTAAATCCTATTACCCAGGGATAAAGTATGGTTCCACAAGAGCCCTTTCAAGATGTGTTGTTGACATGAAAAACACAGTCTCTGTCTCCCTCTCTCTCCTCCACTCCCACTCTCTCTCTCTTTCTCTCTTTCTCCCCCCCTTCTCTCTCTCTCCAGCACTCTCTCTTGTGCTATTCAGGGTTTGCACAAAGACCAGGAAGGCCGATTGTTGTGAGCGGAGATGGGTTCTGTATTGTGCTCTGGTACTCGTAGTCCCTGAAGGACACAGGTTCCCAGGTCGCCATGGCGAGGAGCTGGAACAAAAGCCCTTGTCCTGCTGACAGAAGCACAGATCAGACTGAGCTTTCCCCGAGAATGCTAACTACTCACTCTGGAGCTGTAACTAAAACACTTCTCTTCAAGAGTTTCTTTATCTGTGACCATTTTCTATTTTGCATTGTACATGGACTCACACACACAGACACAGACACACACGCGCACACGCACACACACACACACACACACAAAAGCACATGCACACGCACACACACACACACACACACACACACACAAACAGATGTGCACACACAGGCAAACACATACACGTGCACACAAACAAACATATGCAAACACATACACATACACATGCACACACACAAACGCTTGCACACACACACACACACACACACACACACACTCACATGTACACAAACACCAGGGCACACAAACATTTGCACACACAAACACAAGGGCACACACACACACACACTGGGGAATTTCTATTTCGGGAACGATTTCGCTCTGATAAGGTGCAGGTACTGTGCTGGGGGGGGGCGGCCCAGCAAAGCCCCAGAGAGCCGCTACTGCCGGCTTCTGTGGTTTCACTCCAATCAGCGCACAGTTTAGCCTTCGGAAACCAGGTGTGTGGACCCTATAGCCAATCAGGGACTTAACTGAGGCACTCGTGTGCTGAGGCACGTTGAATCCAGCCAGCAGCGCCCCCCCCCCCCCCCCCCCCCCCCCCCCCCCCCCCTGTGTGTTACCTGGTCCAGCTCAGAGAAGATTGCTCCAGGAATGGGGATGCTCTGCTTTTCAAATGTTCCGTGCTCCTCTGAGCTTTATCAAAAGCATTCAGCTTTCATCCGCTGGCGTATAAAAATGTCCTAAATCCTAATCAGGAGACAATGCAATGCAGTTTCTGTATTTCCCCCCAAAAAAAAAGAGAAAGAAAAAGTCTGTTGTGAAAAGTGCAGTCCTTTATTTTGGCACGATCACCTCACAGTCCCATCGTGATTGTCGGGTGGGGGGGGGGTGTTCGTGTGGGGAACATATGCGGCGAGAGGGAATCAATCACCAGCCCTGTCGCCATCTCCTAAACTGCGTGATTTCTATGCCCTGACACACACACACACGCACATGCATACAAACACGCACACACACACACACACACACACACACACACACACACACACACAGCGCAATGAGCGCAGCTGGTGTTTTTGCTGCTCGTGAGGTGTGGCAGTCACTCAATTAGAGCACAGCTGTTCTTCACAGGACAGAGGGGGCCGCTTCAGATCACCTCAGCAGCGCAAAGTGTTCCTCCGAACCTTCCCCCACAGAGTACCCTGCCGAAAGTGTCCCCCCCCCCCCCCCCCCCCCCCGCACCGCCCAACCCGCCAACCCCCCCCCCCCCCCAGCTCTTTCAAGAGCCCTCGAAAATTTGCTTCGGGGGAAAGAAAATCACAAACGTCTGACAACAGGAATTACATGTGGTCCTGTTTCTGGAAGTCGCTGTAAATTCAAAAAAAAAAAAAAAAAAAAAAAAAAAACATCCTTTGAACATATGATGATTGGAAACCTGCAGCGGAACTGCTGTGAGACAGTGGCCACGTTAGCGTGTGCTATGATGAAAAAGGCTAACTATGGTCACTGTGGGAAATACATAGCCCTTAGCTAGCCGAATCGCTCCTGATCACTGTGGTCAGTATGAGGGCTGCATTACCAGCTTTTGCCAGCTTGTTGCTTGTTGCTTTATTTATTATTGAATAATCCAGCGCTGCTGCAGACGTTTAAGGGTTTGTACGATGTGCAACCAGAAATACACGTTGGCAGGTGTCTGTAGGTAAGCCTGAGGCTTTTTTGAATGATTTATTTATGATGTGTTAAGTGGAGACCATCATCAAAGCCTTCCTTCCCAGAGAACAAATCCACAGTTATGTGCTGTGGATGAAGAGTCTGTAACCCTGGTCCTGGAGAGCCGCAGGGTCCACTGGGGTCCCTAACCCTGGCCCTGCAGAGCCGCAGGGTCCGCTGGGGTCCCTAACCCTGGTCCTGCAGAGCCGCAGGGTCCGCTGGGCTCCCTAACCCTGGCCTGCAGAGCCGCAGGGCCGCTGGGGTCCCTAACCCTGGTCCTGCAGAGCCTAGGGCCGCTGGGGTCCCTAACCCTGGCCCTGCAGAGCCGCAGGGTCCGCTGGGGTCCCTAACCCTGGCCCTGCAGAGCCGCAGGGTCCGCTGGGGTCCCTAACCCTGGCCCTGCAGAGCCGCAGGGGTCCGCTGGGCTCCCTAACCCTGGCCCTGCAGAGCCGCAGGGTCCGCTGGGGTCCCTAACCCTGGCCCTGCAGAGCCGCAGGGTCCGCTGGGGTCCCTAACCCTGGCCCTGCAGAGCCGCAGGGTCCGCTGGGGTCCCTAACCCTGGCCCTGCAGAGCCGCAGGGTCCGCTGGGGTCCCTAACCCTGGCCCTGCAGAGCCGCAGGGTCCGCTGGGGTCCCTAGCCCTGGCCCTGCAGAGCCGCAGGGTCCGCTGGGGTCCCTAACCCTGGTCCTGCAGAGCCGCAGGGTCCGCTGGGGTCCCTAACCCTGGTCCTGCAGAGCCGCAGGGTCCGCTGGGGTCCCTAACCCTGGCCCTGCAGAGCCGCAGGGTCCGCTGGGGTCCCTAACCCAGGCCCGGAAGTGCCGCAGGCAGGTGCGTGTGCTGGTTTTCGCTTCAACCAGGATTTGTGGCCCTGAATTGTAATGAACTCCTACTTCTCCTTAATTAGACGCAATTATTGTCTGTGGAGGGATGATTTACCCTCGTAAGGCCACATTATGGCATAAAAATCGCCTGGAATTTTTATTCTAATTTTAATCAATCTGATGAAGTAATGCTTTATATATAGAGATAGAGAAAGACAGAGAGAGAGAGAAAGAAAAAAAAAGAGAGCAAAAGAGAGGTTGAAAGAGAGAGGGAGAGAGAGAGAGAGAGAGAGAGAGAGAGAGAGAGAGAGAGAGAAAGAATGTGAAGGGAACCTGGGAAGTTGAACGCGCTCTCCACAACCGTAAGTGTTTGAGACGTTCGGCTGCGAGGGGAATCGGCGCAGATGGGGGGTAAGGCCGGGTTTGGAAATCCCCGCTGCGCTCCGGTGTAATGCGGGCTCCGTGCGGAATACAAACGTCCACATTTACACATGCTGCTGAATGTGAGATTGCGCATTTCCATAATCCTCCAGCGCTGCCGGCGCTGTTTGCTTATTGAGCTAGCTCAGCCCCGGCCTGACACCGGCCCTCCTCAGCTCCTCCAAGTTCCCATCTGCCTCGGAGGCAAACAGTGCCGGTACTGCAGGGGAGCTCTGCGGTGATCGGTGATGTGAACAGGCCCAGGTAGCTGCAGGGCAGGTGTGCGGTGTGTTTGAGGTCATGAGCACCGCCCCACCCTCCCCCCCTCCACCCCCCCCCCCCCCCCACCACCACAGGAAGTAGAGTTCTCTCAGTGAGCGGCTAGCGATACCCGCTGTGTCGGGCCGTGGAAATTCTAGAACCCTGGGACCTGTCAGTCATGTGGAACGTCAAGCGCCCCCTGGTGGAGTAAGGAAGGATGGATAGATTGTGAGAATTGCAAAAAAAATAAAAAAAAAATTGGGAGGGGGTTGCGGGGAGAGTGATAATTCTCAGCCAGCGCCTCTCACTGATGATGCGTCGGCACGTTCACGGCGAGTAAAAGCGAGTCACGCCAAGCGGATCCCCAGAGGAGAAAATCCCGATCTGGAGCATCCGTTAGACGGAGTAGATTTATTCTCGTTTCTTTCTTTTCAGGCAAAAGCAAAACCAACACATAAAAAAATCCAACAAACCTGAGTAAAAAAAAAAAGTGAGAGACGTTTCTTGCACAGGCACATTGATGGCACTATTATCAGTCTGCACGCGGACCGTAAGTTTCAGACACAATAAACCTGACATCGATGCTGTCTTCTTCACACAAACACGGGCAGCACTTTTAGCGCTGTATTGTAAATATCGTAAAGTATCGCACGTACGCAGCGTTTCTCCCACTCCTTCGCCGTTTTTTTTTTTTTATTATTACAATGGCTCTTTCCTCGTGACGCGGTTGACAATGACAAAAAGTCGTCTCGTTTCGTTGGTCTGAAGCCTGTGAGCGTAAAAAAAAAGGAAAATGGTGAAAAATAAAAGGCGGCGAGCTGACTCTAGCCCCTGCACAGTACATCTGCTCCAATAATAAAAGTGTCAGGGGCTCCATCCTCGCGATGGCTGCCATGTCACACGCGTGTTAGTGGGTAAAACTGCTGCCAGTTTTTTGCGACTGTAAGCAGTTTTTTAAAAAATATTGACGGCTGTTGCTGTAGCTGCTGTCGAAAGGAGCACTAACACAAGCTATGAGCTCCAAGCCATGACTTTGGATCATGCGCTAAGCAGGGCTGTTTATACTCTTCCTCCATGCTAAACAGGGCTGTTTACACCCCTCCCCCACATTAAACAGGGCTGTTTACACCCCTCCCCCACGATAAACAGTATGCTGCTAAACAGGCTGTTTACACCCCTCCCCCACACACTAAACAGTTTGCTGTTTACACCCCTCCCCCACACTAAACAGGGCTGTGTTTACACCCCTCCCCCACACTAAACAGGGCTGTTTACAACCCCTCCCCCACACTAAACAGTGTGCTGTTTACACCCCTCCCCCACACTAAACAGGGCTGTTTACACCCCTCCCCCACACTAAACAGAGTGCTGTTTACACCCCTCCCCCACACTAAACAGTTTGCTGTTTACACCCCTCCCCCACACTAAACAGGGCTGTTTACACCCCTCCCCCACACTAAACAGTGGGCTGTTTACACCCCTCCCCCACGATAAACAGGGCTGTTTACACCCCTCCCCCACACTAAACAGTGTGCTGTTTACACCCCTCCCCCACGATAAACAGGGCTGTTTACACCCCTCCTCCATGCTAAACAGGGCTGTTTACACCCCTCCCCCACACTAAACAGGGCTGTTTACACCCCTCTCCCACACTAAACAGGGCTGTTTACACCCCTCCCCCACACTAAACAGGTCTGTTTACACCACTCCTCCACACTAAACAGGGCTGTTTACACCCCTCCCCCACACTAAACAGGGCTGTTTACACCCCTCCCCCACACTAAACAGGGCTGTTTACACCCCTCCCCCACACTAAACAGAGTGCTGTTTACACCCCTCCTCTATGCTAAACAGTGTGCTGTTTACACCCCTCCCCCACACTAAACAGGGCTGTTTACACCCTTCTCCATGCTAAACAAAGTGCTTTGTAGCTGTCAACATGCAAAAGGTCAGTCTTGGCAGTACACAAGCATGCCGGTACAGTTGGGTTTTCACGGTGCGCTAATCTTGGGCAATGTGACATCCGTTGGATGCGTGTGTTAACGATGGCGTGTGAAACGACTACTCTGAAGAAAAAGTACATTTGTAGACATGTTAACATGCATTGAAATCATAGCAAATTACAGTTAGAAGTGCACATGTTTACAGCAGCAGTGTATTTGTGACAGGTGTGTACCAGGTGTGTACCAGCCGGAAATAAAACCTGGGACCTGAGCTAGCTTAGCACACTTTATGCTATATCAGTTATAAGCAGGTATAAGAAATCCATTCAGCTTTACATATGCTTTTCCACAGAGTTTTTCATGTTCCATCAGACTTCCTGCTTTCCCACGTCCGCTACATTTACCCCAGGTTAGAGGATGCTCTCATCCACTGACCATCACAGACAAACACCAGTGTAGTTAAAAAAAAAAAAATTAAAAAATTAACAATCGAGAAAATGATCAATAACCACAGTTATTACTGCAATAAACACGTGGATGTTCTGAAGTGTGTGAACGGAAGGGAAGGTATGAATATGGCAGTAGTGTCGTGTAACGGTCAGGAAACTGGCCTCGCATCCTGCTGTAACAGATTCTCAAGTAGAACACCGCTGTTGTACCCTTGAGCAAAACCTGCACTGCTTCAGTATGTATCCAGCTGCATAAATGGATACTGTGTGTAAAACATGTCCGTAATGAAATATCCTGAAAATCCACAGAATATGCATCCCAAAGTGAAGGATCCTAACAGCACATAGAGTTGTGCTTTTGATGAGCAAGGTATGCTGAGGTTGGGTATGGTAGGGTACTTTACTTTATTGCCATTTACTTATCCAGAGTAATTTACAATACAAACACAAGTGCAAAGGTCAGAGATTGAAGAACAGCAATTCCCCAGGGCGTATGGTCTCACGGCAGACAGCAAGAAATGCTGACTCAACACCCTGGCAGCTGCCCCAAATTGAAAGCAGATAAGAACAGAGTAAAGAGGATCTCTCTAGAGGTGTTCACCGGTCCCCGTTTAAGCTCTTAAGATAAAATGTGCACATTTATTAAAGGTGCAGTACGTTTTTTGGAAGACTTTTGTTCATATTTTGTTAAATTTACTTCACATCCTCACAATTATCAATAAATTATAAGCTCTAAGGGAAAAAAAGGACTATTTGACTGCCTCAGTCTCTGAAATCAGCCTCTCTGAATTTCACCGCACCTGAATCAGGACAGCTGTTTGCCGGTCAAACATTTTGCTTGTTCAACGAGCTGCCAGAGCAGCTGATGGTGCTATAGCTAGCTAGTTTCCTAGAAAACCAAACATGGCAGAGAAATAAATTGCCCATTTACACTCATTGTTCCCCATTAAAACCAGCTTCAGTCGCCAATTTACACTCATCATTTCCCATTAAAGCCAACTTCTGATGCTCATTTACACTCATTATTTTCCCTTAAAACCCGCTTCAGATGCCCGTTTAATACAGAAAATCTAGTTGGTACTTGCTGAATATTTGCTAGAGTAATTCAGTAATTCAGGGATGCAGATCCTTGCTCAAGAGCACAGAGGCCCCCACTGGAGGAATAAAACCCGCAACCTCTTATTTAAAAGCCCAGTTCCCTAACCACAACACTACTGCGTAGCCCTGTGGTCAAGGGGACTCTGTAATGGTGACCAGAACTGGGCTATTGACCAGACGGTCATGCCCCTGAGCAAGTATTATTCATTTTTACATTTTAGAAAATAATAATTTGGCACCCAACATGGGGCTGAGCTAGTCCAATTCCCAACTTAATTTGGAAGAGCAAGTACTTAACCTGAACAGCATTCAGCAGCCAACTGCTGCCAAGTGAATATCCGTTATTATAAATCTCTCACAATTTATTTTCACATTTTGGACACGTCTACAGAGAGAGAACATCCGAGCTCACTCCTATAGTGTGAAGTACAAGCTACTGTATGAACTCATCCCAGGAAAAATGATATCAGACAGACAAAGGTTTATTACCTACTCCCTGTATGGAAGAAGAGAGAGATGTGTGTGCTAGGTCTGGGAGATAAGATGTGAAAAATAAAAAAAGAATGAGCATCACTGTAATATTTTGGTGGGCCTAAACCAGAATGTTTAGGGGTGAGTACTGAGGGTATAAATTGTGAAGACAGAGGGTCTGAATTGGGGGGGGGCAGGGGTTGTCGGAAGCGATTGTGGACGAGGGAGAGGGCAGGGAGCGTTCACGGACTGGAGAAGCAATCGCCACAGACATATAACAATACTGCACAATTAAAATGTGATCCTAAATAAAAAATGCATTATTATTATAATAATAATAATAATAATAATAATAATAATAATAATAATAATAATAATGCCGTTCTAATAATAATAAGTATATACTGCTAATAATAATAATAATAATAATAATAATACTAATAATAATAATAATGAGTGCCGTTCTCGTACAGTACATCTGCAAACCTGAAAATGCAAAAATATCTGAGAATTACCAGTAGAGGGCACTAAAGAGACTAGAAACTTTTTCATTGACTTGTCATAACAGTGTGAGGGATGAGGCTGACTGCTTTTTAAACAGAATAAATTGCCTCTCCCAATAACGACCACACATTTACAGAGCAAGTGGCAAAAAATATATCCTTCTCTACATTTGTTTGTCTGGGCTGATGCTCTTTCATAGAAAAGATACAAGGAAATTGCAGCCAATCAAACATCCCATTTGTCTTCTGTTTATCTGTAATTGGGGGAAAACAAAAAAATATGTTAATATGAAACTCAAAACAATAAAATCTCATCCTTAACTGACCTTACCCCCCAAAAAATAACAAAAAAAAAAAAAAAAAAAATGAAGTAGATGAGTAGATACAGCTCTTTATAATCCATTTTGACTAAAAGACTTTGTCAGATGATTAAATAGTAAATTAAACAACACACTGTGGACATAAAGACTGTCTAATATTATGAAACAATCACTCTCTACCTCCCACCCCACACTCACAAGGCCTGATGGGTATTTAACGTGTTGATGTCATAACGGATGTCTGACTAAACTGACCTGTGACTGTGAAGTCTATTCATATTTCATAATCCCCAGCCTTGCAAAGCAGAGTACGTGTGTTCATTTATTAATGCAAAGAAAGTATTCTGGCTGATTATATTTATAATGTCGGCGATGAGAAGGCTGCTGGGATCTCCATTTGAGGCTGCTGTTTATGGGAATAATTGTAAAGCAGATGATATTTTACCCAGGCCATTAGGCAGAGAATAAATATACAAGGCGCAAGTCCAGCATCAGTGAGCAGTATCCGCTGCTTACTCCAGAATGGAGAGTGTAGTCTCAATGCACTGCCCTTGGTCTGGAAAATGCCCTCGCAATGATGGGAAAACCTGCGGACCGGCCTGTAAAATCCCAGGTAGATGGGTTCACCTCTCAAGGAGAGGCCACTGAAAGGGATTGAGTTATCCAACAAGAGTCTCTCAGGAGAATGGAATTAAATGGGAGTGGAGAGCCCTGTTTGTGTGTGTGTGTGTGTGTGTGTGTGTGTGTGTGTGTGTGTGTGTGTGCGCGTGTGAGGGAGTAGGTATGTTTTGGTGCATGCATGTATGTGCGTATGTGTTTGAGTGTGTATGTGTGTGTGTATGGGTGTGAATGAGTGTGTGTGTGTGTGTGTGTGTGTATGTGTGTGTGCTTATGTGTGTGAGTGAGTATGTGCGTGCGTGTGTATGTGTGTAAGTGTGTGTATGAGTGTGTATGTGTGTGTGTGTGTGTATGATTATGTGTACAAGTGTGTGTGTGTGCATGAGTGAGTGTGTGTGTGTGTGCATGTGTATGTGTGCATGTGTATGAGTGTGTATGTGTGTGTGCATGAGAGAGTAGCGATGTTTTAGTACTTGCATGTATGTGTGTAAGTGTGTATAGTGGTGTGTGTGTGTGTGTGTGCATGTGTATGTGTATGAGTGTGTGTGTGTGTACGTGTGTGTGCATGTGTATGTGTATGAGTGTGTGTGTGTGTGTGTGTGTGTGTGTGTGTGTGTCTCAGAGTGTGCATGTGTATGAGTGTGTGTGTGTGTGTACGTGTGTATGAGTATGTGTGTTTATAAGGAATGTTTTCCCTTCTGAGCATACAGCCTGCTGTGAGAGTGTGGTTTCTCCTCAGTCTGTCCACTCACTAGAAGTGTGCTTTCCTGTGGTCAAAATTATACCCCCGAGCCTTTGTATGCGGGTCCTCATTGTCTGTCAGGAAGCACAAGGACTTTGCTTTAATTAAATTTGTTCTGGGGTGCCAACGATCTGTGTGTGGGCTGAAAAAACACAGCCCATCCCGGTTTGATTTTCGTGCCTCCTGCAATAGAGCTCCCACTTGAGACAGTTTATTGAAAAACATATTTTACTATTGCATTATTTTGTGAGAGCGAAAATGTATGTCATAAATGTTTATTGTTTTAAACAATCAATGGCCACTGGTGTCTGTGGCCATTGCCTCTTTCCCAGAGGAAATGAAGGCTCTGTACTTGACAGGAAGTGTCCCACTTTAGGACCAATCACCTTTTCCCTTTACTAATAGCTGACCAATAAGGGAACGCATTTTCATGAAGGACATGGATTTCATACACGAAAGGCTGTGAAGTGACTGTATAAAACTGGGTCTCACAGTCCATGCAATTTGGACTTTGGGGCATAATATTGCTCTGGAACAGTGGTCTTCAATTCTGGTGCTGGAGAGCCACAGGTTCCGCTGGCTTTTATTGTTACTCAGCACTAGAGTAGCCCAGCAATTGATCAGTTTAAGCAGCTGATTACACACCTAACTCAGGGCACCTGGTTTCTTGGGTCTACCAGCAGACTCAGTGGCCCTCCAGGACCAGAGCTGAAGGCCGCTGTTCCAGACCAATAATATGTCCCAAGGTCCAAATAATATGGACTGTGAGGCCCAGTTTTACATAGTCTCTTCACAGCCTTTCCTGTACGAAAGCCATTATTTCCCGGTCTAGAACAACTTGGTGCATTTGTGCTTCCTTCCTGTTCTCCTTGGGGAGAATGACAGACAAATTTTGGGGAAAGCAGGGAGTGATAGAGACTTAAGGCAAAATAAACCTGGGTCACAGACTTCTTCCAGTTTTGGGGAGTTTGAAAAACAAACAAACAAAAAAAAAACTTTAGACCTTTAAACTCTCCTTCACAACTTCTGGGACAACTTTAAAGTTTTCTTTGTCTTAAGGTCCCCAGACTTGCGGGGCACCTGGAGCTGCATGGCTCTCTCAAAAAATGAAAAAAAAAAAAACAAAAGCGCCTCACCACTTTAGCGTCTCATCCCCTCGCTTCCTCTTCCTGTCTGATCTCTGTGGGTTTTTGATAGCGGCGAATGCGCCGGGGAGTCTGGGAGAAAAGTGCCTTCCGTCCTGCGAAATGGCACGTAAAGAAATGAGGATGACAAAAGGGAGCCCGCTTATCTGTGCTTCTGCTGACTGCTGGGAGTTCAGCGCGCCCGCACCCCGCCTCAATCAATCACGCTCTGAGCGGAGCCCGGCGGACTTCCTGCCCGTCGCCTTTTGTCTACGCGGTGACCTTTCACCCCCAACGCGCTACCCATCCTCGGAGATAGTGGCTCATTCTGCGCCGTGCAGTTTCGGTTCGGAAGCAGGGAAGGATCCGCCAGACCAGGATTTTCTATAAATTATTTCTGCAATGTCCGTACTGTGCTCTTTTACCGAGACACCGGAGCATAACTCCGCGTCGGTCCCATTAACATTCCAGACTTGGCCGAGACACAACAGGATCTTCTCCCCATGGGCAGATTATATTCCACATAATTTGCAGCTCTGATTTCATTTTTAATCAAACCACATTATGCTCTCAGTTGCTGCTCACTCCTCATTTCAGTAGCCAATTTTTTTTTCAACAACAACAAAAAAAAAAAACAGCATCTTTAATCAAACTAGTATTAACTTTCTCCTTTCACACCCTGCTCTGTGAAATAGAGTATGCTTTGCCAAATAACTATATAAATAACTATAAGGCCCTGGGTTTGGTATTTTCAGCATTTTCTACACAAATAACTACAAGGACCACAGACTCTCACTCCTGGCAGAAGTTAATGTCTGGATAAAACTTCATACAGCCACACTATAAAGCTGTGCTATATTTTCTTTTCTTTAAGTTACTAGTCCTACAATTTAATTTCACAAAATCATAGATACCTGTTTGTACTTTAATGTCTTACTGTGCTGGGAATAAACACATTTTAAAGCGAAAACAATCAGATGAAGAAGGCTATCTAGTTGAGTCATCTTTTAATTTCCTCATGCACCTGTGTGTGTGTGTGTGTGTGTGCGTGCGCATTTGTATCCTATTTTAAAATTTATCCCCCATTTTATCCCAAACCCCAAAACTGAACCAAACTTGACCTCCAGCCAGCGACCCTTCCTCCGAGTCACGTGACGCCCATTCTCGCTATTTCCCACACTGCCGGTGTGTAACCGGTCATATACCGCCCGTCATGTCGGAGGATAGCGAGGTCAGCATTATTCTCGGTTCGTGCGCCCGCAGGCACCCGGTCTGACCAGTAGTGGCCGCTAGAGGACTCACCGCCGGTTTACCCCATCGCCTCACAGCGAGGCCGGGCCAACTGCCGGCTCGCCGATGCGAACCTCCGGCCGCAGCCGGCCTGAACCCGCAGCTGCAGGGTCCGGGATTTTGGGTCTGGGACGAGAGTCTTCACAGCGTGAGGCACCCGCGGGCACCGCACGTGCGCTCTCATTAGTGACATCAGAGCGGGTCGTTTTCTCCACGGTGATTAATGACGCTCCCTCACACGCGGTCCCTCTCTGCACATGCTGAGCCAGGCTGTCTCTCCCCCATTGAGACGGAGAGCCTCCCTGATAGCGCTCGACAGGTGATGCTTCCTTTCTCTTATAGTTACCTTTCCATTGCCTTTCCATCGCGAAAAAAGGTGAACCACGTGCTGGAATTAATTATCTGTGTCTGTGTCTTTTAAAAATGTTTTTTTTTTTTTTTTTTTTTTTTTTTTTGCAAATGTTTGACAAAATATCCAAAAATGAAACAGTAAAAAAACAAAAAAACAGAACAAAAAACAAAAACAAATAAACAAACAAAAAAAAAAAAAACCTAAAAGAGTATGATTCCAAATCCAGGAACTCTTGCTTTATACATGTTGGTAAACAAAACACATACTCACAGCCGACAGAAAAAAATAACTGAGAATTTGTTTTTCAGAGGAAACAGAAAAAAATATTCCACCTCATCATCAACTGATTGTGCCTTTGATGTCCCACAGAGAACCAAAATTTATTTATTTAATTATCTATTTAATTGTTTAACAGTCACTGTTTTGAACCAATCACAGAATGTTTCTATGAACAGGAAACATTCCACACTGAGTCAGTGACTGACAACAAATTGTAGGCTCCTCCCATTATGGAGTTAAAGACGATCCTCTCTTCCATCAGTCCTGTTTCCTGTTTCCTCTTTGACTTTGTATATTTATTAAAGTATGTCTTTCACACTTGCACAACGAAAAACAAATATCAGAAAAATGCCACATCTTGTCCATGTGAAAATGAATGACAAAAACACCAGACAATGACCTGATTTATTTATTTTTTATTTATTTATTTGGTCTCACTTTACAATAAGGTCATATGCATTGGCATTAACTAACGTAGTTCTTAACTACGAACTACTGAAATGCTAATCTGTACAATGCTAATGTTAATGCATTTGTATATCATTACTTCATGTTAACAGCTACATTAGTTGATGCCAATTCATATTGGGATTGAATAAACAGTTTATGTAATTGTTAATATTTAACTAATTATAAGTTTATCCTATGTTTTGCTAATGTATAAATAATGATGTACTAATATATTAGTTAATATATTTGTGAACTATAAGCTAAATTTCACGCTTAATTAATGTATTTGTACATCATGAATTCATGTTGAGAACTACATTAGTTAAGGCCAATTCATGTGACCTTATTGTAAAGTGTCACCAATTATTTCTTTATTTATCCACGTTGGCAGTTTAAAATAGAGCCCCGTGTCCCCACAGGAGGGTAATTTTCTCAGAAAGCTTCTTGGGAGATAAAGAGACCTGCTACTCCTCTTTCTTGGAAGGGACTTTCCCCGGTGGCCTTAATGAAAAAGCCCATCTCTCTTGTTGTTTTCGGCAAAGTGTTTTCGATTTCCAGCACGATGTGTTGAACAACCGCTTCAATCTGCCGTTTCCCTGCTTTTTTTCCCTTCTTTTATTTTTCTTTCTTACGTGATGGATGCAATTATAGGAAGCGCATATCATCGCCGAAAAGCCTTAACCTTTCCTGTCGCTGGACTAAAAGCATATATATTTAGGGCTATTGTATATCCATATATTGTTAAAGCATTTTTTTTTTTTCAATCCCTGTAACTCTTCACTAAATTCAAATGTCTTGTGATTTCCACCAACACCAGTTGTGTGTACTGCTGTTATGTGCCTGATGGTCAAGATAATCTTTAAAAAAAAAAAAAAAAAAAAAAAAAAAAAAAAATTAATCAAGGCCAAAAACATGCAACCTAAAGATTGGCTGAATTAAACCCAAACAGGACAATTTAACTGAATAAATCTCAGGGAGTGGGGTCCTATCAGGCCTCTTTGTCAAACCCCAAAGGGTTCTGGGAGTTGAGAAGAACAAAAGGAGATTTTCTGCTTTTCCGTAATTTTCCAGTTCCAAAAAAAAAAAAGAAAAAAAAAATTTAAATTAAAAATTGTACTCCATGTATTTCTTGTAGGTGCAGCTCTTGTAGGTGCAGCTCTTTAAATAGCTGCAAAACAATTATGTAACCATGTTCAAAGTGCCTTCTGTGAAACAATGTCCTTCGTGTACCAAAACACACCTGGTTTACAAAAAAAAAAAAATAAAAGAAGAAAATCTTTTCACTTAATGTTACACTTTATTTTTAACTGGTCGCAAAGCAGATGCTGCACCTGCAAGCAAAGCACAAGGTAAATGCAGGTCTGTATTACAGACAGAAAAAAATAGCCTGATTTCCCTGATTTAAATCCCTGATTTCCTGATTTAATCAACGTTGAAGAGACAGACAGAACAATGGGTCGGGGGTAATCATGGCTTTGTTTAAAAAAAAAAAAATTTCTGAAAAAAGAGGGTTATGTGTTAATATTCGGAGCAGAATAGACTTTAAAGCTACCATCTGCCCCCCCCCCCCCCCCCCCAACACCATCCGCCCCCACTCCCCTTCAGAAATCACAGGCTGTGACTGCAGTGGCCTCTTCACACCCCTCTCAAGCCAATTTCATGCAAAAAAAGAAAAACAGAAGTTCATAAAAGTTCATACGTATGGAAACCGTTCAGTCATAATAATAAAAAAAAAGAAGTAAAAGATGGCAATCAAGTACAAATGAGTCTGTTAAAAATAGAGCAGGATCTGAAATGGCAGTAGTGGCCTTTTTGCTTGTTCTGACATTCTGATGTTCAGCCATTACTTTAAGTCTCTGAACTTAGCAGCATTTTAACTATTTTTTTGTAAAAAAAAAAAAAATAATAAAAAGAAAGAAAAAAAAATGTTTAAAGATGGAAATTTCATGAGCGTTCCAGTGTCTGCCTAGAATTTATTTCATTTCATTCCTCTGTCAGGAACACTTTTACATTCCTCTCTCTCTCTCTCTCTCTTGCTCATAAAAGCGTTTAATAAACAGAGGAGTCTCACAACAGTGAATTTTATCGTTCTCCCTGCTGCTGAATGCATACCCGGGAGTAGCAACAAATCTCTTCATATGGGCCCGCATAAACCCTCTGAAGCCTGGTTATTTTACGAAGCAAAAATGTAAAAAAATAAGCAACTGTCCCAATGTGACTGCTGTTGAGTCAATTATGTCAGCAAAATTAACATTTCAAGCTGTAACACACTGCCATGGCTGTTATGACAGGTGTAATGCCACGCTTATGACTATGTACCTGGAAACCTACGCGGCATATAGTTTAAGGAAAGTGTTAGCAGTTTAACAGTAGAATTAGCAAAAGCATTTCATGTCCTTAATATGAACAAAAATTTCATCTTAAACTGATAAAATCCATTAATATGGATACAAATATTGTTAGCAGATAAGATATACACATATAGTAACCATATAAAGCATACATTTCCCAGGTGAATCCTGTTCCCTGATGATGCTCAAAGAGGGCAGAATAAGAAGAAGAAGAAAGCTGAGCTGGGAGTAGTTCTTATCCAGAGCAACTTACGCAACTTTAAAAATATTTTTTTTTCTTACCTAGCATTTGCATTGCATCCATTTATAATGCTGGATATATACTGAAGCAATGCAGGTTAACTACCTTGCTCAAGGTTACAACGGCAGTATCCCACCGGGACAAGACCGGTTCCCTAGCCGTTATACTACACTCAGCTCTGCCCTAATGAGAAGCAGAGAAAGTTTAATACCACAGCTAGCCAGGTCCTGAACACCCCAGGGTGTGCTTCTGCAGTTAGCCCAGGCGCTGTACCCTGGACGGGTCTCCCATGCAAATCTATGAGCTACACGCTGAATTTATGCATCTCCAGATCGTTAGCCAGTCTGTAGTTTCTGGTTAGTGCAAAATCTTCTGGGAAAAATAAAAAAAAGCGGGAGACAGTTTTATTTATTTATTTATTTTTTTTGGTGACTCCCTCATGTTTAATGTGTTGAGTAATTGATAGATTTGTTACTGTGAGCCATAAGGGATGTGTGTGTGTGTGTGTGTGTGTGTGTGTGTGTTTGTATGCATGTGTGGGTGTGTGTGTGTGTGTGTGTTTGGAATTCAGAGAGGCTGGCCACTGCTCAGTCGATTTTTTTTTTTTTGTCTTCTTTTGTCAAGTGCCTGGGATTTTAAGCAATGTGACCTTTTTAATATGCCCACCACCCTCCCGCCTCCCCCCCTCCCCACCCCCACCCCACCCCCACCTCACCCAATAAGGCCATACGCACCAATAATTTCTTGACAGCTGTGATTGACAGCTGGGTACAGTGTGCTTTGCGATCCTCCAGGCGAGGTTTCGATGAGATGCATTCAAGCTCTCTGCATATCCATTCGGCAGCCAGGAAACTTTATTTAACGGATACCCTTTCTCCAAGACTCGGTAGCACATTAAATAAGACGAATGAGCTACGGAGAAATAATAAGCACTGAGCTGATTGAAATGACAGCGAATGGTCACCGCTATGCTAGACAATTATTTAACAATAACCTCCTGGAGGGAGATCTAAACTAAAACGCCAGCAATGCCTTTATCTGCGTTCATCTGTTATGCAAAGATAAAGAAATGATGATTGAAATGAAGTGTAGGATAATAATTTAAATGCTGGATAACGATCGTATTGATAAGACAGTGGAATCTAGTTTGTCCCTCTGTGGAGCCACAGAAGCCCATTCTAATAGCAGCTTACAAGCAGCCACAGCAGCACCAGCCACGGAGTAACTCTGGCTTAAAACCCACAGTGATACTAAGATCAGCAATAGCCTGATTGTGCTGTGCGTGTATTTAACAGACACACTAATCCAAAGGCTACTCACAAAGCTTACACCTCCCTGCCATGACATCCATTTATACACATAGATGCAATTAGATGCTCACTAAAGTGTTTCAGGACAGGCATCTTGCTCAAAGGCAGGGGCACAGCTTGGAATCAAACCCGCAGCCTCTGAGCCACAGGCCGACTTCCATCTCAGCCGCTATAGCGCTCTGCCGCCATATGTTCCCGCCGGGTTCTGAAAGCCTGGTGCTGGGGCTGTCAGACTCCTCCCCCCAGGGGGGGGGGGCGGTGCAGCGGGAATGGCGCACTCCGTAACCCATCATTTATCCCCGGAGTGACGCGGCGGCGCGGCTATTGAATTAGCCGCACGCGCGGTTCGCACACCTGCCCGTTTTTCCGCTCTGCGAGTCTCTGCACGTATCGCACGTCCCCGGGAGGCTGCCTCAGGTACAGCCCGTGATGAGCAGGGATCTGCGGGAAAAAAATACAACAAAGCAAACGATTAGACTACCTAAGAGTAACGAGGAGAAAATAAAGGGAAGGTTTCTAGATCCTTTACAACCCATTCATAATGCGTTTCACAGGCTCCCCTCTAGGAGGCGCTATAGATTTGCTACCCGAAACCTCAAAAAACACATTTATGTGGTGAGTCCTTAATGTTGTGATTTACCACTCTAATGTACTGGTCACGTAGCTGAGGCTCTGTTGTGCCCTGTAGTTTATGTACTGGGTTGTTTGTGGCCTGTGCTGTCTGAGCCTATATTGTCTGTATGATCAATCAATAAAGTATCTATCTATCTATCTATCTATCTATCTATCTATCTATCTATCTATCTATCTATCTATCTATCTGTCTGTCTGTCTGTCTGTCTGTCTGTCTATCTATCTATCTATCTATCTATCTATCTATCTATCTATCTGTCTGTCTGTATGTCTGTCTATCTGTCTATCTATCTATCTATCTATCTGTCTATCTATCTATCTGTCTGTCTGTCTGTCTGTCTGTCTGTCTGTCTGCAGTCAACATTTTTCTGGATAAAAAAGAACAGGAGGTCCTTGTGCTTAGATCTCCATACATACTCTACAGGTGCTGCACAACCTCACCTGGCAGCAGCCATGTTTGAGTAGTCAAAGGGTTAAATACGGTGCGAAAGACACATCAAGGGGTCGCAGGCTGAAAGCTGGTGTCGCCGTCAGTTTGCACAAAGGGAACTGATACACGCGCGCAAAAGGCGTGACATGTCCAACGTTTAATCGACAAAATGCAGACGTGAGATAAGACTGTCAATCAAACGGGGTTCCGGTTGGCTGAATGAGAGAGAGAGAGGGAGAGAGAGAGGGAGAGAGAGATTTAAAAACCCCTTTTATTGGGACATTGATCAAACACAGAATTTACTGTACTTCAAAATAAAAATAATAGGCAAGCGATATACAGAGAGAAAAAAAATATATATAGCCACAGGCAGAAAAGAGAGAATAAATATATATATATATATATATATAGAGAGAGAGAGAGAGAGAGAGAGAGAGAGATCTGAGAATTCAGGTGCTTAGCAGAAGATGAGATGCGATTTAAAGCATTGACGACATGCATTTTAACGAATCTCAGCAGTTGTTGTTCCAAATGCTGTTAGATGCAAAAATACATTACATTACATTTAGATTTATTTGGCAGACGCTTTTATCCGAAGCAACGTACAATAAGTGCATACCGAAGGTCATTGGAGCAACTACAAAAGCTACACTACAAAACTAAGCTCACCAGGGCATTCTTGATTCATAACAATGTGATCTTGACACACTAAATGTTTTTCTGTTATATGTCTGTTATATGTATTTCAGATTTTTCAGCCTGATGACGGCCTGAAAAAAAATGGTGGGACTGAATAAAAAGTGCAGACATTCTTACATGGATCCAGTATCTATACTCTTAAATTAAAGCTGGCAGTCTGCACTTTAACCTCATATTCATTGTTACATTTGAATTCCAGTGTGCTTCAGTACAGCGCCAAAACAGCAATAACAAAAAAATTGTGTTACTGTCCAAAATGCTTACAGACTGCACTTGTCATTGATACCAATGCTGTATCCCCTGTGATGAGCTGTTCGATAGAAAATTCACAGCCTCTCACATCTTTGAGAAGGAGTTCAGAGAGTTAATTATGAAACTGGCACTCAAGCTCAATTTCAATTAAAACATTGCAGGATCTTTCAAGGCTGAAAACATCATTTAAGTTAGCTTGTGTCTTTACCACCAGATTAAAGCATCTGAACAAACAATGGCTGAATTGATGACTAAATATATGGAGTATCGGGTGCCGCAAAACAAATTAGGTGTGCTTCATTTGCCAAGGCTTCCCGCCAAGAATCCATGGCTCTAAATGGAACAATTCGTCTGTTGAGTGCTCCCTTTGTTACTTACAACAGAAAACCAACGATGTTGCTGAAATTAATGGCAAAAGTCGCATCGCGGCTTTCTTTTCTGAAAGTCGTTTCGGCGTCGTAAACAAGCATCGCACGCCTACCCTGTTACTTCCTGGCACCGAGCTATGAAAGTTAAAAAAGGCTTTGGTACTTTTTTTTTTTTTTGCCTTGCTGTCCTTGAAGTGGTTTTAACGTCTCACGCCCTCCGCCCCGTTCAGTCACGTTGGACAGAGTGGAGCTACTCATCGGAGCACAAAGGAAGCTGCTCTGCTTTCTCTCCGCACAGCGGCCCGCATTTCCATGACGAAAATGCTCCTTGAACATTATTACATTGAATTATTCATGTTTACGAGCTCGATACGATCCGCTCAATCCAGTTCTGTTTCATCAAGCCCTGGAGCAGGCTTTTGGACCACAGGCCATAACCCAGCAGCTAGGACATCGATATGTTTATTCTCAGCTCGGTGTCAGTCAATGTGCAGTTCAGCATTCTGATTATGGCTGTGTGGTGCATCGATGACTTTTACTGCCAGTTTGCCAGATAAAAAAAACAACAAAACATCAGACTTATTGGGATTTAACTATGTGTGTATGTGTGTGTGTTTGTATGATTGTGTGTGTGTGTGTGTGTTTGTGCATGCATACGGGCATGTGTGTCCATGTGTGTGCGGTGTGTGTGTTTCTTTGTGTGTGAGTGTTTATGTGTGTGTGTGTATGTACATGTGTATGTGTGTGCAGGCATTTGCTTGTATGTGTGTGTGTATGCATGCGTGTGTGCATGCTTGTGTTTGTATTGTGTGTGTGTGTGTGTGTGTACATGCGTGTGTGCATGCCTGTGTTTGTATATGTGTGTCTGTGTGTGTGTGTGTGTGTGAGCACGCATGCGTGTGTGTAATTGCATGAGCTCTGGGACTCATTTAACATTGGAGAGAAAGTTAAGAATTCGGTCTCGGAGGATTGGCTCCCAGGGCTACACCACTCAGTCACCAGCATTACTCAGCTCAGTAGTAATTATGTTCATGCAAATTTCTGTTTTCAGGCCAAATTACTCTTTTTGGGTGGATGTCTTTGCCACAAACACAGACACAGAAATATATGGGAAAGTTCTGGGTCATCATTTCATTAAAAATATTTACCTCATCAGTTAAAAATATTCAAATAAATACATAATAATAATAATAATATAATAATAATAATAATAATAATAATAATAATAATAATAATAATAATAATAATAATAATAAAACCTTGCATTTATATAGAACTTTTCTCACACTCAGAGTGCTTTACTGTGATAAGGTAGAAAATCTCCACCACCAGCGCCAGTGTCTAGCACCCTCCTGGGGTGTTGCATGGCAGCCATTTTGCACCAGTTCGCTCACCACACATCCGCTGAGGTGGAGAGGGAGGGAAGTTTTTTTTTTTTTAGCCAATTAAACTGGGGGATAATGATGTGATTTTCTCAGACAGTGAGAAAAGCCTGCATGGCGTTTTCGCAGACAAACAGGTGCTCCCGTCCCCGTGGATGCATGAAATTGTCCTTTGCTTGACGCGCATTTTAAAGACACGGATGCTGTTAGCTTGGATCTGAATTTTTTCCGCGGGCTGACGAGACCGTCATAATGGGTTCGGCGATCCAGGCGACGAAAAAAAGGAAAAAAAAAAATGTTTATTGAAAGCCAAAATACCATGCTGCAAAGCACGCGCATCACAGGAACTTGCGAGAGGACCGTATAAACTGCAACATCTACTTATAGAGAGAACATCTCTCTCTCTCTCACTGTGAGAGAGAAAATTTGACTTTACATCACCCTGCATTCCAATGAGGGGAGATGGGGGGTGGTGTCACATTATTGCATCTCCATAGCAACAACCTCTATGGTGCAAACTGTCACATCAAATCCTAAACATTTTGGCATCCAGCCTACCCCCTCCCCCTCCCACTGCCCCTCCCTCCTCCTTCACCCCTCGTGCCCAAGGTACAGATGCGCTCCGGCCAACCCCGCTAACAAGTACCAGCGGATACACTCTTCTCTTCCTCCCCCCCCCCCCCCCCCCCCCCCCCCCCCCCAGTTTATTCCCGCACACAAACAGGAAGCATGACATGGGCTGAAGAGGCATTCTGGGAGTTTCCCTACTCTTGATGCCGAGGTCTCGCGCAGCCAGCAGGGAGGTGTCGCCATGGCGATTATAGCAGTAAAAAAGAAACGTCCTCGCTGAGAGTGTTTCCGGAACGTTCCTGTTACTCGGTAAAATACAGCAACAAGAGCAGCTAGCTCGGGGCTAATCGCTGTTCTTTTCTTTAATTTCCTTCCTTGTTAAGATTGGCCCTCTACTCAAAGCTTTTTTTGTTTCTCGGAAATTGAACATAATACGGTCCTTCAACTTTGACGGTAGAGTTGTGTGTATGTGTATGTGTGTGTGTGTGTGTGTGTGTGTGTGTGTGTGTGCATTCGTGCGTGTGTATGCGTGTGTGGGAGTATGAATATGTTAACTTCATCAAATCAGGCTGCTGTAATCAATTATGCTTTGTCAGCACAAAACACTTAATTGTTGCAAAGAGAATATTGAAAGAGATACAAGCCAACATTTCCAGGCAAAAAGCCTAGACAGAACTCCAGACACCAAAATACACAAAACAGCCCGGATTTGAACCTGCAGCCAACAGAACTTATAAGCAATGAGTACAGTTACATTCCATACAGTGAATCCCAAATCACACACCCACCCTAAATACAAACTCTCCTCACAGCCCCACCCTAAACACCAACCCCACCCTAACCTGAACCTCAACCTTACTGTAAATCATACCCCTGACCTAAACTCCACCCTCACCAAAAAACAACACCCCTAACCTTCACCCCACCCCCACCAGAAACCCCACCCCTAACCCTAAACTCCACCCCCACAATAAATCCCACCCCTAATCTAAACCCCACCCACATAATTTCCTTCCCCTTCCGCTCGATTCCCATCGACCAGGAGACACTGGAAATTGGGAGACCGGCCAGGCCGCGTGTCCCAGCGCCCCGCGGCTCGCCCGTCCCGTTCAGAGACAGGTATCGACGGGTGCGCTCGCTCCCTCGCTCCGCGCCTCCCTCCCGCCCCAGGAACGCCGATAAACAGCAGCCCTGGCGAGGAGGCCGCTCGATGGCCCTGGCACATCCGCGAGATTCCTCTAAATGGGCAGCGATTGTGTTCCGCAGGAAGTCCCGAAGCCAGGCAGTCAAGCAGGCCGCCAGGCCCTCGTTATCATTTCAAATAAGGGCCAAAACCCTGAGAACTTTAGCGATGAAAATTACTTTCAGCTGCAGTAATGTCTTTAGATAATGAACTGATTGCTTTGACATTTGTGTTTTTATTTTTATTTTTTGGTTTTCATTGGCAAGCTTTCGACAGAAAAGATGATATGCTAATTTTGACACTGTTTGAAATCACGATGAATCATAAATGCAGATGCGATGGCAATTAAAATAGCATATTTATTTATTTTTCTTATTTTCCTGAACCATTTTCAAAGCAAATCAGGGCAAAAAGACACAAAAACCTGCCTTTTAAGTCTGTTTTCGGCAATGTCCTTTTCAAATACTGCCATTAGGAAAGCATTGTAATTTCTTAATATTCTTTATCATTTCAGAACAAAGGGAACGGTTTTACTGGTTGTCGGTCTGTTGGGGTAACTTTTTATGCTTGTGGTTCATAAATTCTGCCTTCTTGCCAATATTGCACTTCTGTGTTGCCGATGGTAACACTGATATTCTCCACTACCGTAAGTCACTCTGGATAAGCATGTCAGCATAATATTATATCTCCCTTCTGACTGAAAATATCCCTGTCTGGGTGTTGCTATGGCTGACTATTCATTTCTCTGTGGCTCACCCAAATGCAATTGTAGCGTAGGTTTCAGCACAGGCGAATACATGGCTTTTGAGATCATTAAGACAAGGGGTGAAAATGAATTGTCATGTTTTAGGAGGAAATTCTGAAATGTGGGGGTCCAGCATTGCACCAAAAGCAAGTAGATGTCCCACACAGGAGCCCCAGACTATATTTTTTATTAGGGCACACACACTTGGCTCTCTTACGTACAGACTACAATTCCCATAAGCACAAGCGCCACCATGTCAGAGACGAAAACAGATTGTAACTTTTCCATACAGATTTGGCCTGCAGATTCCTTTTGTTAAAAAGCATTCTACATGACAAGACCAGCGGAGGTTTCATCTACGCTTGAGGTATATTTCTTCCGCAAATGCTATCCTCAACCTCTCTTCAGATGATCAATACAGGTTAGCAAGAAATCATTATCTGCGTATGATTACACTTCATTTTACTGCTGGAGCTTAGAGCAGCAAATCTGACAGAGATGACAAATTACAGTTCTCAGAAAAACAATTTATAGGACTCCCCTCGCAAAGCGGGACCCGAGGAATGTAATTTTTCCAGTACATATTTTTTTTAAAAGCGGAATGTCACTTGTACGAGTGCGCATAATCTATGCGGTGGGTTTATCAATAAAGCACGGTTTGTGAAATGCAGCTTTGGATGGCCTCCCCCTTCCCTGTCACCCTCAGATGCCACTTTCGAACCCGAGGTAATGCGTTTAAGTCAACCGCTTTGCTTCATCAATCATTCAGCGGAGGTAATCAAACTTCGGGAATTATGAAAAATGCGCCTGTTGCCTTTGCCACACAACACATCTTGCAGAGAGAGAGAGAGAGACAGAGAGAGAGAGAGAATACGTCTACTCAGCATCACAGAATGTAGCCCTTGCCAAGTTAAAAAATGAAAGTGGAAATCTGAAAGAAAAAAGAAAAAAACAAAACGACTGCAGAAAATGGCTTTCTGTGCCACAGTTCTGTATTCTCACATATCTTTTACAGAGTATGCATTTATATGGATAAGACACCCAGGATAAGCATCTACTGAACCACAGCTTAGCCCACAAAGGGTGGAGCTCACCCACCTGCTAACAAAAGGGGGGGACCTACCGGTGGGAGAAAAAAAAATAAATCTCCAAAATTGTGGAAAATCATTTTTGATAGAAAGGCGAAAGGCTACCTCCAGGAGCTCTTTATTCTGTGGAAGCTTTTCAAAATCGGACAAAACTTAGATGATACTTAAATGGAGTTGGACAGCAGTCCCATTGCCTCTGTGTATCACACACCCACACACACACACACACACACACCCAAACACACACACACACACACACACACACAGGAGAGTCTAGTGTGCTGAGCTGCTGTCCAAAAGCATTCAGATCTGACTCAAACGTTACGGCCATTCAAACAATAAAAAACTAAAAACTAAAAGTTGAAAAAAAATGTGTGTAAAAAGTTTTTTTTTTAGAAACTATTTTCACCTTGAAGAAAATCAATAGTCCCCACACAAAGTATCATTTCTGATGTGTGAATCAGGCAGCTGCAATTTTTTACAGGAGCACTCTACAGATACAGAAGCTGAGATTCTCTGAAAAGGGATGTCTTGACCTCAGTCCAGCAACTTTAAACCCTGACTCTGCCTGTTCACACAGTAATGAGCTTAGATTCTCCATAAAAAAACCAAAAAGTGTTCTTTTTTTTATTCAGAGACACAATTCAGTGTCTTTTCTGTATATTTTTTGTGGCATCGCATTTTAAAAAAATGTATATAAGAAGTGTGCCCTGCGATAGATTGCTGGCCTGTCCGGGGGTGTATTCCTGCCTCTCACCCAATATGTTCCAGCACCCCCCACGACCCTACCCAGGATAAACGGGTGTAGATAATGGTGAACGTAAGAAGTGAGGTGAGTGAAACAATGGTTGAGAGAAAATGAGAAAAGAAGTGAGATTCAGTCAGTCAGTCAGTCCTCCTCTTTGGAGAAGGTAGCTCTGTGAAAAAGGTGACAGACTCTGCCTTCGATTATCAGCAGTGCTGCCGTTTGCCCGGTCTTACCCTCCCCAGGGTGTACCGCTGATCAGTGTGTGTTCGGCCGCACTCTGCCCTGCTGTGAGGCCACGCTCTTGTTCCTGCTGTGGCATGTCAGACTCAATCCTCGAATCCTCACCTGATGAGCCTGCTGTAGCTCCTCAATTTCTCATTCGTTCTCAAGCAAGTGCCCTTTCAAATACTAAACGCTTCTGCAGATTTTTAGAACCCCAAGAACATAAACAAGTGATTTATCTTTTTTTGTAATGTTTTTTTTTTTTTCTCAATTGGGAATGACACATTTTCTCTCTTCAGCTTATGCACTGACTCCACGTGAACACTAGGGGCGCTGCCGCTTTCAGTGCACACTGCGTGTGTGCTAGTGACTACAGATGCCCCGACTGCAGGTTTGATTCTCAGGTGGATAAAGTACTTAACCTGATTTCTTTCAGTAAATACTTAGATATAGGCTATAAATGGGTTGTATGTATAAAAAAAACTACTCTAGATTACCCCACACACACACACACACACACACACACACATACACACATAGGCGCACACATACACGCCCACACTCACAGACACATACACACACACACACACACATACATATGCATACACACACACACACACACACACACGCACACACACGCACACACACGCACACACACACACACACACACCCTTAACTCCTTCCTTCCTCCTCTGTTGTTCTTAATCACGCTTGTTTATACTGCACTCTCAGGAGTAAAATTTAGGCAGCACGGTTTAATGACAGAAGATGCAAATGACCCATTTTACTGTCGGTTAAACAAGCTCAATCTTTATGTGAACATACCCCCCGTTCAACCTCAGAGAAACATGACATAGCACCGCACTAGTACGGACCTTACTTTCCAAAATAAAGAAAAGTCACAGTCCGATAAAGGAACTCATATATTATTATTTTCCAGCCTGACTTATTGCACAGTAATTCTTAGCCGTATTCAGTGATGAATTTAAAAGCCCTTGGATCTGCTAACTTTAGCTCACCGGCTGACCTTTATCAGAGCAATATATTTGTCAGCCCTTGTTTAGCTGCATTTTTTCCAGGCTTATATATAAGCTTTAGAGACCCCTGAGACTAACCAGGCTGTCAATCTGACGTGAGGTGAGTCCGGCCACATCCTGGGGGTTCCCTGTGCAAATAAACCATCCATTCATTTTCTATACCACTTACTCCCCTGTGTCAGGATCGCAGAGGGAGATGCTGGATCCTATCCCAGCATGCTGTGGGCGAGAGGCAGGAATACACCCCGGAAAGGTCGCCAAACCATCGCAGGGCACACACGCCATTCACCCGTTCTGTACATTCATACCCCAAGGACAATTTAGGCTCTTAGTTAGCCTGTCCTGCGTGTCTTTGGACTGTGGAAGGAAACCCAAGTGGACGCGGAGAGCATATGCAAAAACTACGCAGAAAGGTCCTCGATTGAGATTTGAACTCGGTACCCTCTTGCTGTGAGGTGCTGACGTTACTCGTTGCACCACTGCGCTATCAGTTATTTCCTCTGATGAGTCATGATCTCATGTGGACGGGGCTCTAATAAGATTTGTTGATTCCAGTCAACCGAACCAGTGATCAGTAACAAAATCCTGCAACTTTCTAGACCCAGTCAAATCACGGCAGGCCGATCTCATCAAAGATCTAATTCCCCTTTCAGACAAGACGAAGTTAGACAGAAAACAATTAAACTACCCAGTTAACAATGAAGGTTTGGCTTGTTATCATTAGCTTTGCCATTAAATTCTTCATTATCTACCAAATTATTTGCTTTAATGGCCGCGTGTCCACACTCTCTCCAATTAGGAGCCTATTGATTCACTGCCGCCTTTAATTTTATAATAACTTTAACTTTAATTCTATAATTATCTCTCTTTCTGCAGTTTCCTTTTGGAATATAACACAATAAGCAAAATGTGAATCTTGGACTTTTATTCTACATGGCGTGCATAGCTATTTCTGACATAATAATGTGGCTTGAGTGGGCAAAACAATCCCTCAAAACACGAAAAGCATAATTAAGAAAAAATAACGGCAAAAACAGTTAGAATTCTGGGACTGCAATTGTGGTTGGAACAAAACCCAACATACCCAAGGGGCCCTCAGGACTGAGTAAGAGCCTTATGGCACTGCGTGCATGGTGCTGAATGGAGGGAAATCGTTACTCTACATTGCGTTAATTTATCGGACGCTGTCATCCGGAGCGTCTTGTTGATGTATGAGAAGGCCCCCATCTTGGTTCAGCGAAACGGACGGGCTCGAATCGCAAAAGCAATAACGCGGGTAGCCAAGCCGACATAAAACCGCGACGGAACCGTCGATACGTGCGCGGGAGACACGAGAGGCCTCCGGTGTGACACAGGCAGCCGACACGGCCCGCGTTTCCCCAGCGAGGCTGAAAAAAAAAAAAAAAAACACCCGTTCAGCGCGTAGCCGCGTTCACCTTGCCTGCAGTGCCGGAGGTCGTGGTTAATTAGACCCGCGTTAATTGCGGGCAATAATTTACGGGCCGTGCGGACGAGGGTTCCGCGAAGCGTGCTTTACGATCGGCCTGCGCGCTGACGCTGTGATGCCATCACCCCAGAGCGACGCGTACAATTGAGCGCGCTCGTACGTCTTTAAACCCGTTGCTACACACGACTGGCGTGTGGCAGGCGGTCTTGTCCAGAGCGACTTACAGCGCTGGTGCTCAAACTCCGTCCTGGGGGGCACCCCTGTTTTTCTGTTTTTTAATTGTGGTTTTCGTTCCGACCACAAATACAATCCCAGAATTTTTTTTTACGAGCTGTTAATTTTTCTTAATTAGCTGCTTTTCATATAAGAGGGATTATTTACCCTCTTTGAGTCAGAACTCTTTGAGTCAGAACTGGCATGGCATGAAAAATAAAAGTCCCATATTCACATTGTGCTATATTGCCAAGATAAAAAGGTTAAAAAACACAATAATGTTTTAACATTTCAAATTAAAGGCTGAGGCATATCAGTCCTTTTTCCTTAGGTGAGAAGGCTGTGCTGCCCTGTCATTCCATTGGTTATCAAACCACTGAGAAATTGAATTTCTTTCTTCTTCCGAGTTTCTACAGACTGCCTTTTATATTAATATATTATATTTGTCAAAACAATTTATTTATTCATTTTGAATTACCGATGAAGAAGAAAAATGGCTTATTTCATACCTTGCCGCACCTAGTCTCCTTAGCCACAGGTGCGACGCTAACGCTTCCGCACAGCGACGTTCAGTAGCGAGCTGTGCTAACGAGCATAGCCGTCACATCCTGCTTCTGTGTAAAACTCATTGGCTGTCGTTGTTTCCCAGAGCATCGCAGTAATGCACGCTGGTATATAATTAATGTTTGACATTTTGTCACGTAAATGTTGTCGTGTTTTACGATTGGCAGGAAGTCGCCCAACACAGCGGTTCGGTGTTAATTATGGCTGTGGGCTGTTTTCGTTGATATTACCTGTAGTGACTGTCACAAAGGGGAATTAATTAAACATTTATATAATTAAATTGTGATGTTAAAAAAAAAAAAAAAAAAGGAATCCATGAATAAACAATGAACCATTCTGTCTTCGTTTGGTAGAAGAATGTACGTTTGTCATCATCAACACAGCTATCTAATTTCTGCGAGAAAAATAAATATACTTTTTAAAGTTAAAATTGTGTAAAGGAAACAATGAAATGTTCCTTAAAATGAAATGTGTTCCGTATAAAGCTGTGTGTAGCCATGCTAAAGGTTGCTGCGTGACTCTAATTAGTAATTGCATTGAGTTTTTTTATCCATCTTTTGAAACTCTGTGTTAACTTTTTCACTTAATAAGTAATTTCACTTAATTTAACTTTTAATAGGTCTTTGGGTATGGGGGAGGAGCTAACTGAGAGTAGCTTTGACTCAAAAGAGGAAGTAATAATTACCCTAATGCAGTTTATGCTGATTTTATTCTGAGGAAGTAAAAGTAGGGGTCAACTGATGTTGTAAGGTGGTGGCTGTCGCACAGAGAATTAATTGTTAGGGCCAATACAGATGTCGAATGAGTTGAATGATTGATTGATTCTGTTAAGTGGTTGCTGTAGGGGCCCAGCATTCCAGTGGCCTGACCCTCTTTGTTTGATAAAGAGTGGATAAACTGATAGATTTCAGAGATCAAGTTATTTGATTGGTTGTAAGATTTTATTGGGAATTGTACTTTTCAAAAAATGCTTTCCAAATTTTCAAATGCTTTTATTATGAAAGAGAACTACTTTGACTAAAAACTTGGCTAAACTTGGATGGGTAAAAAAAAAAAAAAAAAAAAAAAAAAAAATCCATCAGGACTGGAGACATGATGATGATGTGTGTGTGTGTGTGTGTGCACATATTTACATATTTACACACATATTTGCATTTACATAATATCAGTATATACCATGCATGTACTGTATAAGGGATATTTTCTGTGATGCTGAGTAGACTCTCTCTCTCTCTCTCTCTCTCTCTCTCTCTCTCTCTCTCTCTCTCACTCTCTCTCTCTCTCTCTCTCTCTCTCTCTCTCTCTCTCCCTCGCTCTCTCAATCGCGTGTCTTATCAGCATTCTTTTAGCATAGAGGGCGTGGGCGCGGATATTATTCCAGACAGGTACCTGGCGAAGCACTATTTGGGCCGAGGAAGAGGTGCCGTCTGCATGCTAATGTTCGGCAGATCAGCCCTGCTTAACATGACGCTTTTCAAAAGGGACTTAATGCCACATTATGCCTTTTTAACGCTTTTCAGGTTGTTTGAAACTCAATTTGTTTTGTGTCTGCAGAAGGGTTGAAACAGAAACTGGTGTGTATGAAATATTGATATGCAAATTTGAACATTGAAATGTTAATTTGTGTGAAATCACTGGGCGTCACAGCCAGATCACAGAGTGATTTTTGTTCGGGTTTACGTGAGATTCAGGAGATGGTATCTACACACAATCACTCGGGAGCTTTTCTGTTCTGTTCGGCTGCTTATTAATCCATCAGAACTGTATGATCAGGAAAACAAAACCTACAGATAACAAAATGAATAATATTGTGAATACATAAACTAAAGGTGAAGATGTTAATACAGATTACTCATTTTAATTTTGAAAAAAAAACAAAACAAAAAACAAAAAAAACATTAGCACCAGTGGCAGATTTCACACCCAGAAGCTTCAGTGTGTGTGTGTGTGTGTGTGTGCAAATGTGTGTTTGTGTGTATGTGTGTGTGTGTCAATTAATTTATATATTGTTTCTTGAAAATGTTATACAGTAATGTTTAATTCCAAAACCTCAACATTAAGCTCTACTGGAATTAGCTTCATTTTGACTAATAAAAATCTATCGCATTACCCTAATGTTTACGAGGAGTAAAAAGCCTCCAACAGGTCTTTACTATTCACAAGCCATGTTGAATCCCACCTTTAAATGAGACAAGCCGGTCACTTCCTGTATGCGATGCACGTTCGGGGCTAAATCATTCACAGTGGAGATTAATACAGGGACTCTGTTCCTTATGGCAATGCTTCGATCAATCCATCATTCTGTGGGTAATACAATATTTACAAAGCATTACTGTGAGGAGGGAGAACGATGCTTCCAGAGCAAGGCTAGCCCAGGGGCCACGCAATGCTGAAGGCTGGAGACAAGGCCAATGCCCTGGGAAGCTGCAGAGAGCCTGCTGGGGGAGGCCTAAGTGTGTGTGTGTGTGTGTGCTGTGTGTGTGTGTTTATGTATGTGTGCATGTGCGTGTGTTTGAATGTGTGCGTGAGTGTGTGTGCGTGCGAGCGTGAGTGTGTGCGTGCGTGTGTGTGTGTGTGTGTGTGTGTGTGTGTGTCACATACTGTCCTGTTGAAAACTGCTGAAAATGAGGTTGAGATGGACAGATATGAGGCTGACAGATGGGAGATTTCTGAAAGGATTTAGAGTAAAGGAACAGAAATATTGCCTTGTAGGCTTACATGAGGGAAAGGGCAGAGAGAGGGCTGTTCTTCCTCTTCTTTTGGATGCTAGAAGAGCTTCCTCCCATCTGCCATGGATGGGGAGGCCTTCAGAACCAAAGACAGCGCCATCATCTTCTACAGCTGTACATTCAGCACCATGGACAGTGCCATCCTCTTCCACAGCTGAACATTCAGGACCATAGACAGCACCATCCTCTTCCACAGCTGAACATTCAGGACCACGGACAGCACCATCCTCAGAAGCACAACTGAAGTTGATTATAGCTATTAAGTTTTTTTTTTTTTTTGAGTGTGCATCTAGCCAATAAAAAATCATAAACAAAGTTTCTTTATTACTTTATGACATATAAAAACAAAAAACAAAATCAAAATTGGTATCATACTGATGTTACATGACGTTGAAATCTGACTGGATGGACATCATGTTGGTCAACTTCCACATGTGGTCCACCTGTATTCCATAGTTTATTACTGAGGTAAAAAAGCCTTTTGGGTGCTTTGGAGTCTTCCATTCTCAGAATCCTTTGATCTAATCCATTCAGTTAACAAGATAATTTGTTGGATTCTACCAAACTCATTATGGCCATTCTCTCTTTATCAAACTAATCACCTTTTAATCACGGCCAAATTGCCTTGCTGTGTGCTTCGCTAGAACAGATATTGAGACACGTAGAAGATATTGGCTGAATCACAAGCTACACATTGGGAAAACAGGCTTTGATCACTGAAACCTAGTTAACTTTCTACATTTATGCATAGAAAGAGAGAGAGAGAGAGAGAGAGAGAGAGACAACACGATTAACCTCAGCTGTACTGCTGTAGAAGAGGGTGTTACTGTCCATGGTTCTGAATGCTCAGGTGAATGGTGATTCTGCTGTTAATATTGCTGAAGGTCTCCCCAACTGTGGAAGATGTGAGGAAGCTCTGACAGCAACAAAAGAAGAGAAATAGAAATAGAGGCATATATATATATATATATATATATATATATATATATATATAAAGGGAAAATATGGCCTTATCCCACTGGTTTGAGCAGTCAGAGCTTTTGAGAAGAATAGGTGGTGCCGGAAAGGGATGAGAGTTGCTCTGCATCACCTGTGGCCAAGTGCTGGTGAATGGTCAGGGGGAGCCCAACTCTTGCCCAGGGAGCAAAGCTCTCGTTCCACAGTGGGGTCCCAGACAGACTGGCGGAGGTCTGTCCGGCTCACCCTTCATAGGGCCGTAGGAGGTTTTGCAGGGCCTTCACTGCTTCTCTGGGGCTTGGCTGGTTAAGCACTTCATTGATAAATTAAAGCACTTCATTGCTCAGATGAACTCAGCTTACGAGGATTTTTAGATGTGAAACGGTTGCTGATTTTAGGGTGGAAAAATACGGGGGGGGGGGGGGGAATGCAGGAGACTCTGTGGCTCCCTGAAGGGTTAGACCGAATGGGACTGCTCTTGTGCGACAGACACACGCTGTCTGACTGCGCCAGCTGCAATAAATGCGCATTCCCGCAGGCCGGCTGCAGAGCGGAACGCGGTGCCTCTGACATCCCCGCAGAGGAGCGGGAATATAAAGAGCGGCTTATTCTCAGGCCTGCTGACTCATTCTTCAGACTCCGCCGAGTGCCTCCACAAGAAATGGATTCCATTCAATTATTTCAGTCATCGGTTTGTATCCCAGCGATGCCAATTAGTGATTCACGATCCCAAAACAACATCTGCTTTGGCAAAACGCTTACAAATGCCGATTAAATGATTTAAATGAAATGTATGGTGAAGCAGTCTTGAATCACGACTCCAGCATAGATGCATTATATGGTACATTCACAAAAACTAAGTACAAATGTCTGTTTTTATTTATAATGGATAAAAACAGACATTTTATAAATACAAAATATTTACAATAATAATTTATTTTTTGTTATCACATTTGTGTACTTACCATATCTAATTATGACTGAGAAATAGCTCTGACTTCTTGAGGGGTTTTTTAGAAGCAACAAAAGGTGACACTATGAGAAGGAGTACTGTGTTCTGATATCCCATCATGGTTTCCAATCTAACTGTCCTTATGGCAATTTTGCTTTTAGTCCTCACATGTGATCGCATTTAAAATAGGCCTGTAAGATATAGGGATCACTGACCTACTTTTTTGGAAGCTAAAGAGTTGAGTTGAATGCATACTTGCATTATGGCTTTAACTGGATTTTCTTTCACCAAATTGGAGAAAAAGAATGTTTGGCTTCTTACAGTTCAGCCCGATTAACATAATTCACCACGACACTTAGCTTAGGTTATTCATACCGTATTCTCTGTTTCTCTGTCCATGGGCTCCACTACCCATGCCTTGATGCTGTCTGGAGTTCCAGATCCATCATCTGGCTCCTGTAAACTCCGCTATTCTAACTATACAATTTGGTCGAATAAAATTTAATTGAATTGAATCATTTTCTACTTTTATTACACTCATGTTTTAGAATTATAATGGGGCTCTACAGCCAAAGATGACCACAAAACCTCTTGTGCAATACCATGTAGCGGTGTGCTTTGGCAGATAAGCAGAGGCACTTAAGCACTGCTAATCAGCTCAGTGGACCAGCAGAGACAGGAAAATGTGCCCAAAAAGAAGAAGAAAAAAAATAATGCAGTTTCATCCCTGAGGAAGGCAGCTGAATCATAACTCAGCCAAAAGCACAAATCTACATGCAGGATCAGCATGGTGTCGGCTCAAAGAGATCGGCTCACTTCTCTCTGATTCCCAGAGGAAGCGAATCCACAGAGGAAAGCTCTTTCTCAGCGCTGTGCGATCACATGGAAAAGACTTAGCGTACGTATGACTGTGCACGTACAGAACATGCTAGTATGGAATGAACTCCTCCTTCGCCATTTATGAACAGTCTATAATGACTATTGCAGGGGATTGCATGCACATCATGCATTTTATTTCATGGTCTCAATGTGGTTTACAATGGAGGGAGAAAACTCCCCCCCAGCCACCTCCTGGGTGCCGTATCCACCTGGCTAACAAGGAAACAAAAAAATCAGATTCAGTGGAAAATGGCACAATATAAGCTTTTGTCTGGAATGAATATGTAGTGTACTTGTTTTGAGTGCTGGAAAAAATGTTGGTATCCCTCACACACACACACACACACGCACACTTTTTAAAAGACTTCATTTACAGGTGAGAAACAAAAGAGCATACTTTGCAGGACGTTTTTTTTAAATTCTTGTTTAATGCATGCGGGGGGTGGTGCTGGGGATGGTTGTCAGTGAAACTGATTTATTTGAACAGAAGGCAGCCAGCCTGGCCAGAGGAGGTTCTGCATGCAAAATTAAACAAAAGTGATTTTCCTTCTGCTATTGACGGTGCAGTTGCTTCACATGTCCCGGGCCATAAACTCTTTGCTTTGCTTTTGTCCCTACGGCCCGCCTGGAATCCGGGAGTTTTCACGAGCAGGCCCTCCCTGTCACGGCACCATGACTGACGACCTGTCAATCACTTTCCTCTGTCCCAAGGACACATCAGGAGAGCGGAGAGGGTGGAGCCACAGGGCTGAAACGTGGGTGGAGCCACTGGTATGAATGTGGGTGGAGCCATAGAGCTTAAAGTGGGTGGGGCCATGGGGCTGAAGGTGGGTGGTGCCCCAGGGCTGAATGTGGGTGGAGCCAGGGGGCAGAAAGTGGGTGGGGCCATAAGGCTGAAAGTACTGTGGCCGAGCGTCTGTGGTCCGCAGGAGTGCGGTTCGTTCCAGTCAGCCGAGGCCCGGAGGATTCCTCTCGTGATCGCCCGTATTTACGAGGGCTTCAGATTCAAGATGGCAAACGGAGAAGAACAGTCGGCTCTTTGATTAGCTCGGTGGGAGAAAGCGTACGACTAAGTCAACATTTATTATGTCTTCGACGCCAGACACAGGCTGGTTACCCCCGGTTGCCATGACACTAATTGCCTGGAGACATAAAGGAGAAGCATTCATAAAAGGAAAAGAATGAGCGGGGACCTGTTCTTAAATTTCCCCAAGCACCGAAATACCACTTCACGACCGCCGTCGAAATGCGCAGCATCTTATTCTAATTAGTGCCAAATGGATTATCAATTTGGCCCCGAACACCAGTACTACACATTGCATTAAAATGCGTGAAGAATAAGGGAGGAGAGGAAAAAAAATAACGATTTGGTTGCTTTATACTCAGCACGGGCTCGGATCCGACACGTTTTACACCGCCGCGGCGTGTTTTTAAAAACTAAACTGAAGAATTTACGAGGGCTAATCTTTTTTCACCGTCGTTTGTTTAAATCAGACTCTTTTTCCCGTCTCGAATCCAGTCCATTTACCATGTAGATTATCGGCCTGCAGCGACTGTGAGCATTAAGAGGCGGTCGGGTCCCGTGAAACGGCTGTGGAATATCATTTTGGGCGCATTAAAAGAGGCTTTAAAGACGTTCCAAGACCCTGTGGAGGAGGACATATGTTTTCGCTGCGTCTTGCTGCGGTCACATCATTAAACCTGCCGTTTAAACTTTTGAACCCTAAATACATTTTTTTTAACCATATGTCATCCAAAGAGAACATTAAAACGAAGCTATGTTATTATTACTATATTATTATTATTATCTATATTATACACAGAGGTTTTCCAGTTGCATCGGCTCATGGGTGAATAATTCTTATACTTGAACTGAAAAACATAAGATATATATGCATATAAATAAAAAAAAAGAAAGCAATGCTCTATGTAATGTCAGAAATCCGTCACTTAGCTCCTAAAGTTTAAAACCCCAAATGATGAAACCATCATGCTCACCATTAAATCGAAAACAGAATCTTCTTCTGTTCCTGAGAACTTTTTTTTTGGCAGACGTGAGGTTGCACCAATGACACCTATCTAACTGCTTGTGGTTAAGGGGTTTGGAAAGTGATGAGTTGAGGGTGATAGAGTCGGTGAAACTGAGAAATAAAAACTAATCAAGATGGAGGTGTCATTTCTCTTTAAAATCTCGAATCTCATTAATCACGCCCCATATTTTTCTTAAGTTTGTACTGTCAGCCTTTAACAAGCCCGAACAGATGGTATTGAATCAAAGGCTCTTTCATTAAAAGTTTACTTTTTTACAGCTTTTACCTAATGGTGTTTCTCATTTAATAAGCATAGACAATTACTATTTTGTGTCATTTTCTGTTGATTGCATAATTCAATAAGCCCTTGATGCCGTAATGGTGATTGGATTGGCTGGTGCTATTTTTAATGTAAGACTCTGACACTAATGATAGCTTAACAATGTCACTATTGGCATGTTTTATTATGAATGAGATTGAATTTACATTACTATTAATTTGAGTATATGAACTGCCTGATGTCAGTTAATACACAATCACAGAAATGCATCTTCTGAGAACCTAATAACAGTCCTATAAAAGCTTCATTTTGGTAAACTCCAGGCATTTATAATTGCTGTAGCTTTGGTAAATGCAGGAAAATAAAATATTTTTAATGAGTCTAAGCATTTTTTTTTCTTCTTTTCTAACAGCTAGTCACTGTGAACTGCAAAAATATCAAAGACTTCATACACAATTAATATTTTGTTACATTTTTGTTTATTTAGTTTAGGCAATCATAGTTAATATTAACTATTTAAAAAATAATAATTTGCTCCTTGTCAGTCAGAAAATGATTGGACGTGGCCCATGATTGCATCTCTGATGTTATTATCACCTCGTTATTGTTTTTTTGTTTTAATCATCTTTTTCTTTTCATTTTTGGAAAATGCAGATCCTATGATTTCCTTCTCCTTCCTTGACATGACAATGAAATAAGGACACGTTCATGTACAGTGATAACTCCTTTCCACGCTATTGCTTTCCTGTCTGAGCTATCATATGACACAAATCATTCACAAAATGAACATGTCATTTCTCTTTGTTCATTTGCCAGCAGTTTGTCCTCCATTCCCGTCGCTAATATATCAACCTCATAATCAACGTCAAAAGAGTAATTAGAGGTCAGACCATCCTTTTGTGCTGAACCACAATGAAGGGTCATTAATCTGATTAACACGTGAATGATCAAGACACTAACAAGAGACAAATAACAGGTAAAATCCACCCCACACACACACAGACACACAGAAACACACATGTGTGCACGCTCACAGGCGTGCAAGCATGGATGCAATACACACACACACACACACACACACACAAACTGCAAGAAACATGAGGAATAGAGGTGATTTAAGAAGGGGTCGGAATCCAGAAATCGACCGGTTCCGGTCCACCACAGGTGTGCTTTGTTAGGGTTGTAGTAAAAACCTACAGGATAGTGTAGATCTCCAGGAACAGGGTTAGACGGTATTGCCCTGGCGTAATAGTTCTGACTCAACGGTTGTGGGTTCAAGTCCCAGCTGAGGCTTTGTAGCTTTATTCTTGAGCAGATGTATTGGCATGTAATCTATATGAGTGACTGGGGCATCCGCTAAATACTGAAATCTCTGCTCATTGACTAGCCTTTGGCTTTGGTTGTCGGATACCATGGCAACAGGATCTGAAATGATGTCAACAGAGCACGACAGGGAGTAACCTTCATCTCTGATTCCCAGTTCTGCTTTCTTTCCCTCTTCTTATTTACCATCATCATTTCCTGGAGTTCAGAATCCATCCCTTGCAGGTCCCTAACTGCAACTCCTCTGTGTTTCATTTATTTGTCATATGATTTATTTATTGGTTTGTAATTATTTATTTTATTAAATTATGTTTAAAAGGTGCAGGGGGCTGAAAGATGAGAGCGGTGGGGAGACTTGTGAGGTATTCGTTTTCAGCATGTGGAGCTGAGAATTAAAGTCAAAGCATTCATCACACATGCTGGCTGACTAACCGCCTCCCCCCCCACCCCCGCCCTCACCCCCCCAGGGTTTCAGGCTGAACAGACACTTCTTCAGCAGCGATATATTAAGAAGTAACATTGCCAAGAATTGGAAAGTACAAAAACAAAGAGGCTAGAAATTTACAACCCACCCACCCTCCAATTTCCTGTTACAAAAAACACCTGAGAGTGTTAGCTAGAGCAAAACAGCTCTGTCATGGAAATTATTAACACAATGTGAGTATGTGAGAGAGAAAGAGAGAGAGAGAAAGAGAGAGACTGACTTTATCTTTCCTTAATGAACACACATCAAACTTTATCCTACATTAAAACCATCTTATCCACCCTTATACCTTCCCAACCAGAGGGGGCACAATTGCATATTTAAAAAAAAAAAAAAACAGGCCATTTTGATCTGGGATGCTGATTGGCCGAGACCGTGTTCTACAGCGATTGCAAATCCAAAGCCGTAACAGTTATTCAGACAGCCTGTTTGAACGGTATCGCTCCATGCACAGACTGGTACTTACAATGTTACAAATAAATAATATTGTGTCATACATTAATTGTTTCCATTAAAAGTGCCGTATTGCTTTTTATAAAAGCTTGAGGCCGTGCTGTATCATGGGGGGGGGGGGGGGGTTAGCGGCACTCCGCTTTTTTTTGTGTACAACAACTTCCCCTGTAGCCCTGACTGCATTCACAATACAGCACGGCCTCGTGTGCCCTATTGCTTAAGGGAGTCAGAAACAGCGAGAGAGAGAGAGAGAGAGAGAGAGAGAGAGAGAGAGAGAGATACACCAAGCTGCCATGTCCGCATCTTCATCTTCTCTTTGAATAAAGCATCTAAGCATTACCTTCGCGAAAACACCAGAAGGCGAGACGCAAATACACACACGTTTTGTACGACTCGCTTGGCTCCGTTACCTGCAACCGAGGCCAAAGCGTGGCGGCGCACACGTTAAATCGACGCACATATGGCGTGGGAAAGCACAACCGGCGCGATTTATTTATTTAAAGGGACAGGGGTTTACTTTGGCAGGATAGGCAGCACCTCAGGCAACCCCACCGTGTGTAAAGACAGGAGAGAGCAAAGTTACGCAAAGCTTCTGAATGCAGTGCATGCTGGAGCCCTGCGATTATTAAACATACACAGTGGCCAATATTATCTGCTTCCTCTGAATTCCAAGGGATGTGTTTTCATTTAACTCATATTACAGTCTTATTACGAGCATAATTTACCTAATGAATATGGATGATGACGCTAACGCAAGGTCTGGGAGAGTTTTTTTCAATGGCAAATTACCGACCAGACTTATTTAGATGAGCATTTTTACTTACATGTTTTAGTGGCAACATTTTGTAGAAAATGTTATTATTTTTATAACTTATTTTTTTAAAAGTAAATGACATGCATTATTCATGCTAATTATCATGGATGATTTCATTTATATTTTCAAATGATAGCTTTACTTATGAGTTGGCTTGGCTTAGAACTCTTGAAAAATAAAAAGGCTGTTGGAAGTCATTTTGCAATTAGTTAAAATCACAGCTTCAATCAGCACTGGCCAATCTTATCTGACCCCTCAATCAACTGATTAACTAATCATGGTCTTCAATCAAGACCTTGATAAATAGAATCAGGTGTCTAAGTGCGGGGCTAAAGAAAAAAAAAATAAAAAAATCCTGCACCTACAATGGCTCTTTTTGGATAAGATTGGCCACCCCTGGGTCAAATGCATCATTTAGGGAGGGTGGAGGGGGGAAATCAAAAGAGTACTTATTCCATTCCTTGCAGTCTTTCTTTTCTTTTGGTATCCTTTTGTCTGTCTGGCCTTAAAAAAATCTTTGCGTTTCTGTGTGACGATTGCCTGACTGAGCCGAACCTCTGGTTATGAAGGGTGTGTTCTGTTTCCAGTTAAATTTGATGTGCTTTGCTTCCAGGTAATAACCGTGTGCTCTGTTTCTGATTAATAATAGTGTGTCCAGTTTCTTGTTATGTAGAAGTAAGACAGACACAGTCCTGGCATTTCATGGCTTCACATTAACATTCTATATGTGTTGGCTTTCTTTAAAAAAAATAGAAAATAAATAAAAGAAATAGAAATAGACATATGCTTCCTTTATTGTACAAAGGGTTTTAAATCTTTAACAGTAGAACTGGGGATTATGATTTCTCTACATTCTGCCTTGAACAGATAGGGCCTGCCAGTGTTTCAAATGGGTTTTCGAAATGTTAACTTTCATTCATGCACTTCTCTGAAAGTACGGGTCTCTTGCCCCTTTATTATAGTTCATACCTGCACCGCCCGCAGACCGACACTTACACACTTACAACCCTACCGTGTAGTGCTGTGAAAAAGTAATTTCCTCCTTCCTGATTTGCTCTATTATTGCATGTTTGTCACACTGAACCGGCTCAGATCTTTAGACAGAATATAATATTAGACCAAGGGAACCTGAGTAAAAAAAAACAACAAACAACAAAACAAAACAAAACACATTTTTAAAATGATTTCATTTATTTTATGAACAAAGTTATCAAACACCTATATCACCCACATGAAAAAAGCAATTGCCCCCTTAAGCTTAACTGGTTGCACCACCTTTAGCAGCAATAACTGCAACCGTGTTTTGTTCCTGTAATTTGATAGCAGTCTTCTACACCACTGTGAAGATATTTTAGCCTACTGTTCTTTCCGTAACTGCTTTAATTCAGACAAAGGTTTTCAAGCATGAACTGCTCGATTCAAGTTCTGCCTCCACACATCTACTGGGATTAAGTCAGGACTATTGCCACTCCGAAGCTTTAATTTAGCTTCTTTTCAGCCATTCAGATGTGGACTTGTTTTTGTGCTTTGTATCATTGTCTTGCTGCATAACCTAATGATGCTTCAACTTCAGCTCACGGAGAAATGGCTGGACATCCTCCTTAAGAATTTTCTGGTACAGAAAAAAATAATTGTTCCTTCAATATTGGCAAGTCGTCCAAGTCCTGAGGCAGCAAAGCAATATACATGATTTTTATTTGAACTGCTGTCAGCTTCAAGAACCCCATCTGGATCACAGACTTGGTAATACCAGAACAGCAAAGTCATGTCTGCTGCACATTGTATGTTGCACACAAGCGATTTTAGCAGAGCTAAAATAAGCACTGAAACAACCCCATTACCCATGACATACATTCGCATTTGCATTCACATACACACACATACCCGCACATTTGTTTCTCCTTTTTTTTGCACATAGTGTGCTGTGAATGGGGGGGGGGTATAGTCAGAGATATAGCGGGCATGCAGCTGGTGCTTAATTTTTGAATCACTATGTGATGTAGCCGAAAGGGAATGAGATGAACAGGCACTGGGGGCAGGGCGCTGGGGGCAGGGCGGTGGGGGAGGGACTGTTGTGGTTGCAAAGTTACCAGACTGCTCAAGTGTGAGGTGAAACATGTACTGCAACGCAAACACTGCTATGTAAAACGGTATTCACTTAGCCAATTAGTGCTAATTATTCTAATTATTCATTGCCAGTTGCATGTGAACGGGTTTCCATGTGAATAGCCAGTGTTGAGGAACAGAAATTAATGGAAGAGAGATTTTCAAAAAATCGTGAGGAGGCTACAGTCCGCTCGGTCCTGGAGTGGGGGCATTTGAAACATCATGAATACAATAATACTAGTGCAAAATAATATGTTGGATGTCATTTAAAAAAAAAAAAAATGTTTTCCTTGAAAAATATGCATTTACATCTTTTTATGCTCATAGGCACACATTCTGTTAGAGAAAACATTTTGGCTTTCTTTGAGCTGCTGAACACAACTGTAAACTTGCCTCAACCCTCAGACTTACCGTTTTCCTAACCCTAACCCTCCACAAGAATGGTGAAACAGACCTAAATATTGCCCCCCGATATTAGAATTATAGCTCTGGCTCCGCCTCTTTCCTAACCCCCCCCTCCCCTCCCACACACACCGCCGTAATGAACTTAATGAGCAACGTCAAGGCAAGAACACAGCTTCCTCTTTCCCCACCACCTCTGCCAATGACAGGTCTGAGAGCGCTGGGGATGGTGACGGAATGAGGTCGTGGGCAAAACCACGGTGCGTCTAAAAATAGGGGGGGGGGGGGTGATCTACACCCACCCCTCCGCCTGCCGCGTGGAAGCACCCGGCGCGTCGTCGCTCGCTCGGGGGAACGTCTCTGAGTCACGCAGAAGCGCGGGGGCGCGCGACGGCTCCTTAATAAGGCCGCCGCCCCTCCAACCGACGAAATCAAGCCGGCCCCGTTGTTTCTTAGCAACCTCGCTAATGTCATGGTAATTGGCCGCTGCACGGTCAGACCCGAGCGCTCAGCAGTGTGCGGAGCAGCTGGGCTAATCTGGCGGCTTTTTTATATATTTATTTTAAATCTAAATGAGCGTGGGGCTGTGCTTATCAACGTTATTAATCTTAAAGGGGTGTAGGGTGTCATCGTGTCATGATGGGTACCATTTACTGCGCAAGGATTTATTTTATTTATTTCTCTTTTTCCAGTATTGACATTATTGCACTGGTCTGTATACCCAAGGGCCTTTAACGGGGAGATCTTATGACAAAATCACACACCAAATATCAGCAGAAATTAAGTGTAGGAACTGTTTAGTTTGTTCTCAAAGGACTTTGAGAATCTGATGGAGATAGTTGTCATTAAAAATAAATAAATAAATAAATAAATAAATAAAACGTAAGTAAAATAAGATTTGTTACAATGCTGTGTAGCACTTCACTATGTGAAGTACACATTTGGACAGACAGGTTTCCGACAGATTCAATCTCAACAGCACACCAACTGACACATCGTCCCTCAGCCACTTCATGCAGCCGTGAACGCTGAGCATATTGGATTTCTTTTTTTTTTCTTCTTCTTTTTTATTATTATTATCCGGGTGACATTCATATGACAGTGTGGTGACGATTGGGCACAGATACCGTTCAGTCAGCCCTTTCATTTTCTTTCCTATACAGAGAGATGTGGCTCGGCTAAAAATCGAGACATAGATAACCAAACCGTTTGTGGAAATTGTCATGCTCACAATCTTCCTCCTGAACTCTGCAGTTAACAAAACCTTTAGGAAATGATCTACTAATGTGTTTATTATTTTATATTTTATTGTTCTTACATATCGCAGTCAGGTGTGTTAAATATGTATATACATGTTTCACATTAAATTATATAAGGTATCCTCTTGTAAGACTGATTATTTTTATTATTATTATTATTATTATTATTATTATTATTATTATTATTATTATTATTATTATTATTATTTTTATTTTTTTTATTTTTTATTTTTTTTCTTATTTATGTATTTATTTTATTTATAGAAAATAAAAATGCAGGCATCCGTATATACACTCCAGTGTGCTTACAGTACACTTTTTTGTCATAAATAAATAAATAAATAAACAGAATGCCAGCCTTTTTTGTCAGCACTGATTGAGGGCCAGGAGGTCTTTTTTTTGCACTGCTGAATTCAAAATCCTTTAGCAGACGCCATTTATACAGCTTAATATTTTACTGAGGCATTTCAGGTTAACCACCTCACTCAAGGCAGTGTGGCGCCTGGGAATCGAACCTGCAACCTTTATGTTACCTCCCCATTTCCCTAACCGTGTACCCCCTGGGTTGCGTGTGCCGGTTCATCCAGGAGAGCCTGTTCTGTGTTTATACTTAGCATGTGGACTGGTTTCATTGAGAAGCAGCACTGGGCATGCAGTGCACTCTTAAACAGCTGAACAGAAAGCACTGAGCCAAGCATACGTTATACGATTTTCTCACGGGTTACAACATCGGGAGATTGGATGCCCTCTCACACTTGACGAGGTTCAGATTGTGACAACAGGTCAGACGATAGCATAGACCATACGAGCTCTCGTCCAGATCAGATGACGTTGCAGTCGACAAAGCACAGCAGGCAACTGAAACAATACAGTCTTCAACTGGACAGAATTTCTTCAGATGCAGGTAATTTTTTTTTTTTTTAAAGCTGGGTTTAAATATAAATATAAACCTAGTATAAATCAGTGCCAGGCAAACGTATGCGTGAGCCAAGCGACCCACCGTATGCTCTGTGCAATGAATTCAAAGAAAGAAAATCCAGATGGCAAAACATATAAATTCACTTTATTATAAACTTTACTTATTTTTTAAAGTTTAAAGTAAAACTTGACATCTTTTAAAAGTTACAACAAGCACAAATTTCTACATTCAAAAGTAAATAAATAAATAAATCAGAAAATAAAATAAATAAATCAGAGATCAACTCTCCCCCAGCCCCAACTCGTTTTAGTCGCAGTCATTTCAAGCAAAAAGCCATTCACAGCAAATTATATTTAGCCATTTCCCAGCAAGGAACAGCTATTAAAACGTGCAAGGGCAGAGCATAATTATTTCCCCTGATGGGTTTGGAATGCTGATATCAGCGCTGCGGTTATTATTTGTTTATTTATTTATTTATTCCTGTGTTTTTTTTTTTTTTTTTTTTTTAAACAACAGTGGCTTTTATGCAGGGAATTGTACAGCAATTATACTGGCCGAAGTGGGCACTGTTATGAGACACAAGGAGAAGTGGACAATCCTCCGTCCCTCTCTGCACAAAGAAGCTGTTTAATATGTGTATTTATTTCTTTATAAAATAAAAATAAAAAATGTCTGCAGCCTGAAGCATGACTGTGCTGCTGGTTTCCTGCTTACTGTTTTAATGCCCATGGCAGTCCCTGCACACACACACACACACACACACACACACAATTACAAACACAAACACACACACAAACATACTCACACACATTCACAAACACACACACACACACAAACACTTACACACATACACACACATGCACGCAAACACACATGCACAAACACACTCACTCTCACACACACACGCAATCACACTCGTATGTACATGACACGTCAGAATAAAAACAGGGCCGATCTACTCCACTGTTTTAAATGGCTCAGTCTCTGACACAGCACAGCAAAGCCTGGGCCACTGTCACCTAACATAACCCCCCTGCAATTTGACAGCAGACTGCAAGAAAATACAATTTCAGACTGCATAGTGTTTCCTGAACGACGCTGAATGCCAATGACCCCATTTTGCTATATGTGTGTACATCTCCTGATAGCCGCTGTTCATCTGCACAATGGCCTCGAACATGATTTCACCCAAAGCCAAGAGAGAATTATTGAGTTTGACCCGTGTCATCACACCCAGAAAACGGCTCTCTCGCAAACAGAGGTGTCTACTGGAGTCGTCACTGCTGAGTTGTTAAAGAAAGAAAAAAAAAAAAAAACATAAAATGCTGGAATCACAGATTCTACTCACATCTACACTTGCATGAGACACAACCCCCTTGATTCAATAAAAGTTTGCCCTAAATTTTGACTCACAATTATGTGTGCATGCTATATTTTCGTCTTTGCCAAAATACTGGTTATTTCAGCGTTCTCTAAATTAATTTATCAAATAGGCGCATCACTGTTTAATATTAATTGTTGAAAGGATTCAGGATAATGCAATGCATTCCTGTGCATGTACCTGGCTTCTTGTACCATCTCTAGGGTTGCCAGATTTAGAATTTGTTGAAAACCAGGCAACACAACATGCAGAGCTGGAAGCATACTCTTGTGAATGATGTTGAGAGCTATTGGACAAAGGGGGGTTCCATGCATCTCACCGGGGGAGTCATTGACTCATTCACATGCAAATTCATTACAAACTACTGGTAAGTCGGGACCACAAACGGGACCAGTAGAAATAATTTTAAAAAAAAACAGACATCTTTCTAGTCGAAAAACAGACATCCGGCAACCCTGATCTTCACTTACGTGAAAACATACCCAGATTGACAGATTGACTGAAACCCAACATCCCCAAAACTGTCTCGCCGCTGAATCATTAAACCTTAGGCAGGCGCTGATAAACACGCTGACAAACATCGGGGGGATAACTCGCGAAACGCGGCGCTTTGGTATTCAAACTTTGCCCCGCGTCCACGGCTAGCGCCCCAAGCGCAATGAAACACTGACGTTTTCATGGCCGGCAGTAATTCACAGCTCGCCCGAACTGTTTTACTTTCATTTCCGTTTTATTTTTTATTTTTATTTTTTAACTCCACCGCTCAGTGTGGGGTATTTTACGGAGCCATAAAAATATATTAAACGTGTAAATTATAAAATCCCAACTGTCCCTCGCTGTCTGTCTGATTTAGGCTGGGATTCAATCATCGTTTGTCCTTAACTTTGACCCAAAGCTTCTTACATGTTATTTTATTTATTTATTTATTTATTTGTTTGTTTTCATTTTAATGTATTTTAACAGGAGCATGCTTGGTAAGCATAGCATTCACCAATATTAACTTGTCACGCTGTATCAATGATGGCGGAAAAAAAAAATTGCAATAAAATTGAACGACAAATCTTGGAATGACTGAATTCAGGTCTAAATATACATTTATTTAAATTATTCATCCATCCATCCATCCATTATCTATACTCGCTTATCCTGGTCAGGGTCGTGGGGGGGGGGTGCTGCAGTCTATCCCAGCGTGCACTGGGAGTGAGGCAGGAGCACCACCCTGGACTGGTCACCTGGGTTACGCAGGGCCCAGTCAGCCAAGGCTTACGGACCGATTGGGGTTTGGGTGGAAACTGGATGAACTGGGCAGGGGGGGGAAAAAAAAGGGAAGATAAAAAAAAGAGGAAAAGAGAGACACGGAGAGAGTGAAAGAGCACGTCTTTCCGTCAGCTATAGCCGTTACTCTGTGGCTGTTCATGATAATGCGGCCTGCGGCGAACGTGTAATCTTTGGAAAGTGAATCAGGGTGGCTCGACATCACGTGTCTGTGTCTGACTATTATAAGAAAAAAAAAAAAAACAGAAACAGAAAACAATGCCAGCCATTAATATGCACCGGTGACATATCGGCCTGGACTGCGGTGGGCGTTGTGTCTCTCTAATTGACTGCTGGGCATTTTAAGGGCTGAAGGGTAAATGATTGCGCTCAATTAAAGCAGAATGGCTGCTGCATGGCAGGGTGGAGGTGGCGGGAGAGTATCGGGGCTTTGCAGCGATGTGACATTTTGACATGGCCGCCGAGCGGCTTTATGAAGTTGACGGCGGAGTGTAAAGTGACTTTATGTGTTCTAATGGGCCCAACATGCAGTAGGGGTGCGTAGCAAGAGAGTTATATTCACTCAGCTCAACCTGGCCAGCTGCTCCTCGGGTGTGAGCACACACACACACGCACATCTACAAACACGCACACCCCCCCAAAACGCACTCACACACACACACACACACACACACACACACACACACACACACACCTACACACCACACACACGCACACACACACCTACACACCTACACACACCCACACCCCACCCCCCCACTTACACACACACACAAACACACAAAAACACACACACACACACACACACACACACCCAAATCCCCCCCACACAAACACACACACAAACACACACACAAAAACAGAAATACACACACACACACACGCACACAAACCTTCAAAGCGGCGTTTGATCTAATCTACGCCGGCGCGCCGCCCGCGCTCTCTTGATGTTCCTCAGGCTGCGGCGGCTCTCCGTCGGCAGGTTCAATCCCAAGTCGGCGTTATCGGTGAAGAAGGCGGGGGGCGGAATCATAATCCGGTCGTATCGGTAATCTCATTATGTTCACACGCGCCCGGCCTCCAATCCGCCGTTTGAGGACGGGACGCGGTCCAGCGCCGCGATGCTCACCGATCCCCTTTTTTTTTTACTGTCCTTTCATCTCCAGATCGTTTTCGGCGCGCCGAGGAGAGTTGAAAGGAAGTTCAGACACGTGCGCGCGCGTGTGTTTTCACGCCTCTGGTTCACCGCGCCTGCGCAAACGCTCCTGCGTTTTTTCCACTTCCTTTCTGTTTATTCCATTTTTTTTTCATTTTTTATTATTCCTTTGCCGGGGACTGTGTGAAAAGCTGAACGTGAACTTCAAAAAATCGATACGCGTGTCGGACTGTCTATCGTGAAGACGCTGATAATCCCTGGGAAGCCTACAACAGTTAAATAAACAACTATATAAATTAATAAATAAATGGTGTAGCAGCATACAAACTGAGCGATAGAAAAAAATGCTAATTAATATCAATGCACAGAAACACTGGTGTCGGTAAGTAGTGTGAAAAGCTCCCTGGAGACTGAAACAGTTAATGGATTCCACAATCACCATTTTGGTCCTAAATAATAATGTATAAGCCATTGCATGAAGACTGCTGATGTAATTTACAAAGAGACTGTGTGATTTCTCACATCGCTGCAGTGCGTAATTGGAAGTGGGGGGGTGAGCTCAAAATGGCCGGTAATCAGTTTAGCTTCAGATGAAGAGCCGGAAGGGGAGTGTAGGAAGCAAGCCGGTTAGTTCAGGAACGGGGGAGTTTGTTAATTAACAGCGCCAGCAAGGTAAACCCAAGCCATTGCCATTCCGCTTAACATAGTCAATAGTACTGTTCCCGGCCTATGAAATTGATTAGCATAAGCAGGGGCACCACCAAGGATTTTGGGTCCCATGAAGAAATATCCCATTGGGCCCCACCACCCCAGGAAAACCTATGATCTAAAAAAAAACCTGAGGGCCTCTGTTGATCAGGATCATCCTTACAGCAACACTGGACATAATTACTTTTTAATCCAATCCTAAAGTCGCAATAAAACACTTTATTAAGATGATGTAACATTTCTAGGAATCATTTACAAAAACTTTTTTTATTTTTATTTTTGGATGGATGACATGATGCACGGTATGTAAAGCTGTTATTCCCTAAAGTGAGATGCGGAAACAAGTGGTGTCACCTAACATCAGTGACCTGACCAACATTTCCAATGAAAGTCTGTACATATTATATGAAATATTGACTGGCCTGCGCATGCTTTAAAACAGAGACACCTGGCCAGAAATATCAAACGCTCAGAAGCCCTGGCCAGAAACGGGTTCATCTCAGAAAATCAAATCCTCCTTAGAAACTGGGGTTTTCTAAACCTTTGAAACTTGAATCTATCTTGATCCTTCTCTCTCTCTCACTCTCTCTCTCTTTCTCTCTCTCTTTCTCTGTGTGTGTGTGTGTGTGTGTGTGTGTGTGTGTATGTTCGTTTTGATAGACCCTTTAAAACAGCTTATGCATGCATAACTGCATTGGTTAACGTTGACTGTTGACTGGTTGACTGTTCTGCATATTAAGTAAAAAATCTATTACTGAAGGCACCACTTGAAACTCCATGAAAATGAAACTGAACAGGATGGAAACTGGAGGGAGTTGGACAGAATGGAGGGGAATGAAAGACAAACTTTTGAATATTGATGGTTAGAATTATTCATTTGTATTCCACCTGTAAAGAAAAAAAAAAAAAAAAAAGTAGAAATTTTCAAATCCATAGCTGCCATTTAAAAAGAATGTATTCAGTCACTGAATAGGTTGGATGTGCTGACCTCACTGTGGGAATTTATTAATTAAAATGAAAGTATAAATTTAATATTCTGTTCAGTGGTCTAGTGTTGTATTAATTTAGGCCTTTCTGCCACCTGGAAGCAGAATGAAGTACTAGCACTACTGTGAGGGAGTAGCTGAGAGATGCATACATTTCAAGCTTGTGCTTTTGTTGAACATTCTAAAAAATCAATTCTTGAACCAATACTTTTGTAATTAGATGTTTGCAAAAGCATTGCAAACACAACAGCATTTCATGGAACTAATTAAATTGATAAATGAACTATTACATTCTACCTGAGAAGCTGAAAAACAATGAAGACCACTTTTACCAAAGATTTTTGTCCTAACATGCCAAAAGCACAATTAAAGCACTAGATATTCCAGTCCTAAACCATTATCTGGACCTCAATTATTCCTATTATGCACTCAACCTACTACTCAAACTTCCACCTTCTCTGTTATAATACTCAAACTAAATAAATTCTTGAATAAATATCAGAAAGAGAGTAGACTCATCGAACACTACCTGGGCTGAAATAATAGAGGATTCAGATACTTTTGAGAGGGTAGATTATTCTCAAACTGAAGCCAGCACACAACTGAGAAAAAGTTACACTTTTCTAATCTAACATGAGAAATAAAAACACATTAAGGAAGATTACCTCAGGAAAATGACAATACTGATAGAGAAAAGAAATAATAATAATAAATCCAAAAAGCACAAATGAAAATGTGTTAATGCTATTTACTCATATTTTTAATAGAATATGGATAATGATGGCTGTTGTTGCAGTTTTTTGCAGTTTTATTGGTTTGACAAGAAGTGAACTTCCTTTATTTCATTCCAGGAAATCATTCAGCATTAAATTGGGAAAGTGTACTGAGAGAGATGGAGGGGGGGGGGGGGGGGGGGGGGGGGGGGGGGGGGGGGGGTATGATAAAGAGGGAGGGAGGTATGCAGAGAAAGTGATAGAGAGAGAGAGAGAGGGGGAGAGAGATAGAGGGAGAAAACCAGGTAAAGAAAGAATGAGAGAGAAAGATGATGTAGAGGGATTTAGAGAAATAGGCTGCCGTTACATTGGAACAGTAAGGGAAATTCAAGCCAAGCACGGGTATCTGTGGCGGCAAGTCGACCACGTTGCGTCTCCGAATGAGAACAGGACACGGGACTTCATGAGCACAATCGCTGTCTTCCAAGACACACCACCCTACAGGAGCAACGACGTGATGCTAATAGGTTTTATGTCACAAGTCATACATTTCAAGCATTAACGGAGTTTCATGTTGTCAGATTAGCTCCTGTTTACTTATGATTGCCTGTAGTGGTTATAGAGGATTTGAGGTGATTGTACACACATTATTTAGAACTGCTAGTTAAGGGTATTACACAGACAGCATGTGGGATATGTACTATGTGCACTGCATATAAGCCAAAGTAATTAGAGCTAAGTAGAATTAAGAACCTTGGGGTTACAAAAGCTGGTGGGGTGGGGTACATAAATAAATAAATTAATTAATTAATTAATTAATGAAGGAAGTGCAAACATCTTTGGGGTTAGTGGATACGCGTCGATACATTTTAATTAATGCCTGGCAGAATATGATTGATAATGGACTTGGGAATTTCATAATTATGAAGGGAAGTACAGAACAAAAGAGGTTAATTTTCACCTGCAAAAAAAAAAAAAAAATGTAAAAAATGAAAATATAATATTAGTTATTTTAAAATGTGTCACCGTAAGTCAAGGCCTGCTGTGTGAAGATCACACATCAATCCAAAGTTTGGCTTCCTTTGTGAGCTGGGAAGTGAGCTCCAATAACAAAGAGTGACCTTCAGAAATGATCTGGCTCAGTTTTCGCTCAAAGCCCACGCAAGTTCAATATCTGGGACCCCAGATGGGAGAGAAGGGAAAAAAAAAAAGTTATTACAGTTTCCCTTTCATCGTTTATCATTCAGAGCAGTCTGCTCTCACTCCCACACCCAGCTGGATTAGACGACGGGAAGTTAAAGAGCCTTTCGCCTTTTAAACCAGAAGGTTGTGGGTTCTCGTCCTTGACATTCACCGCTATCAAACGCGCAGTGCCACGGTCTCAGAACTGACTGGGACGCCGGCATTGTGAAGTACAGCCCACGGTCCTGCCATAGCGACTGACGCAGATAACCGCAGTCCTGTGGAAATAGCATGTTCTATTGACTAGCATGTCCCCAAATTCTCGAAGAGAATGACCATGGCCGTCGCTTTGAAGCAGGCACTCAAAATATGAAGAGAGTCCTCTTATCAACATGAAGAGTATGCTCTTACCGTAATGATGATAATAATGTGTTATCAAAATGCACGACATAAACAAGCACCTGCAACTTATCATCATCATCATCATCATCATAATAATAATAATAATCATAATCACAATCATCATATGAATATCAATAATAATGAGAATAATATGAATAATTGCATTACATTACAATCACTTACCCATAGACACTCTAACTCATAGCAAAACACATATCATCAGTGTTACTCTGAGTAATACAGAAATAAGATGCCACCTGATGGCTTAGAAGGGCTATTTATTATCAGCAAGTTACAGTAAACCATGTAAAACAATTTGTATCATAATAGAAGAAAATGCCACTAGACTGACACCATGTATAAGGACATAGCACCGAGATAAGAGAAACAGAAATATTACAGGCTAATATAAATGTCATAAAATATTTAAAAACTGAAAAAAAGGGAAATTAATTCATACGTATCCCCCCCCTCCCCGTCTTTGATGTCCGATGGCGGATGAAAACCCAATTTAGATAAAGCCGTCTTCAATGTTCTTCACTCCGCTAAATGCGAATGTAAAAAAAATGATGCAGTCAGCAGAAAAAAATGAAGAAAAAAAGAGAAAAAAACCAGAAAGCAGTCTGCTCTCATGTAGAGAGAGAGAGAGAGAGAGAGAGAGAGAGAGAGAGAGAGAGAGAGAGAGAGAGAGAGAGAGAGAGAGAGAGAGAGAGAGAGAGAGAGAGAGAGAGAGAGAGAGAGAGAGAGAGAGGCGACGGTGGCCAATAGGAAGAGAGAGACGGGCTAACGTGGTAAAAGGCGTTCGGTAAACGCGGCCCATAAATACAAACCCGCTGCAGATGGAGCCGGCAGATGGAAAGCAAATTGCGTCGTGTTTACATCTGTCCGGAAAAGAAGGGGAAAAAAAACTCCTCTTCATACGCGGCGTGAATTGGACGTACGCGTCCGCGGCGATGAGAGAGAGAGAGAAGTACGAGAACGCCGCTACAGCGTGCACTCACCCCCTACACACACGTGCGCGCACACACACTCACACATGCACACACACACACTCACATGCAGACACACACACCTACACACACATGTTCATGAGGAGCGGGTGCCCCCGGATGTGATGTTTTCCTGACTTGGCCTGCCTTGTCTTCTGTGGTGCTTCGAGGGTGTTAGGGGAACGCTTGAATTTCGGCTCTACTCAGTCAGGCCAAGCAGGTGCAGCCCAAACCCAGGAGAGTCAGCGCCTAAACCCTCTGACCAACCCGCGCTGGGGGGGGGGGGGGGGGTTTGCAGACTATCATGAAAGCAACGTGGTACCCATCACTTAGCACCCTCTGCCCAGATGGTTGCCCCCCCCCGACCCCCCCCCCCCCCCCCCCCAGACATCAGACATATGGTGCACCAGGCCTCTCCGCTATATGGCCTATGCCCAGAACCGGCTCTGTTTTAATCAGGAGAGGCCCCATTAGCCCCAGTGCACTCTCATGGCTTCCCAGCCTGCTCCAGGCACATGTAACCTGCCTGCAGTGACTCAGCGTGGAGCTCTCAGCCACACTCGGAGAATAAAAGGGGCCCGGTGAGGGTGTGTTTGTGCTACAGTGTTCCCTCACTGGGTCCGATTTGTATCTTACAGCACAAATCTAAAATGGTGAAGGGTACAATGGGAACAATACTGCCCCAGTGACAAGCCATTGTAACCCTATAGGTACAGTAGGATCTTTTTTCTGACAGTGCACTGAGTTGGTCAGATGAGGACGGGCTCCCCTTCCTGGTTCTGGCTCCTCTCAAGGTCCCGTCCTACTCGCCCGTTTAGTCTGGGGTGTTCCAAGCGGCATATCGTGACAACTTTTTTTTGTAAAGTCACATAAATTTGATTCGATTTTATTGGACGATTGCGCCGGTTCAGCCGTCTGAACTGCGCGGTGAAAAGAAGCGTGCCACTTCCTGCCGGCCGATCGTCCGCGGGCTGACGAACCGAGGGTGGGCAAAGGGCAGGAAGGAGAGGTCGACCTGAGGTCGCAGTTCTCCTTTGAATATGGAAGAAATATCTAGAACCCAGACAATCAAGTTGACTTCTTTCACCGGGTCATAAATTATTGGGTGATATCTTCTTTAAAAAATGGGTTTTAAAATGTGTTGAGAAATAAATAAATAAATACAATAAATAACCCTGACCGGAGGGAAAATGGGTGATGGATGTATACGGTCTCTCTCATAAACAGCAATAAACTGAATTTATCGCTGCATTTTGGTGAGACGTGATCAATTAAACTGGATACAAATACGCCTCTCAGTGACGCTGATGTTCCTGTCGATTCCACCCCCCCCCCCCCCGACCCCCCCCCACGACCCCCCCCCACCCCATGCGCACGTCTGGGTTCCAGAGGAGCTCCTGGATCCAAACACCAGCGGCCATTGTTCAGTGTTACGTCCCTCCGCCTCAGGTGGGGGGGCTTTATGGTTTTGGTTGCTCTCAAGCCCCCGCAAACATAACGAAGCCAAAACCAAGGCTTCCCAAAAACAACCAATAACTGTATTCAACCACACATAAGAGATACAAAACTAGCTGCAGAACACAAGATAAAATCAAGACCCGGCCGTGGTCGAGAGGTGAGGAGAAAAAGCCCCCATCTCCCGAGAAGCCGACTCCAGGCTTCTTAAAAGGGCGCCGCCACAGGTGCTCTCAATTACCTGTAACAAGACGCACGCATGTGTCCAAACGGCCAGCGCCCCCACCTGAGGCGGAGGGACGTAACGTTCAGTCATTTATTCTGTCGGCCCAGAGCGTGGAGCTCTACCAGGTGTAGGTCCTAAACACTGACAGAAGCGGAACCTGGACTCTGAGGAGGGGATGGCTGGATTGGGTGATAAAGCTGTACTTTTTCATCCAAATCAATTATCTTCCCCTCAGCAAAGGGGGAAAAGAGAGGGGGAAAACTACTTTCCCAGCTGATCGAGGGATTCCTCCGAACCGTGTAAATATCTTTTTCTATTTTCTCGTTTGACAGAGCGGCACTGGTATCTTGAATGTTTGTGTGTGTGTGTGTGTGTGTGTGTGTGCTTGCATGTGTGTGTGTGTGTGTGTGTGTGTGTGTGTGAGTGTGTATTTGTGTGTGTATGAGCATTTGTGCGAATGTATGTGTTTGTGGTGTGTGTATGTCTGTGTGCATGTATGTGTGTGAGAGAGAGAGAGAGAGAGAGAGAGAGAGAGAGAGAGAGAGAGTATATCCTTCATCTGAATTAGAGGTAGGATATTTGTATTTATCTTTCATTCTGACAAATAAAAACAGCTAGTCATCTGTGCCTTTTTTGAAACTCAATCCATTGGCAGTCTAGTCACATCCACCCCATCCATTGTTACTGAGAAATTTCAAAAAATAAAAATAATAGATCCCTCAGTCTGTACATTCTCTGGATTTTTAAAAAACTCTATTTACTCTTTATTGCTGCGATTCTCAGAGCAACTCCTGAGCAAAGGCTTTCCAATGCCTCCTATACTAAGTCACATTTAATTTGTTTTTAAGAGGCACAAGGACATTTTTAAATATAATTTTCAAGGTAAAACCAACCGTATTTACAACAAAACTCAATGTATCTGAAAGGCACTTGCAATGAAATATGAAACAAATAAAAATTGGAGTTCAGCTGAAATAAAGACAAAAATCTCTTGGCACTTAAAACATAGTGGCACTGGAGATGACAGAGAATTGAAAAAACGTCATAGAGGCTCTGTATCAAAATCTAGTGTTACTGCCACAGTTCATTAAACATTTTGCAAAGAGAAAACAGACCTGCTGTCTGTGCTTATATACAGCGCCTTGAAACATCCACACACTGGAACAGAGCCTTAACAGATACCAGACCATGGGGCCCATCCACACACTAGAACAGGGCTTTAACAGATACCAGACCATGGGGCCCATCCACACACTAGAACAGGGCCTTAACAGATACCAGACCATGGGGCCCATCCACACACTAGAACAGGGCCTTAACAGATACCAGACCATGGGGCCCATCCACACACTAGAACAGTGCCTTAACAGGGTGAGGCAGCAGAAGGCCCAGACTCAGAAGTCCCTGGTTTTATTTTAGGTATGAAGCTCCAGGGTGAATCAGGGCAAGAGAACAATAAAAAAAAAAATGGAACAAATCAACAAAATGGATGGCAATAATTTGCCATTCCCACAACCACAGCTCTGATTGCGATGTGATGAGAGGCCTCTGTTTTGTTTGGGATGAGTTGTAACAGTGGGAAGGCTCATCAACCAAGTGTATCATTATCATCATAAACAATCACCCTGCCCTTTTTCAGTGCTCGCCGGACTGGTGAAAAAAAAAAAAGTCTAAACAACAGCCATTTTTTTTTTCAATTGTGTTTTTTTTTTTTTTTTTTGAGGGTAATTGCTGTATGTGGCTGTTTTTTTTAAATGTATTTATTTATTTATTTTTTTTTACATTGCCACAGTCAAAAACAAACAGACAATCGAAGCAAAGCCAAACACAGAACCCCGGATCTGGCGAGAATCACGGTGCACGTCAGACTGAGACATAAGGCCCGCTTCGCAGCCGGGGATGTCGGAGCCAACGTCGGCCCGACGTCTCATTGTTTCCGAAGCACTGACGCGCGGTCTGATTCCACGCTGGCTGGCCAACCTCTCACGTTTTCCAGGGAAATCCTGGCCGCCAGTCACTAGATTCTCAAACACGAGAGAGAGAGAGAGAGAGAGAGAGACCCCATCTGTTTTATCGTAGAAAACATAGCGATGCCAGCAGGTTACTGTATAAACAGGCATAGTGAGGCGATGCATCTTCATTTAGGAAGGGCTGACCTTTCCCTGTTGACATGACGCAACTGTTGACACACCAGGAAACAGAAGTCAACAGAAAAGGGATGGAATAATCAGCACACAGACTCAAAAGCAGCCCACCACAGAAGAACTAAAGTGGAATTTCCGACTTTGGTTGTAAAATATACATAATAATAATACTAATGATGATAATAATAATACTAATAGTACTAATAATAATAAAATAAGAAGTATTTGTTTTTTTGAGGAACATGAGCTGTTTTGACTGTCTGAACATAGATGCACAGATTCCACTCGCACACTGGAACAGGGACAGATACCAGCTAATCTCTATTAGCAGATGGTCATATCCACACCAGCTTATGGCCAACATCCATGGGTACCAGCTGGATATTAACCTGAAGAAACTAAAGGTTAAAAGCTTGTCCACAGGAACAACAGCAGTGACCCACCTGATAAACAATTCTGAGAGCTTTTCGTCGGAAGCCCAGTTACCTTACAATTATGCCACACTGCTTTCCCAGAATGCACCAGAAAGTCCCAACATGCCCCAGGCAGGCAGGGGAGTGAGCAAGGGGCTAGAATTTCTCTCCTAGCATGTGCCACTGGAAGTAACGCTTTTTGGGCTTCTCGGCACAAGTAATGACGTCATTAACCTGCAACCTCAAAGGACTGTGCTGTGATGTTTGAAGAATAAGCTCCCTAATAATCCTGAAAATTCGATGGAGGTATGCTGTATGGAAAGTAAGTAACTATCATCCACACTACCTATTATATTACGACATCTGCTGCACTTTGCAGCAATAGTTTTGATCCCTTCTGATGGGCTGATCATGAACTGTGTCTTGACAAATCTGCCATATGTTGTCTTCTGTTTAAACATGTTTCGCTGCCAAAAGTGGAAAGTCTTGTCAAAATGGCTTTTTCTAGTGGATAATGGTTGTCACGGCTCGTGATTCACCACACATTGGGGCGGGAAAGTTATTTTCATGCATAAAGAAGAATATTAGGAATAAATGGTTTATATCATTATCAGGGTTTAAAGTAGTGCCCTTATTGAAATTCCCAATTGATTTCCATTATTATTTTTTTCCAGCCAGTAACAAGCTGAGCACCCGTGTGCAGCAAAACTACCCGCAATCCATAGCACAGCCATTAGCAGTGAATGGAAGACTTGCTAATTGTTGCTACCATTCATTTCATGCTCAATGGCTAGTGCTGGCACCTGACCAGTCTCACCTAAACCAGCCCCTGGTATGGAGGACCTAGAGGTTTTTGGTGTTGGAGAAAACTGGGCCATGAATTCAAATGATACCAAAGCACACAATTTGTCAGGGTGTGTGGTGGGTTTGGACCCAAATGCGGAGGGGGGAAAAACTCAAACTCCAAAAAGGTAAGAACAAAAGACTTTACTTAAACAGGAACAAAAGGGAACAAAGGGCCTCGCAGGGCAACTCTTCAAAAACACAAGTAAATCTACGCAAACACAAGAAACATGAAAAAATCCAAAAAAGCCAAACATACGTGGGAAACAGAACCTGGGCAGGCACACATGGGTCAGGAACATGAGCGGAGGCATGAACAGACAAACAGCTAACAAACCAACAAGGATCCAGCACCTGAGTCCAGGAGAAGGGAAACTTAAATAGACAGACACTGACGAGACACAGGAGGGCACAATGAACGATCAGGCCACAGAGAGGGAAGGGAAAACGAGACAGCCAAAACCCAATAATGGAATAATTGAAACCAATAGTACAATTAAACAGGGGGATCAGGACACAAAACAGAAGTACCGCCATCTGGCGGCCCAACAGGGAAAGACAGACAAACCGGAACACAGGACCATGACACAATTAACTAAAATAATTCTGGGGGAATTTTGCCCTTCTAATAGATAATATGGTAAATGGAAATAAGATACATTTATAGCATCTGGCTTTTATTATCTATTTTCTTATTTTGATATAACTGAAGTGCTTTCTGTGTAATTTTACATTATCAGGTGGAGAAACTACCCATTGAGTTTAGCTGCAAATGTGACCTATCATGCACACACATATGCATGTACACGTATACACACACAGTATAAGTGTAATTGCTACTTTGGACACACATTTTCCACGCAATTGTGGCATATTCACTGGCTAGATGGGGCACAAGCACCAATTGGACATGCTGTTGAGGAACTAATGGGGCACTTGAGCTCGGTGGCAGAGGGGACACATTTGGAAGGAGCGCATTAGCCATTTATACAGGGGTTTGTGTGAGGAAGTGTTAGCATCGCTGCACTATGCTAATCTGGAACAGCTTGAAGCGAACTGGGTTTGCACAAGGTTTCCGGTGTGATTACCCAGCAGTGCAGCCCTGTTCAACTACTGTAAATGCTTAACCTGAATCACTTCACTAAATCCCTCAAATGTACCAATGAAAAGTGAAGGAAAAGGTGTGGTTATGCTAGACCAAGAAATTCATGCTGTCCAAAATGCGACCATTTCCACTTCAATTCCCCCATGAAAACAGCTCAGATTGAACTGCTATACACAGAATGACAGCAGAACACTTGACAGAAATAGACCGGTAAAATAATTTCGTTGGTGATGCTTGGCAGTGGCATCACTTGGTAGTGGTGGCTGTTTAGTATAATGGTTGAGGAACCAACCTTGTAACGGGGGTGGGGGGTGGGAGTGGTTATATACAGGCCTAAGACACCCATAAGGCTTTCACACAGGTATAATGGTCAAGGGAATAACAGGCCCCCAAACATCTTGCAGATGATGTGCCCATAATCGTAATAAATGAAAACATTAATGATCACAAACAAACGTGAAATTACCCAGCTTGCCCGGCGGCTCTCCACGGGCATTCCGAGGGACGCCATTAGGAGGAGAGCACTCCACAGACAACCGCAAACCACGGCCCCCTCAACAAGGCTCATTTTTAAACGGAGAGTGATGGGAGAGCGATAGCACTAGCCTAGCCGCGTGGGAAGAGCACGCTCAGATCACTGACCCGCCCTTACCCAACGCCCCAACCCTCACAACCCACCCGAAATGGAGTACAGGCTGATATTTTTCTTTTTTTTTTTTTTTTGGAAGCTGTATATTTTTAATAGCAACCTGCTTTTTTATTAGGTTATTTTTTATGGCAACACGTGAAAGCGGAATTTTTTTGATTATTTGCCCCCGATATGGTGTTGCAGAGATCTTGCATGTATGTGTCATGATGAGAATCCTATTAATTTCCATTCTATATTTTCACTAGGGATTCAGAGCAATGCAGATACATAGAATCCAATCAATAATTTTACCCATCAGCTTTTCATATATTATATATGCAGCATTAATATATTTGGGTGTAATTATATTTATTTCTCTGAAGTGGGACACACAGCATGCATTTGACTAGCAGAATAGGAAAGAGCTTCTGTCATGCATCACGTTCTCGCCAGCAACCAATGACGGGCCTCTCCATTCAACAACTGTTGTTTCTCGCCGGATAACAAATAGCCTTCACAAACCGCAGCGGTATAACTTTTGCGTTGTTTACTTTCATTAGCAAGACAGCATCATCGACGAAAACATTTAATTTTAATCTCGTCTGCCTCTCTGTGCTAGCCAGGCCCTCCCTTAAGACCTCATTACCTGCTTAATTTGTAATCGTTTAAAAGGGAAATAGGTAGCGTGTGTGGAGTACACCTAGCAGCCCGCAGATAAATGGTCAGTAATGGATGGGGTGAAGATAAATGTTAGCACACGGCTCTTTTGTTAAAGATTCAATGAGAGGTGATCAGATAGAGACAGTGGGCAGTGGTGAAACAGGGAAGGCTTACTTTCAGCCACCGTAGAGAATAAAAATAAACTTTTTAATCTCATGGAATGTTCTAAATGATGGTTGTTATGCTCTTGTTAGAAGATTCGGGGGGTGCAACAAACAGGAATTAGAGACTTTTCTGAGTCCAAGGTGGGATTTGACTCTGGGTGTCTCTCTCGTGCAGAGATTTAAAGATTTAAAGGCGAAATTGCCCCTAGCCAAGGGGAACAGAGTTATTTTGAAATCTGGGGGTTGTGTTGTCCGAGAGTGTTGTCACAGTTACCTGCCACAAGACCTTCACTTTATCGCACCTTCACTGTGTGTGACTGGCTAACTAGCCGAGCTACACCCCGCTACAGGTGCGTACCTTAGTGAAGTGTTAAAATTACGCTCTCTTTTTAAATGAGAACTTTGCAGAGAACTGTAACAACGACACTTTACAGAGTAGCAAGGCAAGAAACAGAGCAAAAAGAGCAAACAAAACAAACACCAGACCTGAACCCCAAAATAGCAGGTACATAAGGTAAAAAAAAAAAAAAAACTCCCAGTAGGGAGCAAACCTTCAAACCGTGGAAAAAAAAAAAAAATCCTCAATGGGAAGAAATCTCGAGAGGAAACCGGCTATAGAGGGGGAACCCATCCTCCACTGGCCACCTGGTGTAAAGTAGCAGTAGAATAGAATATAGCAGAAATGCTACAAGGGATCTATCACAGCAAATAAAATAGGTTAGCAGGTTACAGCTACAGCTACAGAGGTCATAGCTAACAGGAGTAATAAAAGACCAAATGGTATCGTTCAATATGCTTTGACAAAGGAGTTTATGAATGTGTTTGTTTTTCCTTGACCCTTCCACCTACTGCACAACATCCCGAATAAGCAAGGAGTGCCAAATTCAGCTGGTGTCCCAGTATGCAAATCTGCCCAGTATGCAAATCTGCCTAGTCTTGAGGTATTGACTCTACGTCTCAACAAAAAGCTTTTAAAACTAATCATCCCATGTTAGAGCAAGAGCGGGTGTACCCTATAACACACATACTACATTAAAGTAAATCCACATGGCAGCTGTGATCAGGCCCCCCGCCACTGTCACCTTCAGCAATGGCTAATATCAGAACTGTTAAAAGGAAGTTGGACGTTTGCTGCTTGAATTCTGTTTGCCCTTCCGCATGCGTGTGACAGATAGATAAATGAGACTGCCTTTGCATTGATGTTATTTCCGTGAGCGGGTCTCCTTCGAGCCTCCTGCACCTCCTGCACCTCCTGCACCTCCTGCGCCTCCTCAGCGGTAAATCCGCGCCGAATTGCTCCCAGTGGGACGTGGGACTGGAGCTGTTTTTGGGGGCGCTTTTTCTTTTTTTTCAGGCGCCAGCTGGTAATCAGGACAGCCCTGTGACAGTACCAATGAACTTCCCGGGCTTCTTGGAAGGAACAACTGACATCTGGTGTGTTTTCATGTTTTTTTATATTATTTTTTTATTTATTTTGTTTTTCGTATGAAGTTGTGGAATTGTGATATCAATATTACCTTTGTTCTAAATGAGGCAATTCTCAGCTTTTTTGGCAGGGTCTCTATGTTGAAGGAGAAGTCCCACGAGAGATTCCTTGTCATGTGATCTATGAATGAAAATGTAACAACATACAGTGAATTTATTTAAACACCTCCGGTGACTAAACTATGTGTGGAAAACATGATGAAAATGAAATGGCTCACCCATTGGTTAAGCTGTTCTGTCGTCAATTCGAGTCCATCCCCGTTGGTCTCCGTGGGAAGAACGGATGGCCAGGATTGCATCTATCTAAAAATGTGACGCAATTCACCTTGAAGTCTAATTGGCACGGTCTTTTTTCATGCTCCGTGCCTTACTACATGTAAAAATATAAAAAAAATATATATATATATATATATATATATATATATATATATATATATATATATATATATATATATAATAATGTCAGTTATCAGGGCCTTTTATAATATGGGTCACGTTGAACCAGTGTAACACATAATAACACAATAGCTCTAGGCACATTGCCAAATGGAATAAAATGAATAAATAAATAAATACAATTGGCAATACGGCCATCCAAAGACAAAACAATATTTATAAATAAACTTTACCATACATCACTCTTGGCACCTGAAGCCATACCTGGCCACTTGGAAGTAGTTGTGTCTTACCACAGTCTCGTTGTGGCTTGCAGCTATCTGTTATAATACTTTTTTTTTTTTTGTATTGTTGCTTGGTTATAGTTGAATTCAAACCAAAACAGAAAGGCTCTAGCATAATTTGTTCAGTAGGTCGTTTATTTTTCGTAATAAAATTCAGGACTTCATTATTTATTTTCTATTAAAACATAATGTAATAAATAAATAAAAAACCTAAGCCCAATCTGAAATGAGATCCGTCTCATTTACTCCCTATACAGCTGTAGAAATTATAATTTTCCACTTTATTGTTTGCTATTATACACGTGGGATCGTGAAGCACGGGTGCTGGCATATTTAAACTTGCGAGTGGATGAAATAGAACATTGTCTTACAATGTTTTTTCCCCTCATTGCAGTCTACAGATTGCTCTGCCATGTATAATACAGAACAGCCAAAACAACCCAACCCTGTGTTATCTTCAGGGGAAAAAACAACAAAAAAAACAACCCAACCCTGTCTTATCTTCAGGGGAAAAAACAACAAAAAAACAACCCTTTGTTCTCTTCAGGAAATGACCCAACCATATGTTGTCTTCAGGGTAAACAAAAGCTCGACAATTTATTCTCTTCAGGAACTAACCCAACTCTGTATTCTCTTCAGGGAAAACCCAAGAAAGACAAAAACTCAACCCTATGTCCACTTCAGGAAATAACCCAACCTTACATTCTCTTCAGGAAATAATCCAACCCTGTGTTCTTTTCAGGGTCTAAAACCAACCCAATGTTCTTTTCAGAAAATAACCCAACCCTGTGTTCTGTTTAGGGAAGATAAAAACTCAACCCTATGTCCTCTTCAGGAAATAACCCAACCACGTGTTCTCTTCTGGAACCAAACACTGTAGTTTTCGTTCACTATTTACACAAATCATGGAACCCCCAGTTTTAAGTGTAACCCTGCTCCATCACTGAAATACCCAGTCTAATATTTCATTAATTCTCTTCATATTTCCAACCCGATGTGATGTCCATAAGACCTGACATGAGGCCTGTTTGATCCAAACTTGACATGCATTGGCCTGGACACAGACATGTCTGAATCTCTGAGGCGGTATCAAGCTTGCATAATTAAGGGGCACGGGCCTTTGGAATCTGAAGCGGTTTAAATTAGCATAACTCCCTGCTCTACCATGATGGACAGGTGAATTAAAAACTCAACTGCAGATTGACGGGTTAACACTGGGATGTCCAGGCATGTCCAGGTGTGCGGGGTTGGATTTCATTTTTTATATATTTTTTTGCTGGGCATAGTTCCGACAATGCAAAATAAATAAATTAATAAAGCTTCGTAACGAACGTCAGAAATGATTTTTGCACAGCCGGCAATGACACACGGATGCACGGCGCTGTGGTAACGCGGAGCTGAGGACATTGACGTTTGCATTGAAGCTTTCAGCAGATGCTCTTCTCGTCTGCTAAATTACATAAGCGCTTTCACACAGCTCTAAGGAACAAACACTGCTGACGCTAAGACACCAGGATCATCCCCGAGAGCAGGAGTCTTTTCACAGACCCAACACATGAAGTTAGATGACACAATCAGTGCAAACAATAGTAGAGAACAGTATTCATTTCTAGTGCAGGGGTTGGGAGACACAGTTTTATATTCAGCATTGGTATGGCTGGTAAACCTTTGCAACAAGTTCAGCATTAGCCGAGCAGTGGTGGCAAAAAATGAAATAAAAAAAAAAAAAAAAAATGATTAAAAAATAATTCCCCTTAAACTGATTATTAGTCTCGAACGGTCTTCAATCAGTTTCCTTGATTAGCAATACAGTGATGAATTCACAAAACAATCAGTGCCATCAGCTACCGCAAGTTCTACTTAATTAGGCTAGAGTCAATGTAAAAGAGTGAGTTTGACTCTGAAGAGTAGGTTTTTTGGATTCATTTTTTGCCCCCCAAAATTGTAAGTGTTCTAGAACTCCAATGCTTCCAATTATCAGTACTGATTGTTACATTACCACTAGAATGTTCAATTTTAATCTATATTTGAACAATCTAATCATATATTGGTGATTCTACAACACAAAGGCTTGAACAGGTGAGCTTTCAGCTTGCAGTAGAAGGTGGGCAGTGGATAAGCTGCCCTGAACTGTAAAGGGCAGCTCATTCCACCACTATTTTTTTTTGTATTCCTTTTTTTTTTTCTTCCTGAAATTCAGTTTTCGTTTGATTGCTTGAGTGCTGCCTGGTGATGATTGAAGAGAAAGCTAAAACATCTTTCATCAAACGCTCCAAATCTTACCTCTCCCAGCTTTTCAGGAGTTTCGTCGATTTAAAAAATAAATAAATACAATTTGCGGACCACGGCCATCCTCCTTCAATCACCTTTTTATGCCGCGCGTGATGACTGCGTTTGAACAGGTTGCCCCGGAGACGAGACTTTGTTTGCCAGCGATTTACCAGCAAATCTGAGTTCTTGGAGAGAAGCATATTGGTCAGAAATGGGAGCACTCTCTGTATATTTCACCTCGTATTATTCTTTAGCAGCGCTCTTTCCTTCCTACTTCACGGGTCACTGCTGTGACAGCTGCTTTTTGCACACTGAGAGTACTGCAGTTGAGATGCACGTCTGAATTCATTTATTATTTTATTTTTTTTTTGCCTGCTGCTCAGAGATTTCTCAGTGCCCAAGGCTGCATACAATACTACAAACTGAAGCCATGTGTGCCTGAGGTCATCAGAGCTGGCAACTGGAACATATATAGTCTGAGAAACATGTGTGATATTATCTTCCTTGACATCATATGATGTCACAGTCACAGTTATGATTCTCCCCTCCAGCCCCAGGCTCAGTGCTTCAGCATTCTGACATCACATGATGTCACAGTCAGGCTTTGATTCTCCAGTTAGCCGAACTGCATGCCTTTGGGCTGTGGGAGGAAACCGGAGTACCCGGAGAAAAACCACACGGGCACGGGGAGAACATGCAGGCTCCAAACAGAAAGGCCCAGGCCCAGGGATTTTGAACCCAGGACCTTCTTGCTGTGAGGCGAAAGCACACCCCAATGCTGCCCTGCCACATGAGCATTACATCATTATTCCAGCGCATTAACAGGGTGGAGCATTAGGACCCAGGGGCCAAACTCATTTACTCGCCCGACCACCAAAGCGGGTATAAATGAGAGGCAAAGCGCGCACGGGAGCGCATTTTTTTTCCGGCTTGTCGCGCAGAGACGTCCGTGCGATCTGTACGCCGCGGGGGGGGGGGCTGCTGAGTCAGCACATCTGTCGTCGCTCGCTGTGCGGGGGAGTTCACAGCCGGCGCTCTCTCTCCGATCTGACGAGGCGCCGCGGGGGGGGGGGGGGGGGGGGGGGGCGAAAGGCGCCGGGGAACGGCGGGCGACGGTCCGGTGGGACGGCGGGAATCGCGGCCGCCCGCCGGGATCACAGCCTTATCGGCAGCGCGTTTTCGCGACTCTCCGCCTTCCGCTCCCGTCCCGTCCTGACAGAATTAGAACGGGCGTCCGTGCGTGGAGCGCTGAGCCGCGCCCGTCGTTTCGCGAGGCCGGGTGATCGTGGCGGCGGCGGCTGACCCCCTCGGCGATACGGCGGAGCCGGGTCGCGTCGGCAAAGTCGGTGCAGCTTTAACCACCGCGAGGCAACACAAATCACGGTCACTCACATTACTGAGCATCGGGGGCACACACAAGCGTCGGTCAGCGAATAAGGACGGAGTATAACAGCCACGGAGCCTTGGATGGTGAAAAAATACAAGAAATAAAATAAAATAAAAAAAAAGGAAATAAAGGAACTTCTGGTGGTTTGCACAGCGGTCAGTGTTCCATTATGCATTATTCAATTCCAAAATCGTTTATGCATACTTACACCACTGCAGGACAGATTATCGTGGTAAGAGCGAGCCTCCGCATGCGATTGCCCTCTTGCTGAAGTGCATTCCGTCCGCGGTTTTAACGGACCAATCAGCACCGTCGGTTACACGTTTACGCGTGCGGAGATTAAATGCTAATTACGTGCTAATTTACGGTCTTGCAAACTTTCGGGCGACCAGTGGAAATCACAGTGGGAACCTGGAGTGTATGCTGCTGCAGAAATCAGCTCCGTTCATTCCTTGTCCCTTTTTATTCTAAGTCAGTGTAGCGTGGCATTAAGATTTCCCTTCACTGGAACTAAGGAAGCCTGGCGCTAACCATGAAAAACAGCCCCAGACCCAAAGGGGTGTCCACACATTTTTGGCCGCGTAGCGTATGTGGAAGCGGTTTGTCCAGCTGTGGCAGACAGTGTCGTTGTCGCTTGTTTGCTTGGCGGCCGCGTCAGCGCGTCTGGCATCTGCTGTTTTGCTGCTCACATCCTGCTCTAATTGTTTCGACACGAGGCGCTCGGTTATTTTAGCGCTCGCTGGATTTTTGGACCGGTTCCACGTGGCTTCAAGGGCACCTCTCGAATGAGAACCCGGGAACCAGAGCGCGGTGTCAGTTCAGAGCTCTGCAGCTGGGAGGGAAAAAAAAAAACCAATGGGTTTGCAGGTGGGCGCCCTCTACAGCCAAGGAGGAGTGTGCACGAGGGAACGGTCAGGATCCAGAAAAGCACAAGTCTTGTCTCCACAGGACTCAGTCAGCATTTCTCCTGAACCTGGTCTGTGCAACTTTATCCTCATGAATACAGGTTCCCACGATGATTTTCCCAATCGCTGAGCTTACCAAACAGTATTCGTGAATAAATAAATTCATAAATACATAAATAAAACATGCGTGTGTGATTGTGAATCAGATTGAAGGACGAATGTTAATTGAATCCAGGCTAGTTTGCAGAATCTCTGGCCTCATTTAGACTTAATTCGGGCCACAGGAATTGAGACATCAGCACTATCATTCACGTTCATCAGCTTTTTGCCACTAGCAAACACCATTTACGGATAGAAAACCGGTGGTAGCAGCCTCATTGTTGCTGGCATGTAGGTGGCATTGCGGCCATCTTTGAGGGGCTCAGCCTTCCTGCTCACTGATGCCATGGTAACAATGGAGCTGAACTCAATTGTGACATCACCGAGCACTGTAACATAAAAAAAAATCAGTTGCGATGTCACAAATAATTTTTGCCATTTGCGCTTCATAACCACACATTGGCTGTCGTATGGTAATCTTTATTTAGAGCTTAAAACCCACTTGAAGTTGTACACCGTTGCATCATTCAGTACTTAAGAGAATCAGACCCCTGTGCAGGTATTATAAGCATACATATATTTATAAGAATGCATATATTTATGCACATTTGTAGGGATACTCAAATCTGGCCCTCAGGCCAGTATTAAAGCTGGATTTGATTTGCACTTGAGCTGATTGAATGCTGTCCCCAATGGTCCACAGATTCACTCTCTCACAGAGAGAAAACCAACAGTGCTATCGGGCTCTGGGTCCAGATTTGAGTATGCAGCAGAGTTGAATCTGCAGCACCTTCTGCATGGGGTGGCGGGTGGGGTGGAGTGGGGGGGGGGGGGGGGGGGTGGGTGTGAGGAGAACATGCTCCCGAGTGGGTGATGGGGAATTTCGAGCCTAATGGTCTGGGAAAGAGAGACTGTTCTCGCTGCAGAACTTCACCGGTAGTGATTGATGACCTGCTGACTGGATTCTCTACTCCAGTGATGTCACCCGTCCTGCTGCAGACACGAAAAAACTTAAAACAGGCCAGCGGTGTCAGTGTTAATTCAGCTCTCCCTCTCTTTCTTTCACTGGTACATGGATGTTTTATTTATTTATTTTTTTCCCTCAGTCAGGAGTTTTAGTCTCTTCATATTAGCAATTTAAAATACTCTAAATATTTAGATGCAGGTGACATTTGACAAACACACTTGTGTGGTAGCCAGAAGCCCCCACAATGAACAGAAATACTTCATTGGATAAACCTTAAATTTTACTTCAGTTCGTTACACCTCAAATGAACCTCAACATTTTCAATTTAAAAAACCAAAAACCAATTTAGTAAAAATATTAGGTTTACCAATAAATCTTTTTTTTTTTCAGTGCAACTACTAATTAAAAATTAACTAAGGGTCATGCATGCACTTCAATCATTTTTGGTTCACTGGATCTGTCTTATTCAGGAACAAACATGACAGCTCAAAATGCAAAATGAGAAAAAAAAAAACATTTTTTATGGATTTTCAATTTTTTTAGACAGTTGCTCTCTCCCTCCCTCCATTTCCCCCCCCCCCCCCCCGTTTCTCTCCCCCCCTCATATTTGCACGTTGAACAGGGCTATTTGAGCTTGTCAGACTTTCCATAATGCCCCTCTCCTCCTTTTTTTTTTTTTTTTAAGCTAAAGATCAGGTGATCATCAGGTGGACGATTATGCCCGCAGCATTATTATGCCCGTGGCTCCCCAGACCCAGCACGGGGAGGGGGGTGGCTGATCCTCTTCTGGGGATTCCATGGAAGACGTTCACGTTTTGTTGATTATGCGGAGCTGGAGGGCTAGTACATGAACGCCATATGCATGCATAGCAGGTTTTTGACATTTGACATTAAGAATTGTTCCTGTTGGACTGTGAAATAAAGTGGGCTTAAAATTCAAGTCTCTCTCCCTCAATTTGTCTCTCTCTCTGTTTCATCTCTCTCTTTCTTAAGTGTGCGATGGGAAAGCTGCTAAAATTTTGTTTTAGTCTTTACACTGTAAAATGGCAGCTGCCTGAATATTGAGAATTTATGCACCGGTGTCATTTGTCTGGTAATGAATATCATCAGACAAATCAATTGACAAATCAATTTACAGAAGGCAAACGACTTAGCAGTTTAACATTCTGTACGTGCTTTGCGTGCTTCGTAGCTCACCCACATCGATCAGCCAAAATTCAAACTGAGATGGCCTTTCTAAGGTACACAGCACACTAGTTAACTACAAACAGTGTTAATGGTTTTCTGCTGTGCGGTTGTAGACAACATTACTGTATTAGAGTGGTTCCCAGCCCTGTTCCTGGAGATATACCATCCTGTAGGCTTTCGTTTCGACCTTAAACCACTGCTGTAAACAAATAAAACCTTTTGTTTGTTTCCTTTCCCCCAGACCCCCCCCCCCAAAAATAAACAATAAAATAAATAAATAAATAAGCCAAAAAGCTTTGCGTCAATCAGAAAAGATGGCCCGTCTGCTATGCCGTATCCATGGCGACAGGTGGAGGCAGACACCATGTGCGTCCGGCAGTGAAAGCTCTTCTGCAGGAGTCCTGTCAATCCACAAAAACATTCAAGGCTTCATTCCACAGCTGAGGAGTTGTTTGGGTGTGGCAGTGTTGGGGGCGGGGCCAGGCGTACATCTGAACCACCCTAAAGTCAGCATGCTCTTCCTCTCTCCTCCCACTTTGTGGGAACCCCACGTTCCTCAATCTGGTCCTGAATATTTCACATGACGGGATGCTTTGACAGGCATCTCTGTGGAGCTAGGGAGTCCATTAAATTCCATCAGCTCAGCAGATTAATTGGGAAATTTACTTAATGTTCTGTGGGGATTTTTATAATTCATGAATTGAAATTCACTTAATTTCCAGAATCGACTGAACTGAAATGGAATTGACCCTCGTAGGTTCGGACAAATGGGACAGTTCTTCATCCTGTCCCTACCGGCTGCCAAAAAAAAAAAAAAAAAAAGGAATTTGGAATCAGAGCATGGTTATCATTCTAAATGCAGGAGACCGTGGTCAATGTTTTGTCCATCGATGCAGAATCAATACCAGGGATGCACAACTCCGGTCCTGAAGGGCCGATCTGTGTGCTGGTTTTTGTTCCAACCGACTACCATAGATATATTATATCTATAGATTGCCATAGATATAGACACTGCTTCATTCCTGTACTTGAGCACAGTGAAATCTCTAGGATACACCTGCAGTCTGTGGCTGTAGCTGGAGCTTATACGCATGTCAAGATAGTATTGGGCTGGTTAAATAAATGTTGGCACAAAATCCTGAAATGGATTGGCCCTTGTTGTGCACCCGTGATCTATATCCACGTATTCCTGGTCAGAGTCGCGGGGGGGTGCTGCAGCGGGGGAAATTTCTGTGGTACAATCAATTCACAATACAATACAGTACAATACGTTACAGTTCAGGCATTTAACAGATGCTCTTACACAGAGCGACTTACTCACACAGCTTACGGTCTCTGCATAGGATCCATTTACACAGCTGGAGACTCACTGAAGCAAGCCGGGCTAAGTACCTTGCTCGAAGGTATAATGACAGTGCCCCACCTGGCCATCAAATCCACATTCACAGAGTTACAGGCCCTGTTCCCTCCTCGTTATGCTGCGGTACCACCTCTTGTAAGGCTGATGTTTGTGGGGAATCTGGAACATTTTGCACTGCAATCGCCTGCCAAAGTTACGGTGCCCAACCCTTCAAATGACAGGGGCTTACTTTTAAAGGAGGATGTACACACACACCCAACATGCACGCATGCAAGCGCACACACGCGCGCACACACACACACACACACCACACACACACACACACACTCAATCGCATGGCATTGTTACTCAATGGAAACGTTTGGCAAATGTCTTTGGCTTGAGACAAATTTTCTGAAGGGAATCATCTAATCCCCTCAGGCTTTAAGTGTTCCAGAGAATTTGCACTGTTGCTTTCCAGCACTCTCAAAATTTGAATATCAGCTAGAGGTACATCCCCCTTTAGTGAATGATATTCAGTACAGGTACAGGTTTGATCCCACTGCCCTTACACAGTCATGGTATATGCACACTCTTTTTAAGTGCATGACATCACAGCAGGCCAAAACAATAAAAATAATGATCAATCCAATATAACTGTATAAAAATTAAAGATGTGCATACAGCACTGCTATATACATGGATCACCCAAATATGAATGTAAATACCCTCAAATTAAAGCTGACAGTCTGCACTTTAACCTCATTTCAAATTCAATGTACTGGAGTACAGAGCTGTCTTTGTCCCAATACTTTTGCATTTAGCTGCACACATACAGATTACAGATTATTGGTGTAATATTTTTTTCAAGTAAACAATATTTGTCATTTAATTATAATTATATAATTATTATATTTTCCAAAAAAAAACAAAACAAAAAAAAAAAACATTAACAGTATATTCCATTTGCCTAACGGAAGTCACTGTTTCAAGGGCATCTTTGTAAAATTAAATACTATCACATACACTGACATTTTCAGAGGATCGTTCCTGCCCTGGTTGCTTCAGGGCAATTGGATGTCAGGGCATTGCAGGATAACATTTACTGAAGTGAATCTGTTGTGGGAAGGTGCCTGGGGAGGTGTCTGCAGAGGTGCCTTGGGAGGAAAGATGCTCACGTCACTCTCCTCTCTCCTTTCTTATCACTGTGTGATTGCAGGCGTAAATATCGGCTCCTCTCCTCCCCACTGTTCCCGTTTAAGACCACAATTTGTTCCTTTCCCAGGGTTTAAGAGAGACTCAGCAGGTCAGAGCTGGTTTAGAGAGACTCACCAGGTCAGAGCTGGTTTAGAGAGACTCACCAGGTCAGAGCTGGTTTAGAGAGACTCACCAGGCCAGAGCTGGTTTAGAGAGACTCACCAGGTCAGAGCAGGTTTAGAGAGACTCACCAGGTCAGAGCTGGTTTAGAGAGACTCACCAGACCAGAGCTGGTTTAGAGAGACTCACCAGGTCAGAGTAGGTTTAGGGGGACTTACCAGGTTAGAACAATTTCAGCTGTAAACCAGTGCTTCAAGGCCCACCATTTATTTATTAAAATTTTATTTATTTATTTATTTATTTATTTATTTATTTAGTTGGTGTAAGAACACGACCTGATTGAAAAATATAAATATCAGCTCAGCCAAGATCCACTTCTTCGACATTCTCCTTAACATAAGAGAAAGAAAATGTGCTGGCAGCAGAACTAGGCCTCTGCTTTTTTCTCTCCTTTTTTTTTTTTTTGATCCAGTCAGGGGCCGGTCGACAGATCTGCGCCCCACAGGAGTGCCCAACATCCTCCAGAGCGTCTGCAGAATTACAAACCAAACTTAGCGCCAGTATGAATTTCATCATAGCGTCTCACCGAAAAGCCATAAAAAACCTTGCCGCTTCCGAAGAAGCTGTGAATTTCTGTGCGGGAGAAGCTAATGGCTTTTAGTTCAATTTCCGTTTTTAACTGGGCTTGCCAGTTTGCTTTATGTTCAAAGAAACAAACAAAACAATTCATCAGCATAATGGAAAAAGGCCAAAACGTATTTATGTTTAAAGGAAAGGAGAAATTACACTTACCTTTCTGACAACTGGATGCGGCATTGAATATTTACCTGGACTGTCGGTTAGTTCCAACTCAAAATAAAATAAAATAAAAATAAAAAAATCCATTACTTCCACTTCTTTTCAGATGTGTTGACTTATATGGAACTGTGGCCTTTATTAAGCAATAAAAAATATACACCAGGGAAAAGTGTTTTTTTTTTTTCTTTTTTTCTTTCAAAATCAAATTTATTTCTTCCACATGTAGAACCCAAGGAAAAAAAATAAATAAATAAAAATAAATAAAAAAAGGGCGGTTGATTCTACAGCAAAAGTGAACAACAGTTAAAGAGTTCAAAAGCTTTTCCTTTTATTGTTAAACCGAGGCGTGGGAAAGAGGAAGAGGAGGGAAGTGTGGGCGGGTCTGAAAGGGGAATAGGGGGCGGAGTTTATTTTGTAATCACTTGTCCTTTTTTTTTTTTTTTTTTTTTTTTTTTTTTTTTTTTTTTTTTTTTTTTTTTTTTTTTTTTTTTTTTTTTTTTTTTTTACAGTGACACAAGCTAGGTGACGAGCTGGGACTCCGAGCCCCCGTAGAGTTCTGCCAGCTTGTGGAACTGGGGGCCCCAGTCCTCCAGGAACGTGTAGTCCTGCTCGGAGGGCGAGGCGCCCGAGCCCAGCGAGCTGACGGAGCCGGCCACGGAGCCCCGCCCCTCGTACGCGTACGTCTGCAGCGAGTCGTACGGCGGGCCGCTGGCGTCCGTGTCGGCCTCCGCCAGCCTCCGCGCGATGAACCCGCGCACGTCCACCTCGTCCGCCGCCGTCGCCGTCGTCGCCTCCGCCGCGGGGGCGGGGCTGGGGGGGGTCCCGCGCCGGCCCGGCCGCAGCGCCTCGGGCTTGACGTCCCGCCGAAACTTGAGCTCCTCCTCGGCCGCCCTGCCGGGTTCCGGAGCGCCAGGATGTCGAAGGCCTCGGTGTCCTCCTCCCCGCCCCCCTCGTCGTCGTAGGTGACCACGTTCTCCCGCACGTCCTCCTCGGAGATGATCAGCGGCTCCTTCTTGCTCCTCCGCAGAGTGATGAAGAGCACCACGATCACTGTGGGGGGGGGGCGAGGGGGAGGGAGGGGGGGGGGGGGTTAAGGTGCAATATTTAGAGCCATGTTACCAATTTTCAAGTTGACAAAACATAATAATTATTAAGCCAGGGGTGTCCGATCTTTCCCGAAAAGGGCCTGTGTGGCTGCAGGTTTCTGTTTCATTCCAGCACTACGACACCTCATTTCTTTATTTTAACTAACCATGGTCTTCAATCAAGACCTTGATGAGTAGAAACAGGTGTCTTAGTGTTGGGCTGAAACAACCCTGACACTCACCCTGGCCCTTTACAGATCTTTAGTTCATGCTATTGAACAGATGGAGGGTAGCAACACATTTAGGTTGGAGACAGACTGACACATAATATTTAGAACAGTGGTACCAATTTTTATTTTACAAATAGAGCCTTTTGGGTGCTGTCGCTTGAGTTGGAGATGGGGTAACTGCTTTAAATTTAGAACAGTGACATCAGTTATTCCAATAAAAAAAGGATGGCAGTGCATTTTGGAGGACGCCACTTTAATTGGAGATGGGGGTAAACACATTATATTTAGAACAGGGACATCATTTATCCCAACACAAATACAAGAGCGCTCTTTGGTTGGCATTAATGGGGGAAGGGCAACACCATAATTGGGTCAGTGATATCAATTCTGAAAATTACAGCAACAAATAACAGCACTCTTTATGCACTGTTAATTGAATTTTTCTAAAAATAAATGTCTGCTAGAAGTAGATATTGCTGAAGGAGGGCTTCAGCTGACACCAAAGCTGTTTGGAAAAAAAAAAAAAGGATAAAGACAACAATAAAAAAAATAAAAAGCCTTGTGATGTTCAATAACAAACATTGCCTAAATCACCAAAGACTAATGTAGATTTCTGCAGAGATACTTAATTTAAATGATCTGTTTATCTGACTAATTCATCATTAAAAATGAGGAGCCAGGGAACATAAGGCTGCTGCCAATCTATACTGATAAACAGATGGCTGCTTAGGCGATTGATGGCCACAGCAAATCACATTTGAAAGTGGCATGAGGCTCAAACAGATTTAGCTTTTTGCGTGATTGATTGGTTCAACCTTTAATTTTTCTTTTAAGTGAGATGTCGGTTAATGCTGTTATAAATACAATGGTTATCCCTCCCCCAACCCTCTCTTTTCTTTTGAAGGAAAAAAGTAAGCACACCACAAAAAAAAAAAGATATAACTTTTTCAATATAGTTTACTTCTGACTGGCGATTTTGTATCTTTTTGTGATGCCAGACATTTCCAAGATTTCAATCATAGACTTTTAAAACACATCTCAACTACATCAGTGGGTTGCATCAATGCTTTGAATGTGAACAGAATGGCTCATTGGATCTGTCTAGTTCAGTAATACACACACGAAGGCCCCAAAAGCAAAATGATGAGTCACAGAAAAATAGCTTTTTTTAATGGATTTTCAGACCATGTTCTCTCTCTCTCTCTCTCTCTCTCTCACACACACACACACACACACACACAGCTGTATAAACCTGGCACATGCATCAACTGTTGGATGAACCACGCCTACTTTCAGAGGAGACAATCTAGTGTACATCCTTTCAACACTGATGTAGCTAAAAAAAAAAAAAAAAAAAAACGGATGGAGTAAACATCTGCTTTTATTCGTTTCTTTTTTTTTTTTTTTTAATTTATTGTTACTTTTGACAGTTGTGGCAATAATACCTGTTGGTATGAGACTCATAAAGCAGTGCGTCTCCTCTGGGACAGCACTGTGACACTCACTCCCTCACCAGTGCCAGAGCCAATGCGTGACGAGCCAATGCCTATGACTACATGCGGGTTTGAAGTCGTGACAGTTTTTGATGACACAGTACCGCGGTCGTTCCAAATGGAATTTTCCACCAGCACGGAGGCCATCTATCAAAGGTTGCCTCGGTTACTTCATATTTTAACTGCTCAGAAGAACGAAAAAAAAAGAAAGAAAAAGAGGGAGAGACTATTTGATTTTATTTCAATCAAGATTCATCCCTAGGGTTGTGTTCTCTGTTTGCATGGAAACAAAGTTTGTGTTCGCTATTTATTGTTGCTTTACGGCCATATTACTGGATATAAACAGTACATTGTTGGGAAAAAAATCTATTTCAATCTCCATTTTGCTGAAGGGAAAAAAGGAGTGGATTTTCCTTTTTCATAAAATAAATAACTAAAATGGACATGTAGCAGACACCCTTGCAAAGCTCACATTTTACAATCAATTTATAAAGGTGGATATTTTCTGAAGCGATTCAGGTTAAGTGTCTTACTCAAGGCTAGCTTATAACAGCAGTGCCCCGAATTGGAATAAACCCTGCAACCTCAACAAGCTTAAGACACAAGCTTAGTTCCTGATCATTATGCGGTCCTGCTGCCGCAGGTGAGCTATAAGTTAAGTGGGTCTCAAATATGAGTAAGTATGTAAGTAAACTATCTGTCTGTCTGTCTGTATGACTATCTATCTATCTACCTTTGCATCTTTATAATGCATTTCCCAGGGAGAAAGATAGTGGGTGGCCATTTTGCTACTGTTTTGGTGATGCACCTCTCCGTCTGACTCCTCACAAAGTGAGAGGGGTGTGTGTTTATTTTTGCATTCATCGCAGGCAAAACATCACTCTTTCCCCAGTTTAGCATTCACCTCCAAATGCCTGGGAGAAATAAGTGGAGCACACAGGAGCCAGGGCCTCACAGCACTATCAACTTTCTCTGTCCTCTCAAAACTCCTTTGGTCCCAACAGTGTGTGTGTGTGTATTCCAGCTGCGTGTGGAAGCGCAGGTGTGTGTGTGTATTCCAGCTGTGTGTGGAAGCGCAGGTGCGTGTGTGTATTCCAGCTATGTGTGGAAGCCCAGGTGCGTGTGTGTATTCCAGCTGTATCTAAGTCCAGGTGTGTGTGTCTCAGGAGTGTGTGCGTCTGAGGTACGTGTGTGTTTAAGTCCAGGTGTGTGTGTATCAGGTGTATCTAAGTCCAGGCGAGAGGGTCTCAGGTGTGTGTCTCTAATCCCAGGTGTGTGTGTATCATGTGTGTGTATCTAAGACCAGGCGTGTGTGTTTCAGGTGTGTATCTAAGTCCAGGTGTGTGTGTCTCAGGGGTGTGTATCTCAGGTGTGTGTGTCTCAGGTGTGTGTATGTAAGCCCAGGGGTGTGTGTGTATCAGCTGTGTGTATGTAAGCCCAGGTGTGTGTGTGTATCTAAGACAAGGCGTGTGTGTGTTCCAGGTGAGTGTATCTCAGGTGTGTGTGTGTGTCTCAGCTGTGTGTATGTAAGCCCAGGTGAGTGTGTCTCAGGTGTGTGTATGTAAGCCCAGGGGTGTGTATCTCAGGTGTGTGTGTATCAGCTGTGTGTATGTAAGCCCAGGCGAGCGGGTCTCAGGTGTGTGTGTATCAGGTGTGTGTATGTGAGACCGGGCGTGTGTGTGTTCCAGGTGAGTGTGTCTCAGGCGAGCGGGTCTTACCCAGCAGGATGACGATGCACAGCAGGATGGCCACCAGCGCCCCGGTGCTGAGCCCGGCGGAGGACAGGAAGGCCTCGGCCTGGCAGGCTCGAACCCGGGCCCCGCGCTGGCAGGCGCACACCCTCAGCGTCAGGGTCCCGGTGCTGCTCAGCTCGGGCTCCCCGCCGTCCCACACCACCACGGGGAGGTGGTAGAGCTCCTGCAGGGCGCGGCTGAACCGCTTTCTGCGGGACAGGACGCTGGCCGTGCTGTCTGCGGGGGAGAGGGAGAGAGCAGAGGCACACAGCGCTGTTACTGCTAACTCTGCTGTCTTTCAACACAGCACGCTATTACCGCTAACTCTGCTGTCTCTCAACACAGCACGCTATTACCGCTAACTCTGCTGTCTCTCGCTATTACCGCTAACTCTGCTGTCTCTCAACACAGCACGCTATTACCGCTAACTCTGCTGTCTCTCAACACAGCACGCTGTTACCGCTAACTCTGCTGTCTCTCAACACAGCACGCTGTTACCGCTAACTCTGCTGTCTCTCAGCGGGACGTCCTGTCTGAGGCTGTTCTTCACCCCCTCGCCCACTCTCTATGCACACACACAGACACACACAGTCACACACACACATGCATGCACGCACACACACATACATACACACGCACGCACGCAAGCACACTCATGCGTGCGTACGCACATGCATACACTCGCACACACAGACATATGCACGCATACACACAAATGCACACACAGACACATGCACGCATACACACAAACGCACACGCACACACATAGTCTGTAAAGTCCATCCACCTAACATATAAATCAAAGTGGCACACGTGTGACATTGTGCAGGGCATAATGGCCTTTGAGTGCAGCCAGCTTGCTATTGTGTGGAGTCTCAATTTCCTCCAAAAAAAAAAAGGGCGTGTGGACACGTGACAACATTCAACAAATTGCCTCTATTATCACCATGTCACCACGACAACGGGAGACAGAAAAAACACACCCCTCCTGAATAAAAACAAACGAGGGTTCCCTCACTCTCCTGCATGCGGTGCCACTGTAAGTAATTAGACAGGAACAGGGACAGACACTTCAGGCATTGTTAACTCAGGTCTGTGGCTCAATCTCTACAGTGCTGAATGCCAGGAATGGAAGGAGGGAGAAAAAGAGAAGAAGAAAAATAAAGAGAGACAGACAAACAGTGAGAGAGAGAGAGAGAGAGAGATAGAGAGAGAGACTTGATCTTTCTTTATTGAACACACATAAACCGTCATAATTATATTAAAACCTTTTACCTCCCCTCCAGGTCCCTGGCCAACCAGAGGGGGCGCAATTGCGCATTATAAAACAGGCCATTTTCAGAATTGAATTTGAATTAGAATTTTAACTGCACTTCATTTCACAGTCCAGCTACGGATGCACAGTACGCGCCTGATCACAGCCTCCCTCTGGAAGGAGCGCAGGCTTGAAGTGCAGACCCAGGGAATGGCAGCTCCTCTGGGGCACTGGAGCAGGGGATTTCCCACAGGTCAGCCGCGGGACTGAGCTGGATATAGAGCGGCATGCAAATGCAGGTCCTCCGGACGCCAGCGCGAGGGAAGCACAACGCGCTCATTACGGATTTCAATAGAATTTATCTCCCTTTCCCCATCTGTCTCTTTCTATCTCTTTTCCCTACCCTACTTTCTCTCTCTGTAAGACATTTTCTCTCCCCTATCTCTCTTTGCCCTCTCTCCCTCTGCCCTTTTCTTGTGCTGCCAGACTTCATTATCTGAGGCTGCCCACGCCTACCTTGAGACAGGTAAACAGGAATATCAGGTCTTTGTGTCTAGCTGTAAGAGGATTCAAATGAGACACGATTACAGCATGTCTGCTTTACTCCTTCAGAGTGCTCTGAAACACATTTGGGGTATTTCATTGAATAATGACCCTCTCAACGAAAAGGCAGCTATTTTTGTTATTTAGGCAAATATATACTGATGTGATAGGTCACATGCTGTGTGTGTGTGTGTGTGTGTGTGTGTGTGTGTGAGCATGTGTGTGTGTGTTATGAATCATGCATAACACCTTAATACCTTTTCATAACAGCTTTATAACAACTTTCCTGATAAAAGTGAATGAAATTTGCATTTAACAAGCATTGTAATCTGCTGCTACTTCCAAAGCTTTCTTTTATTTTCACAATAAAGTGTCCACTTAGACCGGTTATTACTCACTGAAGCAATTCAGGTTAAGTGCCTCGCTAAAAAGTTAAACATGCAGGCATCAAACCTGCAACCTCCGGATTACAAGCCCGTCTCCCCAGCGTTACAGCGCGTTGCCGTGGTAGCGCCCGGAACACTGCAGAGGCCTCACAGGATGCTGGGAAGGCCTCGCTCGTTCACATCGCTCCTCAGAGCTGCGTTTTAATGACCTTGTTCAATTTCATGCTCGTTTTCCCCCCATTGTTTGTGCTGGGGAGGGGGGTCGGGGGGGGGGGGGGGGGGGGGGGGGGGGGGGGGGGGTGGTTTCAGAAGATGCAATTAAGGCACGGAGGGGTTCACAAACAGCTGTAATCGCGTCCATTAGTTCACCCCATTGTTCCGAACCCCTCACGCCTTCCCCAAAGGCCTGATTTTGCAGAGAGGGGTTCGATGGCCGCCACCACTGTAGATGACAGTGGAGGGACTTGTGTTTCTGTGAAATGAGAGGGCAACAAACCAGTATTTCTGAGCTTGTGACTCTCGAATGAGATGCAAGCATTCTTTTAGTTTTAATTTGTGTGTGTGTGTGTGCGCGTGAGCGTGAATGTTTATGCGTGTGCGCCTGTGCGTACGTGTGTGTGCGTGCGCGTGCATTGCTGCGGCTGACAGATGTATTCGCTGATTAGCAGGTAGAGAGCCTTTTACAGGTAGAGGGCAGGATGAAAGGGGGATTCCCGGTCGGAGGGTTTTCCGCTCAACCGGTTCGGCTTCACTCGCCCTCGTCACGGCAGGGTTTACAGGGCTGCGCACTTCTCGTTCAAGTGGAGCATCTTTCCCACGTCTCAATACAACTGTCTTGAAAGAAACACTCATGAAGGAGGAATCCTCAGAGAGAGAGATAGACAGTAAGAGAAAGAAACAGAGAGAAGAGAGAGAGAGAGAAAGAGAGGGGGTGGGGGGGGGGGCTGGATTCCATTTAGAACGCTTTACAGCTCAACAGAGGGCAGAACAGAAATTGTTAGAGGAGTGCCAGAGTCCACAGTACCTGTCTTCAGTCTTTCTATCTATCTATCTATCTATCTATCTATCTATCTATCTGTCTGTCTGTCTGTCTGTCTGTCTGTCTGTCTGTCTGTCTGTCTGTCTGTCTGTCTATCTATCTATCTGTCTGTCTGTCTGTCTGTCTGTCTGTCTGGTTCAAGAACACCTAATTGCATTTGTAACAGAACTATTTCCCTAGACACCTCTCTGTGCATTTGCACTTCAAACTTCCAAAGTGTAGTGCATATGAACATGGAGCGTTAGCATGACGGCACATATTCAATCAATTTCATTACAACGAGGGTGAAAAAAAGAGAAAATAAATAAAGGTAGGTAACATTTGATGAGTGTGCTGGACAGTTTCCAGGGAAATCACGTGAAATGAATTCTGATCTGTTCAGAGCAATGATGTTTGATCCATTTGTATAATTTCCTCTCTGTGCGTGCCGACCTTGCTGGCCCCTAAGATATTAACAGGCTATCCTCTGAGGTGCTGGGCAGGATGCTTCATGAACGCTAGGGGCTATCTTTTTTTTTTTAATGATTTATTTCTGTATCCACAGAGTCACTCTTGTAATGTACGCCATTAATCTTGGAGACACGGTCTGCTCCTGGAGACAGCAAACCTAACCCGATTGAGATCGGAACGTTGGTGGAATGCATTTTGTTAGAAGCGCAAAAAAAAAAAATAAAGAAAAAAAGAAGGAAAAAAAAAGAAAAGAAAAAAACAAAACAGTGACACAGCCTACTTGAATACCGGAAATATGTCCGCCAATACGTGCATGCGTGCATTCTCTAAATCGCATTGTTAATGACATTGAAGGAACCTTCCGCTGACAAGCTTCTTAATAAGACAGCAAAGAGTTGCCAAGGAGATTCGGTCTGACGAAAAAATGTGAGACAATCATTTAGAATGCACGGAATAATTGCTATTGTGAACGGGGCCTAACGAAGGTGGCCCGCGTTCCGTACGCACTGGATTCCTGCATAAATCCCTGCTGCTAATGGGACCGTGTCACACGGGCGCGGCGTCAGGTTGGCACAGGCTGATTACGGAGCCGCGGCATTATTTGTTTGTCGAGAGATATTCAAAGAGGCTGTAATAATAGACTCCCCCGGCAGAAAACAAACATTAGCCTCTTCAAGACGACAATTACCATGTTTGTGCCACGGCACTGTGGAATGCATTACTGATTTCCCATTCACTGCAAATAAATAAATTAATAAATACATAGTTATTTGTATTTATTTATTTATTTTTTTGTACGAGAAAGCTTAGTGGGAGATCTTATTCAATGACGGTGTATATCTGTACTTAATGCACAATGGTGACTGCATGTTACACCATGGTGACTGGATATTACACAATGGTGACTGGATATTACACTGTGGTGACTAGATATTATACCATGGTAACTGGTGACTGCATATTACACCATGGTGACTAGTGACTGGATATTTTTCCATGGCGACTGAATATTACACAGCCAGCTGTTCATTTTGTGCCAACGCAGAATCCGCAAACACATCCCACATAAACAGGACCAAGTCTAAGTGAAATCTAGAAATTCTGGTGTCAAGGCATTCAAGGAAGATATCTGCTGACATCCTTATATGACAGCTTGCTCATGGCTCTTGTTTTCCTCGAAATACAGCTGGAAAGTGAGTGAAAATGTTTATTTTTTTTGTTTTAGGGCAAGGGCTCATAAACACAAAGGGAAGCTCTGCACTTCTTAAAAAGAAGAACTGACAAGAGAAATGCTGAGGGACACCAAACTGGGCACCACAGGGGTATTTTAAAAAAAAAAAAAAATTGTGCTTGGATCCTTTTTCATGGTTTTCCTTTAATAACTGAACAAATGACAAAGTATTACTTCCACATTAGGACAGCAGGACACCATGAGAAAGTATTTGCCCCGTTTCTGATCTCCTCTATTATTGCGTATTTGTCACACTAAATGGTATCAGAGCTTCAGACAAAGTGTAAACACAAAACAGGCTCATCCTAAAACCAGGTGAGGCCATGCTTTCAGACTCCGAGCCCCTGAATTCAAACGGCTTCTCCGCCACGCGCAGCATGACTCGACAAAACCCGTTTCCTCACTCTTCCTCCCAAAGTGCCGTTTGAAAACTGTGTCACAGACTAAACGCAGTAATAAGGACGGATACTTCCAAAGGGACGCCTACATGCCGAAGTAAAAGCGCAGAACATGGTACACAATATGGGGCCGTGTTGTGAAGGTACAAGTCCCGTAGCTCCTCCTCTCCCCTTAGCTAGCTACGTAGCTAGCAAGCTCAGCGATTCATTACATTCCCTGCCGGCAGTGCTCTGCCTCATCCTCAGGCCGCCATGCCCTGATCTTTACAGAGACGCAATTAACTAATTGATTAGTGTACAAAGACAGCGTGGTGAGTGCAGGTGTCGGGAGAGATGTGTGGTAGATGGCAGCTGTGCCCATGCTGATCCAGTCTGCGTTGGAGGCCACTGTATTCTTTCAAAAGCTCATTTTTAATTGGCTAAGTCCTTCGGGAGACTTACCACCCCCCCCCCCCCCCAACCACCAGATAAAATGGCACAGCTCAGTGATTTTACAGTTCATATCTGATGAGGAGCTTCTGTTATCCTAGCATGTGGAAAGTGAACTAAACCTTACTCAGAATCTTATTAAACTTAGTCACAATCACCAGTTAATTAGGCTAATTAATTCCACTGATCAGCGGCATTAAATGTTTAATCAGCTGCAGTGTTGTCACCTGAAAGCACTTTCAACCAACAACGCTGACTATGTTTGCAACGCGTTTCTTATTAAGTGAAATTCATTTCGGATGCAAACGAGCAAGCACTTGAAATTACAGAGGATACAAAACCAGGAATGCCATGCGAATACTTCTGCGCTGCCGTATCTTTTGCTCATATTAATGAAGAAATAAATACACAATTAATTCATCAAAAACATGCAAGTTGGCAAGATTTAAAAAAAAAAAAAAAAAAAAAAAATTAAACATGTCCTTTACAGAAAGGGTATTCGCGACTACAGTTGGGTTCAGAAGGATCGTGGCTTGAGTTTGGTATGCAGGTCACTCCCTCCTAGACGATGTGTGAGACCGCGACGCAGAGGTGAGAGGAGAGACGAACGAGACGGAAGTGACAGAGCGGGCGGACGCTAATCACCCACGCAAACGAAACCATCCGTCGAAAGTGGCCAATGGGTCATTGAGATTCACGGAGGGATCTCTCTCTCTCTCTCTCTCTCTCTCTCTCTATCTCTCTCTCTCTGCAGCGTCGAGCGACCTTAAAACTCTGAAAGACTGAGATACCGAATCACAGGTGGACGCGCTCGCCGCAAAAACGACGCTCGCTTGAATTTCGTTTCATCGGCGTCGCGTGTAAAATGAGGACCGTCGTCCAGACCATTGAGCTACAGTTCCGTGCGCAGGCCGGAAAAAAGGTTCACGCCATTCATTCAGCCTTTTCCCAGCATGCAACGGCTGTGAAGATTAAACCAGCCGCATGGAGCTTTAAATATCAGGCCAGGATTCACAGAATTTGGAGTTCAATCTTCTTTCCGGCGATATATACTCCACCCCTACCCGCATTCTATCATATCCCCACTTAGATCACCCAAGCCAGGATGTGTGTGTGTGTGTGGGGGGGGGGGGGGGGGGGGGGGGGGGAAAACGAAAAAAAAAAAAAACAGGTTCATTTGCATGGAGATTTGAGTTAAGCATGCATAACTCGAGCCAGGCTCAGGCCCAAAGTCAATTAGCTTCCAGTTATTTCCCTTAATTGCCAGAGGTTTTATAAGGGTTCCAGAAGTACCGCTTAACAATGTGCAAACAGTTCCATTTTCTGTGCCACTTCAACTCCAACAGAGCTTAGAGGAATCGCGCACATTGTGTTTGAGTTTATTCTGAGTGAAAGCACAATCACCCTCTTTTTTTATTTTAATTTTTTTTTAACATTGTCTGGAGAGAGGGAGAGAGAGAGAGAGAGAGAGAGAGAGAGAGAGAGAGAGAGAATGATACAAAATAACTACTCTGATTTAAAAACCTGGAATATACATATGGATTACCTTCGTTGTCCTTGAGGGTGAAGTTGGGGTTCACGGGGAGGTCCTGCGGAAGAGCGAAGGAAAAGCGGGTCCGTTTGCGAAGTCGTCTTTGTCCACTGCACCGATTGGTCTGGATCACCTGTGGAAGCCAAAGAGACAGGTAAGCCACACACCAAAGCAATGTTTCAGATCGTAAAATACGGCCCCTTTATGAATGGTCTTTCAAGCCTTGGCTTTCAACAGGGGGGGTCCTTCAAGCTACTGTAGGGGGTCCTTGGCCAGCTGACAAGTGCAGAGATTGAACACACCCCCCTCCAACCATGATAATGTCATATCATCAGCATCAGCACTAATAGCGGTTGTCACTAAGGAGTGAAGTGGAACAGAACACGGGCTCAGACTAACGAACACCTCGTGGTTGCCATGCCGATTCCGAAACCTGTTTGATGCTGGCTTGGCGGAATCCAGCTGATGCTTTACTCACAAGCAGGATTCCGCACTTTGCCGCAGTGATTTCACAACACACGGTAAAATGTGCAGTGCTAATTTGACTCTGACAGATGAGTCTTGTCAGCATCACATGTGTAATAAAGTTCAAGAACAAAAGTTGTCTTTTAGTTTCCTTTGTTAATAATAATAATAATAATAATAATAATACATTACTATTATGTATTGGACTGGGGGTGGAATGGGTCGGATTGGTGTGACAATAACTTGCCTCAGTTACTCAAAACAAGCAAGGCTTTTGCATGTATAGTATGTTGGTGCATTTATTTATTTATTTATTTATTTATTTATTTTATTTACATTTTTTACTGAGATTGAGGGCAAGCCCACAGAGCAGGCAATTGTTTTCAGCTTTTCAATACTTCCATAGTGCAGTGGTGCCCAGTGTCGGTCCTGAGGGTCCCCTGTGCACGCTGGTCTTTGTTCAAACCACAATCGCAATCCCAGAATTTTAAAAAGCTGTTAATTTTTCTTAATTAGGTGCTTTTCATGTTTAGAGGTATTATTTACCCTCTTATGCTGCATTATACCAGAAACAGCTTTGCATGCCATGAAGAATAAAATGTTGAGCTTGTGCTGCATTGTGCTTATTGTGCTGCATTGCAAACAATTACATAAAAAGAGGTTTTTTTTTAATCAAATGAAATACAGAAGTAAATCAATAGACTCCTAATTGGGTTGTTGAACACGCACTTAATGTTTTCCTTAAACTTATTAACACAATGCAGGTTTTACTGTCATTTTCTTTGTCTTTAAATTCTTCATTATCTGCCAGATTGTTGCAGTTATTTTGGTGGTTAGGTATATGCATTTCCACCAGCTAGGTGCCTATCGATTCACCACCATCTTTAATTTCAAGTTTACCTCTTTGTATGCAATTGTTCGCAATATAGCAGAATAAGCACAAATACGAACATGGGAATTTCATTCTTTATGGCATGCGTAGCTATTTCTGGCATAAAGAACACCTAATTAAGAAAAAAAATAACAGCTTGTGAAAATTCTGGGATTCTGGTTGGAACGAAAACCAGAGTATACAAAGGGGGGGGGGGGGGAGCCCCAGGACCGGGTTTGGGGAACCCCTGCTGTAGACACCAGCGGGACCACACTCACCTGTCCCACTCTGGTGCTCTCACACACGATGACCTCGCTCTCGGCAGCCAGTTTGGGCGGGTTGTCGTTCACGTCCAGGACCTGCACCGTGACAGGGACATGGCTGAGGAGGCTGGGGTTATCTGAGAAAAAAAAAAAATAAAATAGAGAAAAAGAATAAAAAACTCTCAGGAGTTAGAAATGTACATTAAGATTATAATGTAACAGACTTAGCAAAAACGAACAAACAAAAAATCTGTTTCCATGACAATGAAATCCAAAATCCAAAATCCCTGATTTGGTTAGTCCAAAACTATTCACTTTTTTCCCCACTGATGAAGATTTTGGTTGCATAGGCAGTGTGTTTGGTGTGTTGCCATCCTCCATTACGAGCGCATAACACTTTTGGCTTTCCGTTGCTCTGGTAAAGGTTTGTTTCGGTCTCCTCTCTCCATAAAACTTTGGTCCAGAACTCTTCTGGCTTGTATCTGTATTTTTTTTTTGTGTGAATTCTAATCTGGCCTTTCGATTCTTGCCGCTGATGAGAGTTTTGCATCTTGCAGGTCAGCCTCTGTAATCTCGCCACTCTCAAAGTCCTCTGTGTACAGTGGCTTCTGATTTTTTCACCCTGCCCCTTGGACACAGTTGGTGATGTCACAGACTGTTGTTCTAGGGTTTTTCTTCACAGCTCTTAGAATTCTTCTGTCATCAAGTCCGGATGTCAAGTTTGGCTGACCTGTATGATGTTTATTTCTGAGTCCACCACTGGTTTCTTTCTCTTTCGAGACTTTCCAAACTTGCTGTACTCGATATACCCAGTTTCTGTTCTATACCGCTCAATGAATTAATTATTCTGTTCCCTCAGCTTACAGATTAGTTGCTTTTCAGCCATATTTAGTTCTCTGTTCTGATGCCTCCGATTCCAAATACAGTCTCCAGTGATAAAAAAAAACCCAAAAAAAAAACAAGCCTAAAACCAAGACTAGACGCTCACTGCTCTTTCACCTGAGCAGCAGTAAGCAGCCTTCAATCACCTGGTAAATTAACGTTGCACAGCTGTACATACCAGTCAATAGAGAACGATGCAGCACTCACACAGCTGGACAGTGCGGTTTTTCTTGCACTTGAAAAAACCCACACGCCATCAGCGTGGTGACATTGGAAAGTAGCAACGCAGGGGAAACTGTACTGATTTCCTCCCGCACTTAAAACGCTCTTCTGACTCACGGCCTCCTTTCTCCGCCTCGAGCGAGCGGTTTTCGCGGGGCGGAAATTGGCTTCTGGGACACGGCGGACCGGAGCAGACGTCTCGTCTCTCGGACTCGGTCCTAACCGTTTGGGGCTACGCGCAAATTTTTTATGCTTCCTGCGGTCACCGAGGTGAAAAAAAAAAAAAAAAACACGCGCCCTGGAACTCGTTCTCTTGCCGCAGTTTGCTTCGTTAGAAAGTTAACAAAAAAGCAAAGGAGGGCTGGGAGTGCCTATGAGCTGGTTCTGCGGAGAGAGCCTTAAGCTGGGAAAGGAAACGATCAAAGGTTTAATTTTTATTACAGCGATTTTTTTGAGTTGTTTGCCTTCTGCAAATTGATTTGTCGATCGATTTGTCTGATGATATTCATTGCCAGACAAATGACACTGGTGCATAAATGATCTTAGATTCAGGCAGCTGCCATTTTACAGTGTAAAGCCTAAAATGAAATTTTAGCAACTTTCCTATCGCAAACAAGAGAAAGAGAGAGAATATTAATCTTTCTAGTCATCTTTCTGTCCTCCCTCCTTTTAGTGTCCCAGTATTGGAGGAGACAAGCAAAGCACACAGAACTATACTGGCGAAGCAGCTTCAAACTCGTCTCCTCCCCTCCCCCCCTTTTCCTCTTTTCCTCCACACGCTTCCAGGTAGGAGATGAGTGGTAGCAGGGGAGTGGAGGGAAAAGTAATGGGATGCCCCCGTACGGGAGGGAGGACCCCCGGTTTCTGGGGCGCGGAGGAGAGGAGGTGGTAGTGGAGAAAAGGCGGATACATTTTTTTAGAGTACTGGGATGCACCCCAGCATACTCTCCCTCTCTCTCTCGCTCCGTCTGTTTCTCTCTCATTCTTCCTATCTCTCTCTCTCTCTCTGTCTCTCTCTCTCACTCTCTTCCCAGGCTGAGCTCTCCTGTGCCTGCACGATAACGTGCAGTATTGTGCCATTCTTGGAAAGGTGTCCTCCTGCCTTCCTTTTTGACGTGTGAGACTGTTGTTATTATTATTGTATTTTTTTTTCTTCTTTTCTTTCCCCCACACAGAGAGCATCTTAATGCTGAAACCGCATCGCCCTGCCAATTGGCGGCGGGCCGCGCGCGCAGTCTCTCTATTCGCCCTTATCTCCCCCCGCCGTTCGAGCGGTGCAATTCACCGCAGGCGCGGGCCGCGTTCTCCTGCCAGCGTTCACCGCGCCCAGCCTCGCTGAAAGACCACACCGCTCTGTCCTCCCTGCTATTCTGCACTAACAGTCTGGCAGGGCGCGAGGTAATTTCAAAAAAGCAACCTCGCTACGGGTTGTGATGCAAAGCAGAAACTCCCCCCACGTATTTCAGCCGGAGAAAGAAACAGAAGGAATAATTGGACAGGCACCTTGAGCCTCGGAAGATACGACACGAATATGACATAAACCTGAACAGCAGGGTTGGTCGGAATGTAGTGCTGTTATCACATAACCAAGTGAAATCTCTTCAAACAAACTTTTCTGCAGGATAATGAACTGTCCCTATGGCAACGGTTCTCTTGACTGTAGGTTAGATTATTTATTTATTTATTACTTTTGTTTGCAGTGAAAAGGTTCAAACAGTCTTAAAATAAGACTGCCCACATCTGTTCTTAAATTTTCCAAGCAAATGAAAGCATTTAGTATGAGCAGATAGCAAAGTACTCGCAAAAACTGTGCAACCAAGACCGAAACCACTTACATTCAAATTTCAGTTCAATATTAAATGGTTAATCCAGGCTTTTTTTCTCTTAGAGGCCAAACAAACTGTGTCTCATGCAACTTTCAGCTATTGCATATTCACTGATTGCCTGAATGAAAATACATATTAGTATTGTTCCTAATTCTCTGTAAAATATTGCAGTTCACCTTGTTTGGTTGAACTGACAGTTCTGCCAATGTTTTTTAGTGACCACAGTAACATCAACAGCCCAGACTTGCAATGGAAAATAGAAATATCTGAGTTCCGAGAATAATTTTCGAAGATATCTTTTTGTTATCTACCCGATCAGTTAATTAGTGATCCAGAAGAGGGTAAGGAAGGGGTTAATTACGGAGATACAAATCTGCGTATCAAGAATGAAAATACTGACCTCCGAATCAACCTTAATTTTCCACGAATGTTTCGCACGGTAACATTCATTACGTGTGTCAGCCAATGCTTGAACAAATCCACAGCGGAGAATCACATGACCAATGACAGACATTCTCTAATGAAAAAAAAAAAAATATATATATAATAATAATGTATATGCCAGTGGTGTACGAGCTTATTTAAAAAGGGCTAACGTGGGTCCAGGTTCTTTGGTTTAGCCCAGCACTGGGTCACTTGACACAACTAATTGACTAGTCGTGGTAGAATCAGTTGTCTTAGCGCTGGGCTAAAGCAAAGCCTGCGTCCACATCGGCCATTTTGCGGATACAATCAGGCGCTCCTGAACCCGTATGAGGTCCCGGCTCAGTGGGGTACTCACCGACCTCCGAGGCGATCACAGTGATGTTGTGCCAGGCCATCTCTTCCCTGTCCAGGACGCGGGTCGTCTTCACTGTCCCGCTGTTCGTGTCGATGTTGAAATACGTGTCCCCGTGCAAACTGCGGTCAATGAAATACCTATTTTTAGAGGAGTGAAATTAAAAATTCATGAGTACCGCCTCTCCTGCAGAAAGAGCCAAAAAAAAAAAAATAAAATAAAATAAAACGCCAATACAAGTGCATCAAAAACTGAAGTAGACTAAAAATAAATAAATAATTTTAAAAAAGACTGTTGCTCTTGCCCCCCCACAGTTGTGTTACCAAACACAGTTACCATACTATCTGACTGTTAGGAAGCCGTGAAGATATAGATGACACCATCACAAACTGTACTTAAAAATACATCACCATTCATTACAAACCACAGTCAGTGCCATCAGGATTCATCCATCACCATTGTGGATGACTGTGTTTGCCTATGGGATCGTTTATAAGTAACCGCACGTGTGTGTGTGTGTGTGCGTCTGCTTGTTCATTCACCGTTATAAAAAGTTGTCCCGCCCTGTCGTAAGGTAAAGATGTTTTGCTTAAAAGCTGATTCAGCGGGAACTAGAACAATATGTGCATGGCTGGATCAATGTAGGACGTGATATATAACTAAGCGTAGAGTTTTTGACGTGAAGCGCAGAGTATATCAGAGAGCGCGGTGCTTTGTTTCAGGGAAAGCACTGTGCTGGTGCACTGTGACTTCTTTCCAGGCTCTGGGTAATAAAGAGTGCCTTATCACAGTGTTCCTTATAATGAATCCACAGAGGATTCGTTTTTTTTTTCCATGACACTATTAACATTAACACTCCCTTTTGGGCAAATAAGAAACATAATTAAAATATTTCTTTTTTTTTCAGTTTTTTTTTTTTTTGAATAATTGAAAACTTTGTCTCTGTGTAGGAAAAAATGAAATTAATATACTCCTTTCAAAAAAAATAAATAATAAAGTCAAATCGGTAGGCTGTTGTCTGTTGCTCACAAATTCAAAGGCAAACAGAAAAAGCACGGTAGCAAACATTTGTCTGGTTCGAGTGGGCACAGTCCAAGCATCCTTCAACGCTGAGTCCAGAGTAAACAGATGGGGGGGGGGGGGGGGGGGGGGGGGAGGTGGCCGTTGGGGAAATGGACACAGAGACAAGCATTCCCAATAGGTAACTCTGTTGGCGTTCTCATATGCAAATTATCTTTTTGTTATGCAGATTATCTTTTTGTTTTCCTTTACATCCTATCAAATATTTTAAGACTTTGTACATGAGTCATGCATTCTGTTTCCTATCTCTCTCTTTATCTCTCTCTTTCTCTGTCTGGCTCTTTTGTTCCCTCCCTCTTTCTCGGTCTCTCTCTTGGCATTCCTCTACTCTTCCGTGACTGCAATTTTATTTTTTTCTTTCCCAAGACATATTCAGCCTTTGATTAGACTTGGAGACTCATCAGATGTCACATTGCGAATGTGTGCACTCGTGTGAGATTGCCAGGTTGAGATGCTGCCTTCTGAACAGGTACCGAGATCAAAGGAGATCAGGGAACTTCAAAGAACCGCACCGCTGAGGAGCTGGCCACTGCCTTAAAAAGATGAGTGTTCGTGCAAAAGTGCCGAAAGCTTAGATTGACTCATTTAAAATATGAGAACTGTCAAAGGGTATGATTCACTTTTTAAAATAAGGGCAAAACCATGGTTATTCACATTCTTACTCTGCTCGTAATTTAACAGTAATAGAACTAGGCTCTGTTTTCACCATACAGGAAGCAAGTGGTCCTGTGGTACTTAAATAAGAATTCCCACATGCGATTGGCCCGTTACACTGTGACTGGACTCCTACATGAGACTGTTTGTTTTTAGCCTGCTTATTGAGTGCATTTAATGACACTTTCCACAGATGAATTATGATGAATCATTATCAGATGAAGACATGGACTAGTTCTTCTTCTCCTTCTTCTTCTTCTTCTTCTTCTTCACGTATACATTTACAGAGAGGCCCTCTCTGGGATTCTAATCTGGGACCATCCTGCTGTGGTGCAACAGTGCTACGCGCTGCATCACAGCAACATTGGGACAAAAACGTTGACGAAAACGCGTTCGTTTTTTGCTTGTCAGACCCCGCGTTACTGCATTACGACTCGTGGCACCGCTCCGTCTCCCCCACCTGATGGCGCTGTTGGTGCTGTCCGGGTCCCGCGCGGTCACCGCCCCCACCTCCGTGCCCGCGGGGGCGTTCTCGTACGCGTCCATGATGTAGTAGTCCATGGAGAAGACGGGCGCCTCGTCCACGTCGCCCACGGTGATCCTCAGCGTGGCGCTGTCCTTGAAGGGCCCCAGGTAGGAGAAGCGGGGGGATCCAGGTGCGCGTTGGCCCCCTCGATGTGCAGGGTGTAGGTCTTCTTCTTCTCGTAGTTCAAGGGCTGCAGCGGGTCAAAGGACCAGAGTAAAAAAAAAAAAAAAAAAAAAAAAAAAAAAAAAACATCAGCGTTAATTATGCTCCAAACGAGCTTGTGAGGCCACACGCAATAACTCAACATCGATATAAAATGTGCTCCAGCTGTTGATATCATTACGCAGAAAGTTGATATCATTACGCAGAAAGTTTTGATCTGAAAAAAGAGCAGAAATGAACAGAAAAAATAAAAAATGAAGAGTTTAGTGCATGGTAAGAGCAGAGTTCAGAGCGTTGCTGTTTTTAAAAATACGTCACACTGTCAAACGACCACTGGGCCGGTTAATTTCTTTTATGTCACTGAGTCTCGCATCGTATGCGATGAGTAAACACCAGCATCAGCGGCCTCACTTTCATAAGAGGAACAGGCTCTCTGGTGTTAACATGGTGTGGGTGTCATTAATGATGTAGAGCAACAACAAAAAAGTTAATAGTATTAAGCTTTAAGCATTCAGCTAGCACAGTTCAGCTCGCGAACTGTTTCATAAGTATAATTTGTAAAAATTAAAAAGAGAAACGCTACATTTATGTTACAGGCATTTAGCAGATATCCTGATCCAGAGAGACTTATCATAATTTTGTAATGTAATTTAGATTTAAAAAAAAAAAAAAATGTAAATGTATGAATCTTTTCCAAAGAAAGGGTGTATAGTAGCCATTCAAACACTGGGCAATTATACAGAACAGTTCAGGTTCAGTACTTTGCTCAAGGGTACAACAGAAGTGTAAATCCTTAGAATCAAACCTGCGGCCTTTCGGTTACAAGGCCAGTTGCCTAAGTTTATACTACACTGCTACCTGAAAAAGAAGAAGAAAGAAAAAAAAAACTACCTTTGTGTTTAAATATATTCCGTGAGCTTTTTCTTCAAACCAAGCTTTACAAAAAATGTATTGAAGAGTCACTGAAATGATAATCGCAAGGTTAAGCATTGATCCATCTTTCTCTTTCCAAGGCTGGCCTTTGTTGGCCTTGAAAGCCAAACCACAGGCAGCAGAATGGAAATATAAATAAATAAATAAATAAATAAATAAAAGAGCTTGATCTTTAAAAGTGAGGCGTTCGTCTTGCTGGGTAATGGGCTGGGGCCTGAACCGTGTTCAGACCGTGCTTTCATACACAGTTACGGGTCTGGATACTGACTCATTGACTGAGGCTGGCTATAACAAGAGACGGTGGATTACAGCACAGCCACGTTGCACAACACGGACGGAACTGCCTGTGAAGGTCAGGTGATGCTGGTTCAAATCCCCCGAGAGGCATGGCCGACATGGCTTAGGTGGCAACCTGTGGTCTTACTGAGATGTGGGTGTGGCTAAAGTGCGAGCTGTACAACATTTCATGGGCGTGGTTAAGTAGGAGGTGTGGTGTAATTTTTACATAGTCATGCCTAAACAAGGGGTGTGGTTTAAATGACAACTTTCATGAGGCTTGTTCAATGTGGGCTTTTTTAATGGTATGTAGGCATGGCTTAGGAAGAGCTGGGGCTTTTTTTTTTGGTAATGATTTGATTTCGACGGGGTCGTCAGCAGGGGCTGCTGATTCAGGCACAGATAAACGAGAGCTGTGATGATGATGATGTGATTTTTAAAAACGCCTCCTGCACCTTTCTGAGCGAGATGACCCCCTCTCTGGTCTCCCGGTCGGTGGAGATGGAGAAGACGGAGGCCCCGTCCAGGTTGGTGATGCTGTACTTGATCTCTGCGTTTACGGCCAGATCCTCGTCGTTGGCTTTGATTTTGCCCACCGGTTTCCCAACCTGCGCCGATTCTGGGACATAAAGCTGGTAGTTTTCTGCAGGGAAACAATAAACAAATGATACACTCCTTATACAAAAAAAAAAACCCAAAAAAAAACAATTGCAATACTGCTATTACTACTACTACTACTACTACTGCTGCTGCTGCTGCTACTACTACTACTACTACTACTAGTACCACTCTCTACTACTACTCATCAGACAATTCACATGTGGTTAAAGTGCAGATTCTCAACTTTTATTAAAGGGTAACTTCATACACTTTGGTTTCACCATGTAGGAATCACAGCACATTTTAATACATAGACTCCCAAATAATGTAGTACTAGCTAAATCAAGAAAATAAAAATAAAATTATTTTTTCCCAAATGTTATGAAGCTCATGAACGGTATATAACACAAACAAATAGAAAGTTGCATGTTTTTTTCAGTTCTACAATATCTGTAGAGCACTGAGGCAAACCCCATAAAGAAGCTCTGGGGGAAGTAATAACTACATCAGTATTCATATGAGCATCATCATGTTTTCTGGTGATATTGTAAACAATTATTCTATTTCTTTTTTTATTCATCAGTCAGAAACATGATCGTCTGACTAAAAGCTTGGATTATTTTCTATTTAATTTGCAAATCGTATCTATTGTAAATCAAAAAGATTTACACTGCTTATTTCCTAAAATGAACTAATATTCAGCAAGTGACAAGCAAACAAAACGCGAGATGTGCTTGAATTGTTTCGCTGAGAGTCAATCATTGAACAGCAAGATTTAATTTCAGCCCATGCAAGATTATCCAGGCCAAGCAAATTCGTCACTGTTTTTTGCGCACAATTGTAGCGGGGGGTGAATGCTGCCACAGCCTTGCAAAAAATGTTAGGAAAACATTAGCTTATGATGTTTTGACTTGGAGTCGCTGGCGATGGAAAAACATGGCCGCGGCCTAGCAGAACCGTTAGCGAGAACGTCTGGCTGTGACAGGTTGATGGATTGCACGAGCGCAGGAAGCTATCTAATCAGGAAGGCTTCCTCTTAGGCTCATTCCGTAGCCTCATAACGGCGCGCGAATGTGAGCTAATAGGATCGCTTTCAATTATTCACAAAGAAGGGGAGGGGGGCGAGGGAGGGGGGGGCGAGGAGACAGAACATCGCGCGCGGTATCCGCCGGGGGGGTTTGACCTCCAGCTGCATGTCGCGCAGACGGCCGTCTGCCACTTCTTGATTATTAAAAATGGAGCTCAGGCAATATAATTAACCCAATTAGTCATAGCAAAACAAGCCAGCTTTCCTGGGAGGCGGCTGCGATTGCGAGGCACACATTACTTCCTGCTGAGAAGGTGCGAGCTGTCACGTGATTGGTCTGCTCGGCGGTGAGTACAGACCAGACACTATTCACGGTCCCTTGGCACCTCTAGCCCTACCTCAGTTCTGGTTCGATGTAAAATTCAAGCAACTGGTTGAATGGCGTCCGGTCGTGTGCATTAACTGTGGTGTGCTTGAATTCAGAGGAAACAGAGGAAAAACTGCATGTGTTTGTAAAAGTCTGTCGGTCCGGTTCGTGAATTTCAAAGCAAATGTGTCTGACGATGATCGCTGTGATGCTTCCGACTAACTGATATCCTGTCAATGTTAAAAGGCAGAGATTAGAGGAAAGGGATTTTAAAAAATTAGTGCATATCCCTCTGAACAATGTCAGGTAGTTCATTTGAGATGTGGGTAGGTGCTTCAAAAGGTGCATTTTCAAGAGGACATAGATGGGCACATACTCTGAGGGAATTTAGGAGGGTTGTCGTTGACGTCCGTCAGGGTGATGTTGATGGTGGTCGACCCAGAGAGTCCTCCGACTTGCCCCGCCATGTCTTTGGCTTGAATGACGACAGCATAGTGCTCTCTCGCTTCTCGATCCATGTTAGCTAAGCAGTCCTGATGATCCCTGGAACACACCCACACATACACACACACACACACACACACACACGGACATGCACACACACACACACAGAAAAGCAATGAACCAAAAATCATCATCATTAACCTCACGTTCATCATTACTATAATCATCATCGCTATGTACATTGTCGTCAGCATCAGCAGAAAAAAAAAAAAAAAGTACTCATTCTCATATACTGTCACGGTCAAAATCATTCTAATTTCCACTGACATAAAATTCAGTCCTTGAAAAGTTACTGTATAAAAGAAAGTGATGCTCTCCTCCCTCCACACCCCTCTCCCATCCTCCCTGCACCACAGTGAGGGACCAGCCGGATCGCCCTCCAAGGCCATAAAAATCAGTCGTAATTGAGTTTACGGCATTACACAGGCGCTGAGAGACCCCCCCCCCCCCCCCCATCAGCCCTGTCTAGACCGCCAGACGATGAGGCGTTGAACCCAGACGAAGGGGAAGCCCAGAACCAGAGCAAGTGGCTACAAGCTTTCGGTACAGAGGCACCGATTCATTCACACGAACGGCCATTTTGCAGAGGGCCGGGGTGTGTGATGACACCCCTGTTTTAGGCACCACTAGCTTTGCTTCAATTCAGTTTGGAGATAGTTACAACCAGAGCAATGCGCACGCAAACACACACACACACACACAAACACACAAAATGAAGGCGAATGCCAAAAAATATCTGAATAATCAGCCCTGAATTCTGGAATTAGCCTGCTTGAAAAGTTGCAGCAGAGAATCACATTGTAATCTAGGTCAACATGCAGACTGTCACAGAGGCCTTGCGTGTGATAAGAGCCTTTTGACAGTCTGTATTAAAAAAATAAATAGCAATAATAACAATAATAATAATACATAACATAAAATTGCTACTTCGATACTCCTTGTAACTGGAACACCTCCACTCTCTCGAAAACCAAGGTTAATCTTTCTCCACCTTTCATTATATTTCAAGTGAGTGCACAACCTTGGTGAAGACAGGAAGCCGTGCCCGCCCTGGCACCTCTTCAATCACGTTCATAACTGCGGCGACAGCACAGCAACCGCCGCGGGTGCACAGGGAGGTGAAACATAACTGTTCCTGCCGAAGAACTGCACTGCCGTCTTCCAACGCGAACAAACTGTCAAAAACTATTTCCATCCTTAGCCTTCTCGCCACCAAAATTAGCTGTGCATATTCAACGCCGGAGAAATTTGACAACGGACGTGTCTGGTTGTCGTACTGTTCGAGGTGCGGTAAGTGGCTTCTCTCCCCGGATAAGCACGTGATTCGTGTGCCACAGCCAGGCAGCACAATTGCCACCTTCACATTTGACACGTTTCGAAATACATGACAGAGTGAAAGGGGTCACCAGCACAGGAAGCATTCATGGTTAAATGGAACACATTTATTCCGCCAGAGTGAATTTTATCCCTAAACAACTATAACGCCGGATTTATACTTCGTCGCACAACCTTTTTGAAGTGTCGCATGACAGAAATTACGTATTATCAACGGGAAAAAAAGTGTGGCACGACACTTTTTTTCAGTTTTCCGCACCTCTAGAATTTTGTCATGTCGCGGAACTTCATACTTTGTTGCGCAGTGTTGATTGGACAGCCAAATGGAACACCAAAATTCATTGTCATGGTTACATCTTTATTTTCGGTTTAGTGACAGACCGCCTTTTTTTTTCTGTTTGCATCATTAGCATGAACAGTGGAAGTTACGTACAAATGCAGATTAAGGCCAATGTGTCTTTGTTCATTCCAAATGAATTTACCACACAGTCTAAACCGATAAACGCCCCAGGTGACTACTCAACTGAGACGTTTCCGTAGGACCCAGTCACAGGCTTACTGATGTTTTCAAAAATAAATATTTAGAGGGCTCTTATGAAAGCTCTTCAATGACAGATGGCGAATTCTCCAAAAAAAAAACATGAAAATATCTTTTGCAAGAGGCCTGTAAATGTAAATAAAGGATGTCACCACTGTAAATAAATGTTTAAATATGCAAAGCAGATGTCTGGGGTCCCTTCTTTTGAGTCCGTTTTTTATTTATTTATTTTTTGTCTTGGTGAAAGTTGTGCTCTGTGTTGAAAATGGCCTGGAGGGCTTGCTCAGGTGCGGATGCAGGTGTCGCAGGTAATTGTGGCTGACTCTCCGTTGTGCCCGGTCTGTTTACCCTCACGCCATCTGGGCCTCCTGCTCGACAGACCCCGCGAAGAACCCCCGGTCCGCATTATCTCAGCACACTAGAGACGAGTTCGACAACAGCTTTGCTATTTATAAAGTTTTTAAAAAAAACGCAATATGCCAGGTGTTTGGAGGTGCTTTGTACACCACGCAACAGTCGTTCGGTATAATTCTGCGGCAGCCTGGAATATCTCAGGCTTTTTCTTATTACTTTTTTTTTTGTGTGTGCGCGTGTAACAATATACAACATTTTCAATTTAGTGTTATTCGCTCCCGAGCCCACCTGACACGCGTGTAAACAGAGTTCGCAGAGACGGGCGCGGCGAAGATGTGCTTGATTATCCACCTGCGATTCGCGAGCGAGGTGTTCGTGGCCGCGCGTCTTCCCTGCCACATCCTGCGCCGATTACGTTCGCGTGTGATTCCAAGCAGCCCCGCCTCTGCGCTCATCCGGGCCCAGGACAGCGTATGTGAAGCATAAATTTATTTATTTAAAAAAAAAAAAAATCTACACGGAGACCGTTTACCGCCCCTCAGTCGACACGCCAGGGGGTGCTTCTCATCGCCCTGGAGACTGTAGGGTAACAAGCCGTGCCCATCCCTAAAATGATCCCCCTCGCTTACACACAAGAAGCCTTGACACGTAACAATATCATTCAGCGTTTCTTTAAACTGAGTGAGTATTTCAATATCTCCTGAAGGTATTGAGAGGCGTAATGTATGAGGACGTGTTGCAGAATTGAGATGTTTTGAGCGTTCTGTTTATCTATCTACTGTCTGACTGAAGAGAGAGTGAGTGAGAGAGAGAGAGAGAGAGAGAGAGAGAGAGAGATAAAATGCATCAATCACATCATATTTAGGTATTTGATTTGATGATCACATCATATTTAGGGATTGTTAAGAAACCTGTAGGGATATAATGAGCACATCAACACCACACTTGCCTTTGATTACACACATCCTTTTAAAATGCACCGCAGATGGGCTTTTTTTTAACAGGCAGAATAAGCAGCCTGAAGGGCAGTTGTATGAAGTGTTACGTCGCGTGACGGGTAGGAGAATGCCTTCCACCCGGGGGACTCAACCCAAAACACGTTATCGGTCGTGGCCGCAGGCACTGTTACATAACTGGGTACGCTCCTGCTCGAATTAAGCAGTCATGCAGTTACACAGCTGACCAAACTGACTGTTTTAACACTGCCAATTTAAAGGGACAGTTAACTGCCTGTTTTTTCATACCATTTCAGTGTATTTCAATTTGCACAGTTTTGACTGGGACATACAGGTTTGTGCATGATTAAGGATATTGTTGTTAGACATATACAGACACTTCTGATGACATGGCATTCAGGGATTCGGGGCTGAATACATGTTCCGTATATGCAGACCCTTGAATAAGATAAATAAATAAATAAATAAATAAATAAATAAATAATTTTATTAATAATGAATACATGTATACATAAATAACACTAACCCTAACCATACTTTTAACATTTTTTATATACTTTTTTTAGGTGACTTTGATTGATGTACATATCATTTTGACTATAAACAGTAGCACTGAAGCTTTAAAAGACAAAAAAAAAAAAAGTCTGCTCAGCTATATGGACCTCATAAAATGGAAAATATTTAATAAGGTTTAAGACAGCCATATTAAGGTACTACAGACTTTGTAGAGTTTGAATCGATGGTCTGGCTCTCCTTGAATGTTAGAATCCGTGCCTCTCCTGGTGTGCGTTTGAAGAAGGCTGGTGCAGCGATGCCTCTTGAATAAATCTTTAAATTAGGGAATTCACAAGGCACCAGGGCTAGTTCCGTCTGGAAGTGAGAACCACTGAAAGTCTTCATCGGTACAAAAAAAAAAAAAGTTTGTACAATATTAGCATTATGACCAGGCTGAGTGGAGCAGAGAAGTGATCGGGTATAAATTAGTGTTTTCGGGTCTTGTCTTTTTTAATGTGTTAAATGCTAATTAAAAGGAACGCATCATATAAAACTCAAAAGGAAGTAAATCTTGAATCGAAAATTTCTGTGCCTCTCAGACCGATGCTGACCGGTACTTTACATCTATAGATTTTAGCAGTTTAATTATTACTGCTTCTCGGGCTGCATTTCCAGCAAGTTGTATTACCCTGAAGACTAGCATGCAGCATCTATAACTACTTCGTAAGCATGTCATGACTACTTAACAAAGACAAAGCAGATCTGTAAAAAAAATCTTATTTCTTATTATTTAATGTAAGGCAACACATGATTCTATGTGAACTCTTTCACCAAAATCCCAGCATGCATCATTACAAACGAATTATAAAGTCATTATGTATTGTGATAGCACTATGCTGCGATAATGAATAGGTTAAACAAGCACGCGGCACAGTGTGACCAGAGTTTGAAACCGTTCTGTTAATAAACTTTTTTGTGTCTGGAAAAAGGTGTTAAAAAAAAAAAAAAAAAAAAAAAAAACGAAAAAACAGTGAGTTTTTGAAAAATCAAAGCTCAAATTAAATTATTTTTTTTATTTTTTTTTTCAAATGAAGACTTTCAGTGGTTTTTACTTTCACACAGAACTATCCCTGGTGCCTTTTGAATTTCCTAATTTAAGCACACATTAGGAATAGAGCCGTATAATTCAACATTCAAGGAGAGCCAGATCATTGATTCATACTCTGCAAAGCATTTTAATGTAGCTGTCTCAAACCTTTGCCATTTTTCCGTATAATAGATGTAATTTTAAGTTTTTTTTTTCCATTTTAAGAGGTCTTTTTTATGCGTTAGAATCTAATTAAAAGGAACACATCTGATAAAAACGGCAACGAGAGGAAATCTGAAATTGACAATGGCTGTGCCTGAATTTAATCATGGTATTTAATCTCAGATACTGAAAACGGCGAATCTCTATTGATTTTTGGAAATTGACATTGGGGTGCAGCTTGTTGAGGGCTGGACACAAGAAATACCAAGTTACAGAACAGTTGTTTGACAAGAACTTGGAGACCTTGGCTTTTCAAAGGTTTTCTACAGGACGTGCCTACCGCCCACAAATAACTGACCTCATTCAGACGTGGCCATTCGTGTTTTTGTTTGAAAACCAGCATTGGACAGTATGCATACCACCTTCCTCCAAGGTCTCCTCCTATTGGGGAGTTTTTATTTTTATTTTTTTTTTTTTTCATCAAAATTGCCCAGTTTTTGGGTTTTTTTTTTTTTTTTTTTTTTTGCTGCCCAGTTCCACTGTAAATGGTCTTTGTGACAGTGTCTCTGTAAAAAAAAAAAACTCATTATGCTTGACTACAGAAAGGTAACAATAAAGAAAGCAATAATGCAAATCACCAAATTACGAATGATTTCCTTCCAGGGCCAACAGGCAAACCCAGTCAGTGCTGTGGGCTCTTCACTTTAACGTCTTCATACAGGCTCTTGCCACACACATGTGCAAAACAGACACACTAGGACACTGTCTTACATTTTCTCTAACATCTTAAAGGATGATCTTAATCTTCAATGCAAGAGAACAAGTTGCATTAAGCAGGCGTGTCTGCATACATACTTTCAATCCCGTTTTACTGTTAAACCCAGCAATATAACTCAGGGATTCAGACGTACATGCCTGCTTCTCAAACACCTCAAAGCATATGTGGAAATGAGGACTGTTAAAGGAAAACGCTAAAAGGAGAGACCATGGGGCAGTTAAATATTCCGGTCTGAACCGGATCGACTGTATCTTTATGTGTAAATATTCTGGTCTGAACCGGGTGGACTGTCTATATGCAATAAATATTTGAGCCTGAACCAGATTGACTGCATCTCTATTCTTTGCCTCTAAGCGAGGTCATGTGACATTCTCCTTCTGTCGTTTTATACATTTTACTTAATTCATTTTTTCCATTTTCCCAACTCTACGTTCATCCTAAGGTTGTTTCATTTAAGTTCACACCAGACCTGGGTTAAATACGCATTTGTTTTGGATTCAAATATTTTTTTTATGCACCAGGAAAACTGAACAGAGCACAGAAAAAGTATTTGAATACATAGCAAATGCATATTTTAGCCAGGTCTGTAAGTCATATCTGACATGCATAATGATCACATGATGTATATGTTTCTGTACTTACTCAAAATTTACTCTACTAGAGTTGTATGCTATATTATCTATATCTTATCTTGTCTCGTATTAATCACAAAGTTATTACGTCTCTACCCATCTGATGTGTTTCATAACGACATGACCTTCTGAATTACGGTCTATTTGTTAATTTGTTTTGAAAACGTTACATATATAAACTGCTGACATTACTCATATACCGAAAAGTTTCAGTGATGTGTTTTACTTTACGGTCAATTTGACATACCCAAAATATTTCCAATTTAAAAAAATAAAAAATAATAATAATAAGAAGAAAAGAAATGGAACCCTAATCCTGGGGAATACTTGCTGTAGGACAGAAGGCATTTGGAGGAGTGTGTGCTCGAACCCGTGAAGCATTCTGCCTGTAATTCTTCCCTGTCAGAACAGGCATCATCTCGCCGTTCTCAGGAAGGTGCATGAGTGTGAATTTAAAACCCCGAATTACCCAAAATGAAGCCGGCGTTTCCGCGACAGCGCGAACCATCGCCGGGCGTTAATGGAGGCGAACCTGCGCACATGATTAAAATGGCATGAGGAAAGAAGCAGAGGCCTCAGTAAACATAACCCAGCGATGTGCTGCCATCTCTTTAGCTAAGCACACACACCTTGGCTCTTAGGGGAAGGGAAAAACACACTAGATAATTAAATCAAGGAGACTATTCATTTATTTATTCCAGATAAATCATACATTCCTTTATGGATGATGAGAAAAAGAATGATTTTATTTTCCAGTTCTTTCCTCTTCTCCTTCTTCCACAGAAGTCAGTAACTTTTTATTTTTTTTATTTTTTGTTAAGGAAATTTGTATCAAGGCACGAGGAAGAAGCAGAAATGGGCACAGTCCGTTTGGCAAAAAATAAATAAATAAAAAAAAGCAGCCATTCTGACTTTAAGAAACAGGAAGTAGATCATAACGAGAGGGGCAGAATTCCATTTAAAGACCAAACTGTTATCATCATCATGCTGGTCTGCAATTTCAGTTGCTATGCACCTAATATGGGCTGAGGATTAACTGGATGAAAGGACGTATCTGGAGTTGTGAAAAGAAACTGATTGTACACAGAGGACACATAGCCGTCAAACCCACTAATGAAAGCACTGCATCTGCTACCTGGAAGCTGGGAGAGAGAGCCTTGTGGTGTTGGAAGGTAGAGCGCACATCGTGCAGCAATAGAGAAACCTCCGGAATCTTATTTATATTCCACAACCCACTGGCCTTCGGGACAGTGAGTTTTCATCTGCAGAGTGAGGACAGTGTGTGTGTGTGTGTGTGCAGTAAAGTATGTCTGTGCATGTTTGCGGGATTGGAGTATGACTGCATGTGTGTGTGTGTGTGAGAGCATGTGCATGTGTGCATGAATGCATGAGTGTGCTAGTGTATGTGTGTATGTGTACAGGAATGGATTGTGAAAGTGTATGTGCATGTGTGTGTGTGCGCATGTGTTTGTGTGTGTGCGCATGTGTGAGTGTATGCGCGCGCGCGTGTGTGTGTGTGTGTGTCTGTTGATGCAACTCTATGTGAGTAGAACCTTGTTTTTTCGTGGGGCTGTATGTCACTGCCTGTCATCTCTGGATCACACTGCACTGCACCCTTGTTAGTGAAGGCAGACTTTTTCTTTTTTTTTTTTTTTTTGCAAGCAAATGTCAGTATTGCTTATCTTGTGCAGGCTATAGTGAAACATGAGTGAAAATCCATCGGACAAAAAAACAGTAAGAATGAGTCTTCCAGTAAGAATGAGTCTTCCCTTTCCTAAAATCCCCAAAGATGCTCTGCGCGAGGATGAACTATTTCTGCCTGTCAGATATCTGACTGACAACAAAGGTAATAGGTTCATCAGACAAATCCCACCTTATAGCTATGTCTGTCCCTGCTGACTAATAAATAAGTAAAACGGTTTTCTCAAGACTGACGCTCCAGGCTACAATCAAAAGATAACTGGCCTGGCTAATAGCTCAGACAGGAAATTACATAGATCAGTAAGTAAATAAGTAAGTAAGTAAGTAAATAAATAAATAAATGAATAGCTTGAGTGTTCGCTCAGATAATCTCTAAGGTTCGATTCCCAGGTAGGACACTGCCATTGTACCCTTGAGTAAGGTACTTAACCTGCACTGCTTCAGTACGTATCCAGCTATAAAAATGGATGCAATGTAAATGCTGTGTAAAAAAGTTGCGTAAGTTGCTCTGGATAAGAGCGTCTGCTAAACATCCGTAATCCGTAAATGCGATGAATGGATCGGGTGGAGCTACCACATGCTGTCAGTCACAGGGGTTTGATTGATTTTGACACACTCCAATCAATCAAACCGAGCTTTTCGCTCCACTGCAGAACGTTATGATTGGCTCAGGTCAGAAAAAAATGACTGCTCCTCCCACTTTGGAGCCCTTGACCACCCTAATGTCCCCCCCCCCCCCCCCCCCCCCCCCCCCCCCCCCCCCCCCCCCCCCCCCCCCCCCCCCCCACCCTCTATTAAATTTAAATTTAAATTCAGGCATTTAGCAGAGGCTCTTTCTCCTGAATGACTTACATGAGTGAAAGGATTTTGTCATGAGAGATTCTGGGCCTAATCCTCAGTGATAGGCGTTCTGTTCATGATACGTAGTATTAAAAGAGATGAATTAGGGCCATTACTTCTAATTCCATTCTGGGGAATACGCTGTGTAGTGTTGGTTCTGTTCTGCCCGGGCTGCTAATGAGATATGATTGAGCTGTTAATTGGAAATTCGCTCCGGCCTTATGTTTCTCTGACAGGTATATGTTGTCGGCTCTCGGCGAAAGAAATGTTTCTCTTTGGGTTTTTTTTTTTTTTTTGTGAAAGGTGCAAATGACTCTCGTGTCTATTTACAGCCATTCTTCCTTTGACAGCCGTCCAGACTTCGATTGTGAAATGTCAGCTCTGAAGCTACTGAATAAACACCTTTAATTACAGCTGCCTTCAAGCGCAAAATATATCCTCAGACAGCGTGTCTCTCCCCCATCGGGGACTCACGTCAAAGTGAAGTCTGGCGAAGTCAAACCGGAATCAGTAATCGGCTCAATCGAACTTATTTAATTAGGGGCAGCAGAGATCGTCGGGCAGCGGTTGTGTACTGTTCTCGATTCGTGCCGCATGTACAGAGTCTGTGAGGTTTGGTGACAAACACATTTTTAAAAGTCTCGAAGAGTAAAAGAGTTTATACAGAGAGAAGAAAAAAAAAACAGGAGGAAAACTATTAATTGGCTACCCAACGGTGGAGTCTCTCCACCTTATTGTAGCGACGGTTTGCTTCGATCCTGGATGCTGATTGGCTGAGACCGTGTTCTACAATGATTATACATCTTATGCACATATTAGTCAAACAGTCTGTTTGCAAACAGTACCAGTCTGCACACAAACTGTTACCAATGCCCGAGGACATGCTGTATCCTGAATATACTGCTTTGCTTCATGCCTAACAACTTCTTTGTAGCTGTGACTATATTCACGATACGGCACAGCCTGTCATTACATATTGCTTCATTATTACTGTGCTGTACTGGATTTCAGCAGTAACTCTGACCAGTGAACTAACTAGCCATTAGCCAGCAGGGAAACAAGTCCTCATTTACACACACAATAAAATATTACAGAAAATGAAAAAAAAAAAAAAAAAAATCTTTACATCCTTAGAACATCAGCAACTACTGTCCAGAGGTGGAAAGTCCAGGGGTCAGAAAGTAAAAGTCCTGCCAGATGTTTCTGTCACCCATTAACTCAGCCAGCTGTTCTCACTATTCGGTTCTACCTCCTGACTGAAGAATTGTGCTAATTAGCAAATCCATTTGATTGGAACAAAATGGTGGGGAAGATTTTTACTTTCTGAAACTGCATTTTCTCTGTCTCTGCTCTGGTCTTTCTTGGCTTTCTTCCCACATCGCCACTGAGAGCGATGACGTGCGATTACCTAACCTTTGCAGTCTGTGTCTTTCCGCTGCTCTCTGATGAAAAAGCATCCGTTGTTTTCAAAGGCCATTGTCTCAGAACAGTCAGAGCTGTGTACTTTGGGAAATGTGTTGCCTTTTATGGAAGCATTAGATGCATCTTAGAAAGGATTTTATTTATTTATTTTATTTTTTCCCCAAACAATGTCGGCTGTGACTGCCATAAAGTACATTCAGGACATAGAGGAAAATATGGATCACTGCACAGCCAAAATAGGAAGCAAAAAAAAAAGAAAGACAAAAAAAAAAACAAGAACAAAAACAGGGTAGCAAAATGGTCGGCAAATGTAAGTGCATAACTGCTCAATTCTTAAACAATTTGCAAGTAGCTTTGAAAAGAATTTTAGCATGAAATACAGCCAATTAACTCTATTCACGAAGAATGTGAAAAGATAGGCTTACAAAATAAGGGGAATAATCACTGTAAGTACGATCCTAATCTAGTGTTTTTCACGTCACGTTCAGAAGGCCAAAACAACACATTTGGCTCTTGTCATTAACAGTGTCTATAGCATAAGCAGAAAAATAGCACAAACAATCCTGAACAGCAATGGTAGACTGTGCTTGCAAAAGTACATCATTTCCTGCGGGTAGGAAGAATCCCAGGCATTTTTACACATAACTGTCTGTTCATCAATTGTGTCTCAGCAAGGAGATATTTTGCATGCATGCACACACACACACGCACACACACACACATGCACACACACACACACACACACACACACACACACACACACACACACACACACTCTCTCTCTCTCTCTCTCTCTCTCTCTCTCTCACACACACACAATCACACACACAAACAAATATTCATTCATTCAATGTCAAAGTGGGACTAAATTCTAATGAGAATAACTTGCACTAGTGATGGAAGCTCTCTGGCCAATCATCTTTATCTGAGCCTGCTGGAAGGCTGCAAAGATGTTCCAACGTTATGTGCTATGCACAGTCAACACCTGTCCTTAACTTTGATTTGCCCACGAGCACAGTGCCGCCGGTTTGGCGATCGTCTGGCGATTAGACTGCTTCTCAGGTGAATAATTTATCGCACTCGGCAGAGGCCATCCTCTGCATTTCAACAACAGTCGGCTCGCCGTTGCGCTACCGCAAGAACTTTCCGGAACGCTCCCTGAAGCTTTGCTTTTCTCACTTCACTGATCTCGGAGTCTCCTCAGTTAAACCCCCACCCCCCCCCCCCCCCGCCCCCCCCTCCCCCCCCCACCCCCCAACCCCCATCCTGAATTGACAGGCTGTGCTCACTCTGGCCCCCCGTGCTCCGAGCAGGGCCATGCTAATTTGGCTACCGCTGCCTCGTTTCCCCTGAACAAGGTTAATTTGGCAGCGCAAGGTTGTTAGCCTCACGTTGAACTAAAACACTGGAAACTTGTGAAGGGAGACAGCCAGGGGCTGAAGCCAGGGGGATTATGGGGGATTATGGAGTCTCTCCTCCGCAGTAGGCTTTCAGAACCCCTGCTAATTGTGGGTTTGCATTTTCCAATTCACTTCTTTCCATTTTTTTTTTTTGGTTAACTTTTTTAACTTTTGAAAAGGTACACTTGACTTGAGTTCTTTTATTTTTTTTATTTATGTATTTTTAGGTTTAGTTTTTAGTGCATGTCTTCGATTGAGAGAAGCATTTTTATCCACAATGAAGGATATTTTAGATATATTCTGAAGATAATAGCTGGTATATATGCATTTACGGTTTCATCGTTTAAGTAAATAATAATAATAATAATAATAATAATAATAATAATAATAATAATAATAATAATATGCACTTCAATCAACTCTAATGTACAGTGGCATTATATAACCAGAGAACAGATAAGAACAGATTCATTTTCACGTGTTTTTTATATAGTGGCAGTGCTTCTTTCGTTGAGTGCAGCAGTTTCCGATTGTCATAGGAAATAATTCCAGCAAAAAAAAAAAATAAATAAAAAATAAAATCATTAAGATGCAAAAGTGGCCTCTGGAGTCGTTAGTAACATCCCTGCTTTGGGCTTGATTTTCTTCAAGTTTTGTGTCTTGCTTGATACCACAAACCCACAGCTGTACTGTAGTAGTAGTAGTAGTAGTAGTAGTATTAGCACCAGTAATAGAAGTAGTCGCAGTACTTACTAACGTAACATATTATTTTTTAGCAATCTTCGATGATACCATAACAGTGTAGCATTACCAGAGTCAAGCTTTCTGGAAAGTAAGCAAGCATGGTGCTCACAAAGACAAGACTGGGTTAAGTAGCCCCTTCATAAACTCTTCATGTCTGAAAATGAAACTCTTGCTGCCTTTAAGTGCATCTGTGTTCAGCATTTGTACAACTAGAGGACCGGGTTTGAAAAAAAAATCCCGAATTAAACAAAAGTGGAAATAAAATTATAGTCGTTGCCAGTTTAAGACATTAGTTTGTCATTTATTCTTTTTCCTTAACGTTAACATTTGTGGTGGTTGTTTGCCTCTTTAACAGAAGCCCCTGGAAGCCAACGTCCAAGTGGCACAAACGCTGCTCCTCCTTTGATCCGAGCAGCAGCGGAAGCTAATCTTCTCAGCGTGCTGTCGGCCCGATCCGAGTTTTTCTCCTTTCAACAGAAAAATCACTCGCAAAAAAAAAAAAAAGCACATTGGCAGGGAAATGAGCCGACTTCAAATGAAACAGGAAGTCATCGCGCTGGAGGTGCCTGAAAACACTTAACTCTCCACGGGTTCACTGATTTAAAGCGAGAAAGCTGCATGTTTAGACCCAGCTATTAACTTTAATTTCAAAAACAGTCCCATCCAATTCTCGGATTGCAAGCTTTCAAATAGGACAGCCAAGCAATATTCTCATAGTTTTTTTAAAATTTTTTTACTAGCATTGTTACATATTTCTGACAAATGTACGGTAACTTGACCCTTTTGGACAGTTAACATCGCAGTTTCCATACAATTCCTAAAAAAAAAAAAAAAATAAAAAAAAAAACATTCTGAGGGTGTGGCAGGTACTGCAGCAAAACGAAAAGAAAGCATTACAGCTGAATTTATTTCTTTATTTATTTATCTCAGCATTTTATTATCCCCCGTGGGCCTCTCAGAACAGCTTTAAAAGACGTAGCGTTAATGGTGCTGCTAATGGTTGATTGTACGTCATACTGAAAAGTGCTATGAGTTCATTTGGTCTGTACTGTATCGGTGTGTGTGTGTGTGTGTGTGTGTGTGTGTGTGCGCGTTTTTTTTTCTGTATATGTAGGGGGTGGTAGGGTAGTGTAAGAAGCTGTGTCCTTTGTGTGATAATATATTAACCATTAAAAAAAGAATAATATATATCCAGCTGATTAATATTATTAATTTATTTTGTTGTCAATATCTCCACAGCTGAGGTATGCCATCAAGCCAATATATGAGACTTTTCAGGTGCGAATCCCCAGTGTTCCAGTGCAGCTCAGCAGCAGATTAGTACTGATTGATCATTCTGTATTATCAGAATGCAGTAGCCACTAAAGACATTAGCCAGTCTCCCGTCATAGCAATATCTCAATTTCTCCCTCCAAATTGAATTATCTACCCCCTGAAATTACATCCTTCCCGATATGGGCATACCTCAGCTCTCGAGGTATCGGGTGAAGCGCAGAGGGCGTCGCAGGTCGAGCTGTCGTCTAACCGCAGTCGTCTCGTTTTCGGTCGCAGCCGGCAAACGTAAAAACGTCGTTTCGCCGAGGAGCGGGTCTCGAACGCGGTTCTGCAGGAACCGCTCGCGCAGGAACGTCTCCGTTACGACTACAGAGGCACCGGAAAACGCAAACACGTTCTGACCTTAATCGATCGAGGGACTGGCTGTAACGAAAACCAGAAGAAATAAATAAATAAAATAAATAAATAAATAAAAAATAAATAAATAAATAGGGGTGCCAGGACTGAGAATGAAATCTTCAGGATTAAGGGATCTGGCTGCTGATTAGCAGTTTGTAGCAGCTCCACACTGAGGCTGTACTCTTGTGAACCAAGAATTAAGAAGCAGATCGGAACACTGAACTCTGAGCCTGTTCCCCGAGGGATGGACGGCTCCGTCCAACACAAACAAGCTCAGCACTTCTCACTGGTTCAAAAAGATCTTCTAGACAATTTCAGAACCTCCATTTGACTAAACAGAAAGTTCCTGCATAGATAATCATTTTACAAAGAAGACCCTAGAATCATGTAAAGCAGACACACTTTTGTGTGATATGTCTACAGCATTTCAAATCCAGAAAAATGTTCCAGCTAAAACATTGTTCAGCTTTAACAGAATACTTTTAGCACTGAGGAGTGCATATTGGTGTGTACCTACCTACCTTCCTACCTACCTACCTACCGACCAACCTATCGACCGACTAAATTGCAGCCTGTACCTACCTACACGTGGTCACTGCTGCGCTCTGATAAACTCCATCTGAATTGATTTACCACCGAGTCTAGCTGTGCGTTACACACGAACGCGTAGCGCTGGGTCAGGTATTTCGTGTGCTGTACTTCTGCCAATTTTAGCTCACTTTTCAGACCTCTCCTCCCCGGCGCTGTTCAGCTAACTCAGAGCGCTGTGCTCTGCTCTCTCTGACTGTGCCGCTGCTTTCCCCGCCTCGAGTCAGAGAGCACAAAGTCCTCCACAGTGCTCGCCGTTCGGGAATCAAGCTTTTTTAAAAAGTATGTGGCCCGGCTCCAGGTAACCATAAGATGAAGAGGAAAGCACTTCACTGTGAGGTTACTTAAATCTGCGGCCACTACATAAGGCTGTGTTACGTCAGACACCACTTCATGGTTTGACTTTCAAAAAATGCATAGTGAATTTATGCGGATTCCTAATTTAGATTTGCTTATCTCTCTCTCTCTCAGTCTCTCTTCCTCTTTCTCTATCTCAGACATTTTGAAGAACCCATTTGTTGGAAAGGCGCCATCCCATGGCCATGCCACGTTGAAAGTCACTGAGCTCCTCAGCAGAACCCGTTCCACTGCCAATGTAAGTCTATGAAGATCGCACAGCTGCATGCCTGATTTTCTGCACCTGTAATGTGAATATATATCCCCGGTGTGAAGAAATCTTCGGAGTAACCATTGATGGACAGCACATCCTCTGCTGGCGGTAGATAGGCTAAATGGTAATAGGGTGGTAATGGGGAAACTTATCAGACCGTACACTCACAGTGGTTGGGTAGATTATAGCCCAGGGTATAAGACTGTCAGGTAAAATAGACAGTCCGAGAAAAGTCTGCATTCATAAGCACTCAAGCCTGATTAAAATCAATTTGGCCCCGCCCAGGCATTGCGTACACCTTCACATCACGTGACCTAAACAAACACCTCTGATTTGCCGGATGTTTCAATTTATGACAGTGTACTGAAAGCATGCTGATCAACTGATTTAATAGGCCCAATCAAAATAGCGCACTGAGCCAGATACTGAAGGGCATTCCTTTTACCTTTATTATTCAAAGGTATAACAATGGTATAGAACCTGCATTTGCATGTATTATTTATATAAAATCATCAATTCCATCTACCTGAATGTACAATGTTAAAGCTGGCTTCAGTGGGTAGCCGTGATCTGAAACCAGAGTCCTTGAAAGTCACATGGTCTGCTGAATTTTTTCACCTCAAATTCAGCAATGGAGGTACAATATTTGGTAAAAAAAAAAAAAAAAAAAAAAGCCCAATTCATCCAGAACCCCCAAAATTCAGCTAAAATCTGGCAAGCTGTAAATAAATCCCAGAAATGGTCTGGTCATGGCTCTGTGTGGGCTGCACATTACGCTCCGGTTTGATTCTATTTCCAAAGAGAGGTAAAATACCTCAGCAGGCTGAGGACGGGGTGCTGCGCTCGTCCCGCAATCGTCTCCAGCGCCCCATTTAAAAAAAAAAAAAAGCCCTTATTTCTGTCCACTGGGTCAAAGCCAATGATAGAAAATTGAGAGAGAAAAAAGTTGTTTACCAGAGACCTGAGAAAGCCTTTCAGAAGCCTTGGCAGGGGGTGGTGTGGGGGTGGGTGTCCCGTCCCATCCTCCCCCGACCCGTCCCGTCCCGTCCCATCAGCCCCCCCCCCCACCCCCCTCACCCCCCCGCGTGCTCTATGATCCCGAGCGCCGGTACGCGGACGCCGTGGGAGTCGCACACGGCCCCAGGAGCGTGCGGCGTGGCCGCGAGGCCTGAGCTGATCTGACAGCCGTCGCCCGGGGGGGGGGAAGCGGTGATGTAACACCTGGGAGTCTCGCACCTGGGCGCTTGAGTGGAGGAACGCAGTCACCTGACAGACCGCTGCCCCCGAGGGCGACAGAGATCCAGCACACCGCTATATACTGAGCCTTCATACGTTTACACTGCACACACCCCCCCCCTCCCACCCCCCACCCCCCATTTCAGGGCACCATAATGTTCTGGACAGATGGCTTTGCAGGCGTTGCCGATTAGCCAGTTGTGTGCAGTTCAATCCTTCATTTAAACAGGGGAGGACAATGAGAACCGAGTTCTCTTTTACACGTTCGCCCTGTGAACAAAGTATAGCACTGAATAGCACTGAGTATTAAAAGAAAAGTATAGTATAAAATATGAAAATGTATAACTAAGTGCAATTTTATACAATACGCAATGCAAAAATGTTTTGATTTTAAAAATGAAATTGATTTTCAAAAGTTAAATAAAAAAATATGAACTATGAAACTATATAAAATAAAACTATAAAACTGAAAAGCAATAAACTAAACCCAGTACTCCATTAAATATCACTTCTGGCAAGTGCAAGACACAATTAAATAGGGTTTTATTAAGGTCATGAACTCAGTCAGAGTAACCAAACTGTTCAATTTGCTTCTAATTGCTTCCTTAGTGCAGGTATAAGGGAGCTTTTAGTGTCTCATTCTAGGCTTCTGATTGCCTTTGGAGTCGGTTCTTGGCATTTGTCAAGGAAGCTTGAAAATAAGAAAGAAAGAAAAAAAGTCAGGCACTAGACCAAACCTTAGGCTTACAAAAATCAACTTTTAAGAACATCGTTAAGAAGGAAGAGAGCACTGGTGAACTCAGTAATCACAAAGAGCCTGGTAAGCAAAGAAGACCCCTGCAATTGAGGACTGAAGAATTCTCACCACTGAAGAAAAGTCTCAGATTGTATCAGGGGGTAGGGGGGGTTATATGCATTTTTTCCCAAACATTATGGAACTCATTGTGTATTATCCATTGCTGGACTTTTTAAAATTTTGTTTCCTACAGTAATTTCCAAGTGACATTGTGCAATTATTGTTACATTGCCAAACATCCTTCAGAGATGATCACGTACCTGCCACGGATCATCACTAAACGTTTTTCACAAAATATTCATCACCAAATGCATTCCTGGCTCAGTCAATCGGACAAAATATATTTATTAATTTGTTTATGTATGGTTAATCACTCGTTCTGTCCAACATATGCCACTGCAGCCCAACGCTTGGCTCAGGTGCTGTTTCTCAGAATGGGGTTCTGCAATGGTGCCTGAGCTCAGTACATGAGGACAAGGAGGGGGTGGGTGGATTGAGGGAGGGGGTGGGGGGATTGGGGGGTCCTCTGGAGGAGACGGAATGTGTGTCACTTTCACAGCTTCGGCAGTTTAAATATAACTGCTCTCATGCGTCCGCTGCAGGACCGGGACAGACAGGAACAGGGCAGCAGCTCCACGCTCTCGTGCTTCTGTGACACTTCCCCCCATACATCCAGATTACACACACACAAACGCGCACGCACACACACATGCACGCACACATACACTCTCTCACACACACACAAATACACTCTCACACACACTCTCACACACTCACACACACGCATGCACACATACACTCTCAAACACACACACACACACGCATGCACGCGCACACACTCATACATACACACACGCACGCACACATACACTGTCACACACACACGCACACATACTCTCACACACGCACACATACACTCTCACACACACACACATGCACACATCCGCCCTCAAACACACACACACACACACACACACTCACATGCACACAAACACACGTAGTGCACTCACTTCAGTAGCAAACCCGAAAAGTGCATTTAGAGTTTGGGTTCTTCAAGTGCACGTCCTTTAAATGCACTAATATGGGTCTGCTCCAGCAGCTTAGAGAGCTGGTTCATATTTTCTCTCTGTAAGTGGTGTGTAGTGGCATTTACTGTCCCTATTTGAAATTTAGCAGCACCTTATCAAAGCCATAACAATAAAGATATGACCTTTCTCATACAGCCTCAACGCTGCTAGCTCCATTAGACATAGTGTCCAGTGAAATTAGACTTTCAGTTCTGATGTTTCCCTAATGGGTGCAAACCCACAGTATTATTAATTATTTATTCATTCATTCATTCATTCATTCATTCATAAATACTGTGCATTACACAATATGAGTTTTTTGCATGTCAATGTTTCAGCCCAGCTCGGAAAGAGGAGGTCTCTGGTTTTGACTGTTTGGGTCATGATGATGACATGTTTATATTTATATTCTCTCATAAAGGTGCAATTTCAAGGAGAGGAATGCACCCAGTCCCGACAGTCACATGACACAAAAGCACATGGCCTAAAAGAGTTCTGGACGCTGGTGGGAAGGATCTTGCGCGCTGGGCTTCTCGACGCTCTCCCGCAGTAAATCATACTAAACGTCATGCTTAATTACGGTTTGGTTCAATCACAGTAGTGACCTTTACCGAAACACTAGTAAGACAAATACAGACTGAACAAAGCTGCGTGACAGAGGTGAAAACATTGTTTTGTTCCCATTGAAAGGCAACAGTTTTATGCTGTACATGTCGTATACAAAACAAGCCATCTTATGCCTTGTTTTGGATATCAACCAGCTCCTGCGTCTGCTGGTTACATTTTACTGCTTGCTGCCTGTGCATACACTACATGGCCAAAAGTATGTGGACACCTGACATCCAACATCTTGTCCAAAATGATGGACATTGATATGGAGTTGGTCCACCCTTTGCTGCTATAACAACCTCCACTCTTCGGGGAAGGCTTTAGAATGTATGTTGGATGTCCCACACACAGGGCGGGACCCGAGAAGAACTCAAAAAGAACAGAGATTCATTAAATCCCTGGGTGTTTAGCAGACACACTTATTCAGAGCAACTTATACAGCTTTCTTACATAGTATCCATTTATACAGCTAAATAGTTTTAATTTTTGTACTAAAGCAATCAAGGTTAAACGCCTGGTGGTGGCACGGGATAGAGCCTGTGACCTTTCGGTTACGAGCCGAGTTCCCAAACCCTTACACCGACCTCTTCAGCATTTTCGCAGGCAGTTTACAGTATGCCAGGGCCTCCTACTGTAAAAACCAGCCCTGGGAATCCGCGTGCGAGCCCGTGGCCATAGCTACTGTAACCCCTGAATCATAACGAACTCTTTAATTGCCCGTAAATAGACGCTGCAGATGTCTGCGGAGGGATGATTTACCCTCTTGAGTGAAATTGTGTCAGGAATAGCTCCACATGCCACGAAGAATAAATATCCCAGACTGGCACCCCAGGGCGCTTAATCAGTGAGATCAGCTAACGCTGTCGTTTTTCCTTCAACGTTGGCTACGCTGAGAAACGAGGCGCTTTAGAGCGATTGCTTTGTGAATCAGTTAAAGCGCGGACCGGCGGGTGAAACTGGTGAGGTCCTAATTGTGGGAAAGCGTGGACATCTGTTCACTGTAACTGAACAGTTTGTGGAAAACTGAAGGGTTCAAAGACAAAGGAAACAGTGTGTGCTTTCGTCTAATGTTTTCTGCCGTATGCTGTGGACCGTTATCTGCTTTCATGTTATCCTGTTAATTATTTCAGTTTGCGTCTATATATGTTTTTTTTTTTTTTTTTCTCTCTCCCCCTTTAACTTTTAAATTGTTTACCTGCCCAGGGACTAGAGTTGAAAATTAGCCAGCTGGCTAAATCTGGGACATTCACAGAAACGTCAGACTGATCAATGTGCACTGTCCCTGTCAAATCAGATTCATAAAAAAAAAAAAAGAATACAATAAAAATACAATGAAAATGGAATTTAATCAAACCAGAATCGTGTCAAAGGGAAATTGAGAGAAGAAAAAACTGAAACATATGTTTCCAGTGGCCTTGAGAGCCCGAGGAGTGAGAAAATGGCCATAACCCCACACAGACTAAAGACTAAAAAAACAACTCTTCAACAACTCTTCATATTGTTCCATGGCTCCTGTGACCCCCACTAGATAAGCTTCCTTTTTCTCTTTATTTTTTTAAGATTGCCATTTGAATAATTGCTACTGTTATAGCTGTGCAAGGATAGGCTTTCTGTCTCAAAGTAATTTCTTAAGTTACAATGCAAATGTAAATGTCACACACACACACACACACACACACACACATACACAGATCAGTTTTATTTTCATTATTCCCCCTTTCTTCGCACTCAGCAGTTTCCCAGCCAATAAATCATACCAGGGACGATTTCGGGGAAGGATCAAAGCGTGTTGCGAAGCTGCAATCTTCATTTTCTCTGCTTATGTACAGTTTGCTCAGTGTTTATATATTTCATTTCCTCCTGTCCTATCTGGCTGTAAAATACCGATCGAGCTCAAATCAAGTGTCCAAAAAAGACCTATTACACACAATTATGAATCAATTATTTTACCATCTATTTAATGGCAAAAGTGAAACTGCCATAACATTGTCCGCTCCAACCAACAGCCATTGGCCCCGCCCTGTTTATTAAAACAAGTGTCTTTTGCCCTGAGCACCGTGCGCTCCAGTGTTCCTCATTTTGGGCCAGTCCCCGTGAAGTCCGCGTCCGAGTAAGGAGTTTTTAAATTAAGACGGCCGTTACCACAACGATGGGGCAGTGTGTGTCATCACTGACCGATAAAATGGACGGAATTAGCATCTGCAATCAACGGCATGCTAATTTTATCCAATCAAAATGTTTAGCCGCGGGTAAGCGCAGCAGTTTGATTGGTTCATGCATGTGGTCCACTCATCAGTATTTAACATGAAAATAGAAGGTTTATCACGAGAACCAGGAGATCTAGCAGCCAGACAATGAGTGAAGAGCAACGCTTCATTAAACTAAAAATAGGTGGAGCTTGCGTACACATTGTCAACCAATCGCTGATTGAAATTTCCCTCAGAGTCTTTTGATTACATTGTTTTCCATCATAATCCCCAAAATATGCAATGGCGTTTTGCGCAGTCTCTTTTAAGGCTATTTAAAATTATATTTTGTGCCTCTGGAAAATGTGAAGTGGCGTAAATGTCACCTTAAAGTGTTTTAAACTGTTCTTCTATGACCATTTTTTTTTCAGGGACAGAGAAGCACCCCACAGTCTTGAATGCAATCCAGAGTTTACCTATGCAGGCTGTTCCAGCTAGTATTTCATGGGTGGCCTCCCCTTCAGCCAATTAGGGCAGGTTTCAGCTGACAGGATTCCACACATGCCTTGTTCCACAAAAAAGACCCCCGCCCTCCCTCACCCCCCTTCAGTTGATCAGGCAGATTTAGGTCAGATACTTTTGTGAACATTCTTTTCTGAATTCTCCAGGCTGTACTCCCTTTGAGGGAGAAGAGAGAGAGAGAGAGAGAGAAAAGTGAAATCATAAAAACCCTTTCACTGGTAGTCATATTGAGGACAGAAATGTGGACTGGTTCTCGACTTAAGCGTCGACCAATCAACTACAGGAACGCGATCAGTACAACCATGCATTGATGCGTCGTGCTAATGGAAGGTCGATATAAATAAAGCTCGGCTAATCCAGCCATCCGACATTCAATCAGTACCCCCAACTCAGCATGCAGAAAATCTTTACTTGGCTTTTCCATAACCTACGCTCCGCTGGCACAGATGACCATGTCAGCATCAAGGGAAAGGTTTATGGGTTTATGTACATTCTCAAAATCAGTACCAGTCGTCGGCCGTACCATACAGCGTCCGGTCGATGGGCAAAGAGTTCAACAAGAGCTCCACAAGGCAGTAAATATGAACGCGTATACAAAGCACACTGGAGGGCTGTGAACTGACTTTGCACTGCATCGCTGACATGAGCAGTCTCAGAACTAAGAAATAAACAAAGAGCTCATTTTCGCTTTTCCACTTTTATTTTTGTTGCTCTGAATTCTATTTTGGAATCTTAGAAAGTGAGCCTGTGTATCATCGAGCTGTATGCATGTGCACAGAAATGCATGCGTGTATGCACACCACACACACACAGGCACTTACACATACACACACAGACTCACACAGACACTCACACGCTCACACACACAGACACACACACCACATACACACGCACATACACACCACACACAGACACACACACACACATAAACACACTCACACACACGTGCACACACACACAGGCACACACACACAGACATGCACATACATACACTCACACAGACACTAGCACACACACACAGAGACACACAGAGAGACTCTTGCACAGGTGCACATACACAGAGACACACAGAGAGACTCTCACACAGGTGCATATACACAGAGACACACAGAGAGACTCTCACACAGGTGCACACACACAGAGAGACTCTTACACAGGTGCACACGCACAGAGACACACAGAGAGGCTCTTGCACAGGTGCACATACACAGAGACACACGCTCAGAAGCATTTGTCCCCCTTCCTTGTCCCATTAAAGTTGAATGCCATTTCACAATGGCAGCCAGCGTAACAAAACATGCGTTTGTGAAAACATAGAAAGCGCATTAGGTTAAACCTGTTTCAGTCTTTACTTCAACCTCATTTTAAAAGCAAAGAACAGAATCTCTAAAAGCTATTCCAAAAAAAAAAAAAAAAAAAAAAAAAAAGCTTTCTTCTTTTGTCTCCAGTGGGATGTAGTCAATTAAGCCGCAGAAGGCTGCAGAGATCCTGGCGTGCTATGGAGCTCCACTGAGGCCGGTGCTGTTGTTATAGCTGCTTCTGAGCTGTTCTGTGGGTCTCTGTGACCGTGTCTGCCGTACTGCAGCCGAACACATCACAGCCAAAGACGGGTTTTAATTAACCGACAAAAAACCGGCAATGTAAACAAACCTGACGACTGAGCTCAGGAGACACCCTTCCTAAACAGATTCTAATTTTTTTTCACCCCCCAAAAAAACAACAGATAGGTTATTTTCTGTTTGTTTTGCTTAAATGCATCCGCTCTTTGCGAGTCACACACTTTTCACACAACTAAAACGTGTGTGACTCACTACCCTGGAATACAGTGACCTACAAAAGAAAATAAAAGAAAATAAAAGAAAAAAAAAGAAAAACCCATTTTTTTACATTTCTGCAGTTCCATAACTGGGCCTTTGCCGCAATGCTCAGGGATGTTATTCATTTATTTATTTATTATTTTTATTTTATTTTCTTTGCTCTAAAAATAGTAGGAATACAATCAACCTGCTCAGTCCACAAGAACTTGTACTATCCAGCCGTAAGTGCCCAGCACATTTTCACAACAGCCAGATACTTCTTTATTCCACACAATGTCCACATCCTCAACAAGCTACAAAGCTAACAAGGACTGTCGCTCGTATGTGAGGCTCTACAACACGCAGAACATCACCCTGTAAACCAAGGACTGTCGCTCGTATGTGAGGCTCTACAACACGCAGAACATCACCCTGTAAACCAAGGACTGTCGCTCGTATCTGAGGCTCTACAACACGCAGAACATCACCCTGTAAACCAAGGACTGCTGCTCGCACGTGAGTCTGTATTCCATGCTGAGCATCAATCTACAAACCAAGGACTGCCAGTTGTATGTGAGTCGTGTGCGCCATGCTGAACATCAATCTATGAACCAAGGACTGCCACTTGAACGCGATGCTGCACATCACGCAAATACTGAACGCCCGCGTAGTTTTGCATCTTTGTAAATGCACTGTTTCATCACTGTTGTTTTTTTTTTTTTTAACGCAAAGCCCATAAAAGTAAATGTCCACCGTGATGCCCAATAATTTTCTCAAAAGGACACTGAAAAGTTCCATTAAGTTTAATGGAGTAATAAAAATAATAATAATAATAATAAAAAAACAGGTTTTCTTACCGGTTTTGGGATCCACGGAGAAATATGGCTGCCCCTGCAGAATGCTGTAAACCACTCTGGCGCTGTTTCCATAGGTGGGGTCATCGGCATCACTGGCAGTGACCTGGAACACTGAGGTACCTGGAGGGGGGGGGGGGGGGTGGAGTCAGAGAGAGGAGAAACTGTGATTTTATGAACAGATGTATAATTAAATTGAAGAACTTGTTGCACATTTACTTTTTTTTTTTTGCATGTGCTGTGTGTGTGTGTGTGTGTGTGTGTGTGTGTGCACATGGCGAGTGTCGAGCTCAGGTTATTTCTATTTGTATATTTTTCTGTTAAGAATTAAAAATGCTTTTTCATTTGAGTTCTGAGTAGGAAAGAGAAATGTGTCGAACCTTAGGAAATAGAATTAGGTTACTTTGGGATTCGTGTGCCATGTGTACTTATGACTGTGAGAACGAGCTCAAGGAATTTCAAATTACCGTGTGATGGAAAAGTGGAAGGCAATGCCTTAGGAGATCGCTCCCCCCCACCCTCCACCCTCCACCCCTACCCTACCCTGTCGACTGTGCAAATATCACAGGGATTATTTCATTATTTCTCACAGACTCTCATCTGAAAGTCAATATTCCTCAGAGTTCAAGCAAAGCAATTTGTAAGTTTATGCCAGTAAGAATCAGTCTGACATTTTTTAAAGCTTCCGTTTAATCACTGCGACACATACTCTCCCTGGTGCTGAAGGTGGGATACGGATACGGCCGTCGTTGAAGAATTCTCCACGTTCAGAATATTTCTGGAGAGGGCGGGAAGGAATTTGGTGGGGAGGGTTGGAGAGTTTAGGTGCTTTCGTGATTTTTGGGTTCCTTGGCTATGGTTACATGACACAGCATGGTTTTGTTGCCATGGCTACTGTGGCCCATTCTAATTTTGTCAAGTAGCACATGCTGATGGTGTTGGATGCAGTATCCATTACCCCTGGCAGTCAGCACCATGGAGAGCTCCCAGCCCAGCTCCAAGCCTGTGGCCAGTGCAACTGCAGCAAGTCCAACACCAGCAGCACATACAAATTACCCAACTCCAGCAGCACATACAGATAACCCAACTCCAGCAGCTCATACAGATAACCCAACTCCAGCAGCACATACAGATAACCCAACCACCAGCAGCACATACAGATAACCCAACACCACCAGTAGCACATACAGATAACCTAACTCCAGCAGCACATACAGATAACCCAACACCAGGAGCACCTGCAGATAACCTAACAGCAGCAGAACCTGCAGATAACCCAATGCCATCAGGACCTGTAAATAACCCAACACCAGAAGCACCTGCGGGTAATGCAACACCACAAACTGCCCATCGAAATGGGCTTAAAAAGTTTCGCAGCCTCAGGAAGTGCTGTGGTCCCGTAGCACAGCAAAGTTAGCGTCTCAGCGCTGTACAGGCCCTGTTATTCCCTCAATCTTTCAATGCGGTTTATAGCCCTTTAGCTGGGTCCCCTCAGCTGAATGGGCTTGCATCAGCAGCATGGGGAGGCTGTTGGGGGGGGGCTGTTGGGAGTTTTTAAACCCAAAACGCCCCAGGCTATGTCTAAAGCTTTTCACACCAAAACGTGTTTCGGTGAGCAGGGAGATGCCAATTTGATCTGCCATGCCGGATCTTACATGTCAGACTCATATCCCCCACTGGCTCTGGCCCAGGAAACAAACATGTTCTGTGTTTTTTGTCCTCCCCTCATTGGGCCTCTCCACACTCAAGCCAAACTGGATGTGATTTATGCTCTGTTGTTCTCTTTCCTGGGGCATTTTTATTTTTCTAATTTTATTATTTATTTACCTTCGTGCAACCAGGTAGGTCAGAAGAGCGCTGCATTCTCATTTGCAGAGGCAACCTGGGACTTCAAAGTCGGCCGGGGAATTGCAAGGTATTGTGGGTATTGTGTTTCCACTCAAACGGAGGGAGCTGATTACCAAGTCTGATGTAGCGAGCCAGTTTTAGGGAGACTCGGCCCGGCCACCCAAATTAGAGCTCCGATTTTTGGGAACAGTGACATGAGATATCTAATGACCACAATAACTCAGAACCTTGGCTTTAAATTGTTGCCGGGGCAACGGCTTTTACATGGCCCACAGCACAGACTGCCCCCTGCTGGCCCGCCAGCACACTTTTGGCAACAGGTCTCCTATCCAAGTGCTTTCCAAGCACACACACTGTTCTTTAGGGAGAAAAAAAAAACTAGTGTTGGCATTTTCATGGAATGATTTGATTTTGAGACACAAACGAGTCTTGGTGCATTTCGTGTGCGTGATTGACTGTTGTGCCAAGCTGCGTGTTGGTTCAGAGAACTGTGTCACGAGTTTTGAAAAAATGAGTATTGAAAAATGTTTGCAACCAATTGTACAAAAAAAAAATATTAAATATATATTTAAAAAACTGTAAATACAATAAAAACATAGGAATATCGGTCAGCTATGCTTCTTTTCCACACTTCAGATACTACTTCTCCCTGCATTCCCTCTTAGCTGGTTTAAAGAAATGGTTCATTAGAAAGCCAGCCAATTTAACACTGGCCACACACCACATCTTGCTGTTTAATGACACCCAATTAGATGACTCACAATGAGCTGAAATCATCTGAAAGCGGAAGCGAGTCTAGCTATTAAAACATGCGAATACGGCAGACTCGTTCTGGCAGTCGAGTCCACGGGTTTGATCCAGCACTTCGCCGCGGTGCTTAGCCTAAATTCATCGAATGCACAAACGGGTGGCTGACTGATGTGAATTTAACTGCGAGAAAGTTGCGGGCTCTCACTCTATTAAAGAACTTTGGCGTTCATCGCTTCCCAAATCCCTTCACCTTGTCAGAAACAGGGTACTTAGCAGTTAGCATTTTCAGTGCTGATACGCGCACTGTCCGTGTCAGACTTGGTGCGAAGCTGAAGGCGCTGGAGGGGCCTATCCCAGCATGCATTGGGTGAGAGGCAAGAATACACCCTGGACAGGCTGTCAGTCCATCACAGGGCACGCACACCATTCATACCCCCTGGACAACTCAGACTCTCCAATTACCATGACCTGCATGGCATTGGATTGTGGGAAGAAGCCATAGGGAGAACATGCAAACCTCACAAAGAGGGGCCCTCAATTCAAACCTGTGACCTTCTTGCTGTGAGGAACCCATTGCACCACTGTATTTGTTTTTTTTTTTTTGGTTTGTTTGCCAACCCCACAATGGAGCATAGATGGCTTAATTAATAGCCTGATGTTACTAATTTCCCCTTCCAGTGCTTTCTCTCTGGCCGGCTTTCCACCAATCTGTGCTGTGTGCAGCTGACTTCCAGGAACTTCTGCGGGAATGACACAACAATTATTGCAGTTTTCAAAGCACAAATTGTCTGGCTGAAATAGGATTTGAGCAGACAGACCTTTTCCTCACTGTCTTTCTCTTAGAAAAGAAACCTCACACAACAGCCAGAATGTGCCCATCATTAAAAAGAAAAGAACTCAAAAATGGTCTTTTCTTTTCATTGTACTTCAGTGTGTACTTGTGTGTGCGTGAGTATGTGTGTGTGTGTGTGGTGTACATGTGTGAGTGTGTGTGCATGTGTGTGTGTGTGCGTACATGTGAGTGTGTGTGCTTGCATGCGTGTGTGTGTGGTGTGTGTGTTGCATGTGTGTGAGTGTGTGTGTGCATGTATGTGCCTTTGCTTGTGAGTGTTGGTGTTTGGGTGTATGTGTGTGAGAGTTCACACATTGCCTTGTTAGCACCTGTGTGCAATGGACGTTGTCAGTGCACACCACTTCACAGATCCTGTGAGTCTTTTGTGACTAGCAAACAGGGCTCATGATAGCAGATTATAGTTTTATAGGTTGTAAACTAGTACCAGGGAGACTTACAACTCACTGAAAATGCTGATGTGGAAAAATAGCACCAATTCCACTTTGTTTATTATGTTTTATGAGACCCTTTGATGCCTGCACACTGTCAAACAAGGTTAGATGTATTTAAGCCTTTAGCTTGTTTTAAAAATGTTTGCTACAGCAAAACCAATATTTATACCAAATTAATTTTCAAGATACTGGTTCCTTCCTGTGTAACAGTGCCTTGCACCTATTATAACCTTAAATAAATAAACCCAGATTGCCCAGGACAAATAAATTATACATTATACAATTATACAACAGCGGGGCCAGCCTTACAAACACAAATATCTGTGACCGAGTCACTGAGTGATGAAGTTACACCATTGGTCGGCTGAGTTATGAAGTTACACCATTGGTCGGCTGAGTTATGAAGTTACACCATTGGTCGGCCGGTCCAGCCGTATACTAGGTTTTGAACTGGTCTCGTTCTTTTTTTGCACTCAAAATATGAAATCACAACCAATGTGAAATAAAATACATTTTGCTGAGTAATTAGTTATTCTGGATAGGTTGGGCAAGAATATTGTGTATACGCTTCACATGATTTGTAGCATTGTTTAACTATGGTTGTTAATGCCACTCTTTGAGATGCAAATCCTTCAGTTGTAGAACAATTTTAAATACATACATAAATAAACTGAAACAGCAAAACTACATCACACAAAATGTTAATACAATAAGACATAATATTGAGAAAGGAACAGATACTCCATAACCATTATTACCATTTATTCAGACCTTTTTTTACATGCTTTATACATAAAGCAATGTCTATTTTCACTTATATGAACTCTGATTTACATGATATCCTTTCTTTCTGAATGTATGTGCTTGAGTCATCAGCTGATTAAGATCACGTTACAAATATGTGAATATACATAGAATGTTCATAACTGAACGTCCTAATGCTGACGTAACAATCATGACTGGTAGCAGACAGCAATGGAGTTTTAGAACACTCACTTTAAAAAAAAAAAAAAATAGAAAAAAAAGAAACGTTCCAAAAAAGCCAACTCTTCAAAGGGTTAAACTATCTACTGAGCTTTATCTGTTGCGCAGTGTCACACTTTTCTCTCACTCTCTCTCTCTCTTTTAGAAATGCAGCCAAGCTGAATCCCAGGCGATAACTCCACAGACAGCTCCAGACTCCAAAGATGGCCGACGCTGGCAGTGACACAGCGTGCTGTCACCGCTGCATTTCTCACACGGAAAGATCCATCTGCTGTCTGCCAGAATGAGTCTTACGCAAGGATATTTCTAAACACGCCCGAGGCAGGTTATAATTTTGGGCTTTTTTTTTTTTTTTGAAAAATGTAAAAGTGTGGAATGAAAAATAAAAGTCAATCTCAGCCTTCTAACTCAGGCACTGGCAAAGCAAAAGAACTCGGTAGACCTTAATATGTAGTTTTCAATGACACACACACACACACACACACGCACACATACAAATATTTTCAATATGTACGTATCGATTAGCATATATTTTCGCAAAAATGGTCATGGTGGCCATGTTAACTCAACATTACCCAGAACAGAAAACATGGTGTGAATGCTTACTATTACCCAGAATAACAAACGGGCTATCCACGCTAACTACATTACCCAGAATAACAGACAGATTATCCATACTTACCAGAGATGCAGAGAGGGTATTCATGCTATCTCCATTACTCAGACCACAGACAGCCTATCCCTGATAAATATATAATATCAGAACTGCATGAGAGGGTATCCATGCAAACCACATATAACCTGCAGACAGTACAGACAGTAAATTCATATAGACTGCCTATTGAGAGGGAAACACATTCATGCTACATGCTAATTCCATAACACCTAGTGCGACACCCACACACACACAAACACACACACACATGCATACACACAAACACACACAGGGACACAAACATGCACACACACGGACACACACACACACACACTAAGAAAAGGGACTCACACACAGCCCATTTCCCAGTAAAGGAAGCAGCAAAGAGCTGTTCACTGCTCCACAGTGGCCAGTGAACGCTCTCTGCTCTGAAATGAGTTCCATCGGTGCCTTTTCTAATCGCTTTTGGACCAAAAACAGCATAAACTTTGCTGGAGGCTAAAAGTGATCTTTCGGGTAATTAATTCCAATCCCCTGTTACTTGATCCTAACCCTGTTTGACCCCGATGTGTTCTCTCTCTCCATTTACTGTCTCTATTTCTCTCTCTCTCCTTCTCTCTCTCGCGCACACACACACACACACACACTCAAAAAGAAACGCGTATGCATAGACACACACACACACAGTGGAAAGGAGGCAGTCTCTTGGGGGAATCTTGGTTTCATTCTCATCATGCCGCTCCCAGACCAGCTGTTGGATGCTGCTGGATATTGTTTTGTTTTGCGGTTGGCGTGATGCAGGGCCTGGAACACTCAATAATTGGAGGATATTGCCTCAAATGAATGACTTTCAGCAGTTCTGCTGTGCACACTGAAGCTCTTCATTAAGTCACAGTCCACTAATCTTTAAACAGAGACACAGCTACACAGCGTATGGACTAGTCTTACAACACCTCAGCAAGACAGGCAGCCCATAGACTCAGAATCTGTATATATTCCTCCTCAAATGTGACAAATCACCCGCGATATGAGACTAATGCAAGCATCACGATTCCTGCCGTCAATAAATCCGCCCAAACTCACGTAACGCCAGACTCATTTTTGCTCTGGCGCAAACGACCTCATTTGCTGTCGGTTGCAAATGAGGTCATTCTTCGTCTGTTTGCTCTGAGGCCCATCAAGCATAATTATTTTCACTGCATTCAAGAAGTACAGTAATTGACCAAGAAGTTGCCCTATTGGTCGGGCAGCCATTATGCATCATGGAGAGAGAATAATCTGATTGGTCTTCCCCAAGATCAATAAGATGTTTCCAAGACACAGAGCCAGATTGCATCAGTGTTCCAGTTCTTACCGAGGATCAGGTCCCCCTTCTCATGTCCTTATCTCAGAAAAGGAGCTCAGTGCTACTGCTCTCAGAAAACCTTTTAATACTTAGCAAAAACAGTATTAGAAAATAAGTTAATCATCTTAATAATAAATAAATAAATAAATAAATAAATAAAATACATTTAAAATTTACATTTAACTAAATTAATTTTAGAGTAAGAGACACGTCACTTCCTTTGGCACTTTGAGAGTTGATGACAGCCATAGACAGCATGCTGTCAGCATCTTAAAATTGCATAAATAAATATGCACCCGTATCCCTTTCTCATTCAATGGAGCCACTAGCGTTAGCAACAGATTTAATCCGGCAGATAGTTAGCAAACGTTTACCTAATAAATGAATAAACTAAATAAATGTGAAGGCTTTGATGCTTCAGTTTTATTAGGCCTCAAAGTTCTGTTTAATCTTTTAATAATTTATACGAAGCAAGGAAAATACTGTTCTATTTGAATAAGTTTCAGATTTGTGAAGCAAAAATGACCATTACGGCTGTTTGCAGCTTTGAACGGGAGAGAGGGATTGTCCCTAAAGTTTGACCTTTTATGTTGCCATGGAAGCTTGTTTTGTGGCTAGTTATTGGACTTGGCAGGCGTCAATCAACTTCCTAAACCCAGCCCCCGCCTATTTAAGGTAGACTGATGAACTTATAATCATTGATTAATGGAATCCCTTATATTTCAGATATAAGAAAACTCTATAGGAAGTAGATGTTCCTGCCAGTGATAGAAGTCTGCCGTTTGGGCAGACAGCATCCAGTCACCTCAGTCAATTTTACGACTTCAGTCTTCTGACTACTAGACCGGTGGGATGTAGCCTGTTTGTGTGGATTCAAGACCGCAAGCCATTGCTGTTGGAGTACAAATTAGTGGTGTTGCATGGCGTGTGACTCAAAGAGGTATTTAAGGAAAGGCCTTTCACAGCATGTCTGTGTGATTCTACACTCATTTCCACCGCTTAGCTTATATGTCACTGTATTGAACTGCCCGTTACATAATAACAATAACAATAATAACGATAATGTAATAATAATAATAGTTTGACGATGCAGCCATCATTCTGACAACGGCAGAGAAAGGCCATAGGGAGAATAAGCTCTAAGAAAAAAAGTTAAAAATCATAGTAAAAGGAGAACTGTGAAAAACGGAGCGTGAGATCGTGAGATCGCATACAGACAAAAGTGATGTGTGGACAGGAAACGGCCCCAACCAGTGCACTTTACGTGCAGTACATATTCATGCAGCCTTCATAAAGTATTTATAACACCTTCATTACCTAAATATAACATCTTAATAAATCATTCATAAGCACGAGTGCAGGACTTTTTGATCTCCCGTGGTATGACCGTAAATCAAGTTACATCATGTTTTGCGTCACATTCGCTTATTGCATTTTAGATAAGATGTGTTGTGACATATTTTTAAAAAGCATTTAATTGGCTGATAAATGTTTTATAAAAAAAAGTGTCATTGTGTGTTTTTAACATCATCCACTCACTCGCTCCCACTCTCTCTGTCTTTCTTATGATTCAGAGCCAAATCATCAGGTATTACACTATAAAATCTGGCTTTACGGCATGGCCTGTTCCTGCCTGCGGTGAAATTTTCCATTCATCTTTATCCACCCATCCATCCATCCATCCATCCATCCATTCATCCATCGGGTGACAATGGGTGAAAGCAGGTCAGGTGACCAATGCCTCGTAGGGCCCACACACCATTCATTCACACATCCATACCCCAAGGACAATGTGGACTGTCTAACACGCATGCCTTTGAGTTAGTGCCCAGAAGGAACTCATGCAGACGTGAGGAGAACATGCAACACTCCACACAGAAAGGCCCTCGGCTGGAATTCAAACATGACACCTTCTTTTATTTATTTATTTATTTATTTATACATTGTGCTACCAAATGCACAACATTAAATACAATAAAACAAAGGATGGTATAAGAAAAGAGCCTTTCATTTTTACCAAAAATGGTATTTTTCTCAGCCTTAAGTCCGGCACTGAAAACATTCCACCGTGTATAACTGTGCTTTCAAGGTTTGTTTTATATACAGGATCGTTAAATGACGAAGTCTGCCCACAGGTCTTTTTCAACAAGCCTTAAAATGAGCTGGCAAACACCAATTTATGCAACACAAGACACAAACACAGTCTAGCCCACCACAGAGGAGTTTTTTGTTTTGCTTTTTGCTTTTTTATGCAACATGAATCTTTTTTGGAATGTGTCCCTGTGGTATTTCTGTGTCTGTTATCGCCTTAAAAGATATACTTTTTTTGTTCCTTCTGTCAAGCGCAGAACAAAGTAGCTTTTGTTCGCCCGAGCTATAAGCAGAACCAATGAACAAAGAGATAAACAAGGACATCACATGATGTAAGGCATCAGAAGAGCTTTTCCCTCCAAGGAGACACGCAGCATTTTCCCTTCAAGTAGAGGATTCCAAAGTGTAGGCGAAGGAAGGTGAGTCCGTGTATTTGTGTGTGTGTGTGTGTGTTGGTGTGTGTGTGTGTGTTTGTGTGTGTAAGTGGTGGTATGTGTGTGTGTGTGGTGTGTGTGTGTGTGTGTGTGTGTGTGTGGATTATGTAAATGAGAAAAACAGACATACTGTGATAAAGCAGACAGAGCACAGGCTGGCATTACACTTTTAAAGGTTACTTAAGGCCTCTCACCTCAAGGATGAGTCATCATTCTGGAGATCACCATATTTTGCGCCAATTTCTTAGCCCTGACAGTTTTTAGATGCATTAAAAAGATATGGTACATGTTGAATATGCTGGCCTGTGTGGTGCAATTCCATTAAAAAAAATGAAGGTAAAAATCCACATATATCAGGTAACCCGTCATCTTTGCATCAGTGCAGCCCTCTCATAAGAGCCATCTCGGGCAAACCTGCACATTCCGCCCGGGAATCAGCAGAGCTTTATTTACAGCCGCCTCTGTCGGGGAGCAGGAGGAGAAACACATCCTTCGCAGCACCGGGCTACATTTATTGACCGATTTCCCCCCGCTGGAAAATTCTTGCGAGTGCATTTGGAGGGAGACGGCTTTAGGATCTGGAACCTTTCCAGAGATAGTCGCGCCCCGGCCCCCCTGCCGGAAACTTACGCCTCGAGATCGCGATTCGGGCTAAAATATCTTTTTAAGAACGAGGAGCCGCAAACCGAAGTCGTGAGAGCTGACGAACGGGCCGAAGGGCGAGCGGAAGATCGGCGTCAGAACGACACGCCAAAGCCGTCCGCTTCAACGTCTTCCTCTCGGCTTGATCACCCCCCTGCTGTCAAACGCGGTAACACGATCCGCAAATCCAGAGAGCGGAGTCTGGCTGATGCACCGCAGCACTAACCCCCTGTAGACAGCGTGAACACGTCCTGACCGATACAGCTGCCACAGGCAAGAACATAGAGTGGTAGTCAAAAATGTAACAGTGGATACGCTCGATCTGTCCTTCCTGTCCCAAGCTTTATTAAATATTCAAAAATGTAACTTTCTGAAGTCTTACACATATCCCCTGAACCAATAACAACAACAATAATAATTATATGATTGTTATCATATTGGCTAAAACATATGATACAAATTGATATTAGCTATCATAAACAAGATGTCCAACGCACTTTAAGCCAGCTAAATAAAAGAGGACTGGAAATGCACTCAACAGCCAGGACGGATGATAGCTAATATCCCCACTCTTATGTTAGCTATCATCATAGGATACCGGCACACATGATAGCTAACATGTCAAGACGTTCAGAACGCATATCACAGCACCATAGGACCATAAGTAGCCCAATGCGCTACATGCCAGCTAAATAAAAGAGGACTAGATAGATGCTCAACAGCGTCGACCGTAAGGAGGAATCAGGTAGCTCAGGTAGGTCAGCAAACCCAGAGTTCCTTACCGACTTCTGACATCTCTGGAACAGCCGCCACGAAGGGCCGTCCGGAAACTTGGGGGCGTTGTCGTTGATGTCCTGGACTTTGATGATGAACTCGGACTCGGGCTCCAGGGGCTTGCTGGTGTGCCGGTCGATGGCCTGCGCGTGGAGGACGTAGTGGGCCTTCTTCTCCCGGTCCAGGCTCTTCGTGGCGTGGATGTCCCCCGTCACCTCGTCGATGATGAAAATGGTGCCGGCCCCTTCCCCGGTCAGGATGTACCGGACCGAGCCGTCCCCTTTGTCTGAGTTTGAGTGAAGCTATCGAACGAAACAGATATTTCAAATTTAGAAAAGGCGGGCAGGCAATAACAAAAAAATAAAACAAATAAAAGTAAAGTAGTAAAAATAAAATACAAAATAGTGCAAAGTTAAATGTTTTGAATTATATTACCACTGGTTTATACTCATCATACTACTATAACAACAACAACAACAAAAAGTTCAATCAGTTCACTTATCATTAGAGCAAGCCACGATAGCCTACCGGCTTAAGAGCCAAAGCTATGTATTAGCATTTCTAAGTCTTTCTAATTCGATCTGTATGACCACTTCTTCCATTAGCATGCCCTGGCCATGCCATTAGAGACAGCAGGTATAAACAGAAAAGGTAATATAAATACACTTGTCATTGGACCCCAGAACGATAGCCTGGATGTTTAGGAGGCAAAGGATTAGCATTCATTTGTTCCTCATAATTAGATCCACGGCACAATATTCAGTTCAGTCACTTAGCCAAAGCGACTGACAACGCTACATTTCACATGATAAGCAGATACTGTAATAACTAGAGATAGGTACAGCTACAGTCATATAAGCATCGCAGTAATTGTGCTCAGTAAACAGCTATTCCTTGCTCTTCATGCAATCAGAAAAAAAGGTGGATAAAAAATATAAAGTAACATTCACTTGCCATCGGCACGGCAGCCGTTAATTTGCATTCACTGGTCATTTCGCGTGAGAAAATTGTGAGATTAAAGAGCTCCAGCCAAAAGCAAACATCCAATGATGTGAATAACATTGCAGCTCTACGAGGCAGGCCTGTGTGTTCACAGGAACCCAGGTAAATTAGCATCACGGCAGGACAGCGGTGCATAACACGATTTGAAATGTAGTTACACTTATTGGAAAACTTTAGAAAAGGTTAAACTTTGTAAACTCTATAACTGTATTAAGCGGTTGATATAAATGGTACGTCCTGATTTTGTGTGGGGGGGGGGGGGGCATTACACCAGAGGGGCCAGACACAGGCCATAAAGTGAACTAACTATGCATGGATATGGAGCAGAAGACTTAGGTGAATAAATCATACGAACAAAAAACAGTGCAGTAAGAGTTTTACCAACTTTAAAAAATAAAGAAAGTAAAAAAAAAAATCTAAGGCTCCACATTTTGTTCAGGAACTGACCTGCTGTGTTAAAGACATGAACATTTCAGATATGTGACCTAAGTTGTATACTTACTTAACGGACTATTTCCCCAAAAGAAACAAAAAAACTTCAGTCTCTAAGCCCCCCAATGGCTAACAGTTTGCCTCTTCTTGACAAAAGCTCTCCCACCCTGGCTGGTGGCGAAGCCATTTCCATGGAGACCAGCCAGGGCAGAACATAAGAGCCACACGTTGGCCAAATGGAGCGTGAACTGTCCTCAGCTGCTCTCTGACGTGCTAATCGGGGGAAGCGCGACGCTCAACGAGGAGCTGAAACGCGCCAGTCGTCCAGCTCACAGTACGGACGGCGATTTCGCCCGGCAGGGTCACGCAACAGCAGCCTGGCTTATTAACCGATTTAATTTGTCTGAAGTAAAGAAAAAAAAAAGTCTGAGCATTCTGACATATTTGCCGAAGCAACTGGGGGTAATTTTTCCACTGACATTTCAGGTTTCAGGCATTCAGCCGATGCTCTCGTCCAGAGAGATTTGCATGGCATTACATCCATTTATCTTTTTTTTTTTTTTTTTTTTTACACCAATCCATTTAATACAGCAGGGTATGTACTTGAAACGGTTTGGGTTAAGTAGCTTGTTTAAGGGTAAAATGGCAGCGCCTCATCTGGGAGTGGGACTTACTGCCACCGAGGCGGAAACACAGACCCCTAACGATTATCCTGCACTGCCGTTCTAACGCCCCAAGGTCAAACAACCCCTGTATCCCCCATGGAGATCGACCTTGCAACCCTCCGGTGCTGAACCACGGCCCCTCCCAGCACGCTACGCCATGCAGCCGCCAGTGCCCTGCAATGCATCTGTACTCGATCGATACAGCAGACAGCTAATGTTTCAGCATGAGCAAACACTCACAGTGAAAGACTGTAATGGGACATGCACACACACACGCACACACGTACACATACACACTCACACATGTACACACAAACACACACACACCTACACACACAGGCAAATGCACAGGCAAAAACACACATGCACAAACACATACACACACACACACACACACACACTAAAGAAGAGGAAAGTTCCAAGGCAATCAAAATAATAATAATATTATTATTATTATTATTATTATTCCTAATAGCAACACATTGTTCATTATTACACTCGACGCAAATGGACCACATCCTATTAGTTGTCAGGCTTTCATACGACACTGAAATTTTTATTCATTCATTCTGTCTGTTATACAAATGTATACTTTATAGGATTTGAGTCTATACACAATAATAAATCACCCTTTAAATGTCTTCCTTGCGGCTTGTGGTGGTATGGGGCCCATTTTCCACGACAAAGTAGCATGTTTTATTTATTTCCAGGCCATTAAAGGAGACAGGAACCTGGGGGGGGGGGGGGGGGGGGGGGGGGGGGGGGGAAGCTCCTGACCGCGCGTGGTGAAATCGAGCTGAACAGAAATCACTTTCCTTTCATTTTCCCGCACACTGCCGAAAGAGAGAAGATTACCCAGGAACCCCGGCTAATAATGCAGTTAAACCTACGGAACGATCCATATGCGTACACGAGGGGGGGGGGGGGGGGGGGGGGCGGCCTACTCGTTTAAGTAAGTGTCGCCACAGTTCTACCACAGTGACATCTTGTGATTGGTCACAGGCCACTTAGTGTATACGGTGCATAATTCCTCCCGTTATCGTGTCCTCGAAGCCTCACTCTGAAATCGCAAGGCCGTGATGTCAGGGATAAACGTGACGGCGTGCCGGTGAAAGAGGCTGAATGGGACGGCGCCACACACGGCGTCTCCACAAGCTTGTAATGATGAGTCCCCACAGCTGGGATGGACTGAAGTCCACGGTGGTTTCCTTTCAACACAAACCGCTGTCGTATAACTGCCACAGCATCCAGAGAGAGAACAAATCTCAGCTGCGGGTGGAAGGCAGCCTTGAATTTGTTACTGAAGAGAGGTGTGGAGGAGGTGGAGGAGGAGGAGGAGGAGGGGGCGGCATTAGAAACAGGTTAATCCCCCTAAAACCAGATTAGTCTCGCTGCATCAAATCGGGTAGCTGTACTTTTAAATCTGTCGTATTTTAGTGGCACAATAAACATACAGCATTCCTTATTCCTCCCTCCTCCCCTTGACAACCCCCCCCCCCCCCCCACCTAGGTAAGGGTTGAGGTATCCACTTGGCAGTCCAGAAGTAGGACACACGGCAAAACCGAAACAACAGAAAAACACATAAGTGAGCCCCGAGAAAGACAAAACAACTTTCACCTCAAATTAACTTTTTCTTTCAGTTTAAAAAAAACGAAAAAAAAAAAACTATAAATTATTCAACTCCGATATGGCCAGATGTCCTAAGTCAATAATGAGCTCACACCCATTCATTATTTATTTTATTTGTTTCACCTGAAGCTACCCAAGCGCATCAAATGGGCAGTAATGAGCTGGGGAATGCAGGAGACTGTGGAACCCATCAGGCGTCTGGGATACAATCCGTTAGCCGCAGAATTATACATTAATTAAGCACGGGGTCCGTTTCATGGTTACTTGACCATGACACCTGGTGTAAACACCTCTTTCCTTTTTTTTGAAAAAAGTGTCATGGGATCTTTAATAACCCACAGTGAGTCAGGGCACTGGTTGAAGGGCTCATTGGAAGGATGGTAACCTTTTGAAACACAGCCAACCCCCCACCTTCCTTCCTTTGTCACAATCTCAAAACAGGGAAAATCTCAAAATGGAAAAAAGTATCCCTTAGTAACACGTAAATTATATATATATATCAAAAGTAACTCAAGTAACACGAAAGGAGCGCGTTGGATATTAACACATCCTTTTTTGAGAGTAGGGCATCTGTTTGGCCCAGAGGGAAGAGCGCCCCCTGCTGGCCCAGTTCCTCTGGCAGCCTCCCTTTTCTTAGGAGGCCTCCATTACACACATACAGGACGCTTCATAAAACGACATCATCAGGAGTTTGCTCGCTCGTGGCATGTATGGAACCGGTGTTGGTCTCTCTACAGAGCTGCCAGTTAAAGGGTTAAGCTTGTACCAGCAGCAGAGTTTTTTTTTCTTTTTCTTTCCACACATCCTGGTCTACATTATAAAGAGCCTGAAAGCATAACCACGAGGATAGGGATATATTACACATGCGTTTTACAGCGAGCACTCGCTCTCGGCCTGGAGCCCAGGCTGAGCGCAATCTCAAGGCCGTGACTCAAATAAAATTAATCATAGATTAGAGGTGCCATTGCTGACGGCAGCTCACCTCCTGATTGGACCCTTCTGGCCTCTCTAACCCCCCCCCCCCCCCCCCACACCCACCCCCCCCCCCGTGAGTAAACACGGAACGTTATTAACTACTCTGTAATTAGTGCGGGAGTCAACATTTTCACTGAAGTCTGTTGACTGATAATAATAATTTAAAAAAATAAATAAAAAATGTAAAAAGATGTAGCAGGCAGTTGCATTTCCCAGTAACAGATTAATTATATATTTCACAGACGATGACTGCCAAACTCTCAAGAAGGCAAAGAAATTGAAATGTTTAATTATGTATACATTTTTTTTTGGAAAGTTTATTGGAAAGCCAATTGCGTGTTAAATGCAGAGATCATTCTTGATTATCGAGTGAAAGATGGCTGTGTCAGTGGGCGTGAGGGGGATAAAAAAGAAAACTGCACGCATCGGCAGCAAGGCATTGTGGGACGTCTGTCAGGCGAGGGAAGTCGTTCGATCACAGTCCCTCGGGATAAGGGTTCCGTAAGAAAGCCTGTTACCTGCATGAACGCCTGATGCTTTTATCCATTCAGGACAAAATTATCCCATAAATGCAAGGCTCGCTGCAGCAAACCAAGTGTTGAAGCTTGGTTTTCACTAATGAGAAAAGTGGCTCGTGCAGCTGAGAAGTAAGCCGATCCGAGTCCTCAGACGTTGTTTTAACTTCCTGCGCGAGCGCGCCAGGCATTCCAGCCCGTTCTTTTCCATTTCCCCTTCTTAGAGAATGCTTTACGTGATGGATGCTGGTGAAAAAAATACATTTAATCAGTGAACATCGCATTTTTGATAATGTTTGAGGTAAATTTTAAACACGTTTCAAAATCAACGTGGCGAGAAAAAGTTCAGCGCGCAGATTTTCAACGATGCTGCTGACGAAGCACCAAACGGATGCTTCCTTTGAGCGGTTAGCAGACTCTCTTATCTCCGGAAGCTTCCGTGGACATTTACACATTTTCATGTACGACAGCGGGACGTTTTACTGGAGCAGCTCAGTTTAAGCACGTTGGTCTAAGTTCATACAACTGCAGCTGGGAAATGAACCCGCGAGCTTTGCGTTACAAGCCCAGTTTCTGAGCCATTACACTAACTACGCTGCTACCACACAGCACACGCACTCTCAACACGGCCGTGTTAAAACCGGACACTTTCTCCTGTCACTATTTTTGCGTTACTTTCAACTCATTTTGTGTCAGTCGCTGCCTTTATATTAGAGATAGACGATCCGCGTGTTGCGCAGGGAGACCGTTTAACACGAACGGCTGGAAGTAACGCAAAACGTGTCCGTAATCGGAGGTGCGTTAAGAGAACGGCGACGCGTTTCGCCTCGTTTTTAACACGCACGTCCTTGAGAGAGCGGGAACGCTGTGAGCGCGCTCCCACCGCGCGTCTTCCTTCCTGCCTGGACGGGCGCCTCCAGAACAGCGCCGGTAAACTCGATGGAGGTTAAGTCTTTCATTAGCGCCACGGCGCGCCATGACAACGCGATGCGAACGATGACCTCGCCTACACGGTAACGCACCTCATACGCGCGCTTCCTGCGCCCGCCCGTCTCAGCGATGACCTCGAGGCCCCCCCGTCGTCGGGACGGGCGTTTTATTAATTTAATTCGATCTGACGGGGGGTGGTAACCTGGCTCTTGACCCCGGTGAGAAGCGGTAATGCCTCGCGTTCGGTGAACCGCGGCGGCGGGTTCACGCCGCTCACTTTAGTCCTTCGCGCGGACTTTTTTTTTTTAAAAAGAACGGTGACACAGCGGCTGTCGCGCCTTCGCTACACGCAACGCGGAACGCCGAGCCGACGAGGACTCACGAAGCCGACAGCAGACTCGTTTCAACATATTAAACGTCGGCTGTTCACTGGAGCTGAGACTGACTGCCGGGCGCAATTCGGAAGGTTTTATTAATTCTATTTTTTTTTTTTTCTTTGAAGGAAGGAAAAACTGATGAACACACGGGATAAAGTACAGCAGAGCGAACGGGAGAACGCCGACCGTCCTCAGCCATCCGTCACTGACGATTTTCCGTTCGCCGACCGCTGTTCTTGCGTGTCGCCTCCTCCGCTCACCTGAGTGATCCATTAGCACAAGCTACAGCAGCACTGCGCAAAGTCACCGTGAGAAAAAAACCACAGGGCGCTTGTTCTTTTAGGGCGAGAGACTGATGGCTTTCTTTCTGACAATTACTCCCCTTATTCCCGTTTGTTTAAGTGTGTGTGTGTGTGTGTGTGTGTGTGTGTGCGTGCGTGCGTGAGTGTGTGCATGCGTGTGTGTGCGTGTGTATGCGTGTGTGTGTGTGTGTGTGTGTGTGTGTGCGTGAGTGTGTGTATGGGTGTCGTGTGTGTGTATACACTTGTTATTTCCAGCACTGACACTAATGATCATAAATCAGATGCACTTATGTTCCGTTATACTGTAAGTAGCTCTGGACAAGAGCAACACACAATGTAAGAATACATCACTGTCAAACTCTTTCCATGCACTATCTGTGATTAATTAGCTGAATAGCCCATAACAATAGATCACCAGCAGTTACATTGAACAACCGTGCCGTATTATGTTTGCAGTTTTAAACTGTATTTCTGCTGATTAATAATTATTATTTTTGCTGCTTTGCTTTAATACTGTATTTATTTGCATATATTGGTTATTTTTTCAGTCTGAAATTCCATGCCACAAATGCATTCCATTCCATTTATTTGGCAGAAGCTTTTATCCAAAGTGCATACCGAAGGTCATTGGAACAACTACAAAACACAGGTCTGAAAAGGTACAATACTCATTGTGTACAGTTACTAAAAACACTATGTGTGAAAAGGTATATTCTGGGGGTCCTCAGATGGGAGAATGTATGGGGGGGGGGGGGGGGGGGGGGGGGGGCAAAGCTAAAATACTTGCATTTGTTTTACTAAAAAGGGGGGGCCCAGAGCAGCGTTCTTTCAGGGGGCCTGGAGTTCCTAGGTAGCCCCTGGTTGTGGCAATGTTTTCCGTTTTGGTTTTAGTGCCTGAAAAAGATAGCAAATCACGTATTAAAAGTCATCTGCGGGAGATGTTTGTCTGTGTGGGGTATTGGGGCAGGCGAGTGGGGAAGGAGGGGTGGTTATTGGGGGTGTTGCGTGTTCGCTGTCTGCAATGTGGTCGTGAAGGTTGTGTGCAATAATAGGCTCTTTTTTGTTCTTTGCTTGTTTCTGTCCTTTGTTCATCTTTTGAATCATTTTTCTTTGCCTTTTGAGTCTGTTGTTTAAGATTTGAAAGGACTGAAGGAAAAAAAAACAAATTTAAATAATAAATACAGATATTTTCCCATTTCTTTCAGAATGTACTGTATGTTTTTGTCTCTTTCAAATAGTTCAACCTGTTGGCTAAGTCTAATGTGGGTGAAAACCCTGTGAAAATTGTTATAGTGTTGCTTGCATAAACCATGCTAAAATCAGCCTCACAACAACAGTTAATGTCATTTTACAGTATGGAGTCTGAAAAAGACAACAGCCAGAGGGCATGCACGAGAATAACGTGAGAAAAAACTCTCAATTTTCTAACAAATAAACTTCTGGGACTTTGCCATGACACACGCAGAGCAGGGCTGCCTAACCATATTCTTGGAGAACTAATGTCCTGTAGGTTATCACTCCAAAAAAAAAAGAATTACACAGTGTTATATCAACTGGTTCAGAGTACATATGGCCACGCTGTGGTCCAGGGGAGAGCTATAGGTGCATCTCATTACTTTTCACTCCCCACCTCCTTTCCTCCACTCACCCACTACCACTCGTCTCCTACCCGGAAGCATGTGGAGGAAAGGATGGGAGCGGAGGAAAGTGGGGAGGAAGGGAGAAAAGGAGATGATTTTGAAGCCGCTTCACCAGTACAGTTCTGTGCGCTTCGCTCGTCTCCTAAAATACTGGGATACTGGAGGGAGGGAGGACACAAGGATGGGTTTCCAGGGCACGGAGGAGAGGAGGCGGTAATGGGTTAAAAGAGGAAACATTTCACGAGTATTGGGACATACCCCATATGTACTCTGTTAGAGTTGAATTAACACTGGAAGTTTTACTGTACAGTAGCCTAAGTAAGCTGAGAACCCAAAGTGAGATCACCTGATCGATGCCGGCCAATAGTACAGCGAGACAGCCAGACTGTGCGGGAGAAGACCTGGAGTCAATGGCCATAGATGGACAGGTCGTCATTGGCACAGGTCCCATCTGGCTTTTTTTCACTGGCTCTGACTCTTTAGAATGAATGAATTCACCCATTCAGTTTTCATATGGCGTGTTTCGCTTCAGGCGGCCATTTTGGGTCAGGGCTTATTTTGCGGTCGTTCTGCTCAGAGATTCAAAGAGGGGGGCCTTTGCCGAAACATTCGGGGCGATCTCGTTCTTCTTCTACCGACGCAAAGACGACGTTCCAAGTGGGGGGCATGACAGCGGCGTTTTTTTTTTTTTCGGGCAGCACATACATACCGCCGCGAAGTGAGATTGGGCGTTTTAGGAGCCATTTAAGTGCGAGCCGCGGCTTGCTAGCACGAATCGCAGTTTTTATTTATTTATATTTATTTATTTATTATTTTTGGCAGCGGTAGAATCGAGAGCAGCGGCGCGCACGTGTCACGGGTTACGCTGTCGTGCGGGGGCGGAGATCCCTTTAGGTTATCTTCGCACAGCATTCTGGGTACTCCTTTCCTGCTCTGTGGAAGATGCTGAGGGCCTCAGGTCTTTCGATGACAGTATATGACATTCTTGTTTGTGATCTGGAGGAAACTGACATGGATCTGAACTGTGGGAATGTATTTCATCTCTGGCAAAAAAATGGTTCTGAAAAGTAAATGCTTTAGCATTCATACATACAGTATAATAATCACAGCACTTGTGTGTTGTATTCAGTTCTACATCTCTCCAGATTTACATCTCTACTACTGCTACTACTGCTACTACTACTACTACTACTACTAATAATAATAATCATATAGTTTAGTGTTTGGGATGAATCGGTATAGGCAGAAATAGCATTCAGCTGGGCGATTCAGGACAGCCATTTTGCACAGCAGGTTCTCCACAAATCAGCTGGAGGAGCAGTAGGAGGGATTTATTAAACAAATAAAACCTGCTAGGGTGATGATTAGATCACCAGATTGGAAAGAAAAAAAAAAAAAAAACAGATTGGGAGTTTGTTCAGGACACCGGGGAGCCTCCTAATCTTTAAGGTAAGTGCCATGGAATCTCTAACGGCTGCTGTGAGAAGGAGGTCTGCCTCAAACTGTGCCGCTGACATCTATTTCTCAGTGGCAAATTCATCTTCCTTGGTCATCTCCATTCAAATATTGACTTAAAATGGATGTCAAGTGTTGTTCTGCTCGCTGGGAAAGACATTATTTCACAGCTGCAGAAAGCTTTACTGTGACCCTAAGTGAGACACTGTGTTTTTAGACATGTGACATTTCACTTATGTAAGAGCATTGCATTTATACATACAATTACTTCCCAAAGTAGTCTAAAGTAGACCGCAGCAGGTTTATTGCAGTGTATTGGATTGCATTGACTGGAATGGCTTTGCATTGCATTGAACTGAATTATATAGAGTTGCGTTGCATTGCATTGTATTGAATAGCACTGCATTGCGTCGTCACATACAAGTTGAATGATAGACCCATGTGAACGTAGTGAATATGAAACACCCGTGGACGCCATGGCGACACATGAACTCCCGTGAGCCGTCCCACTGTTTAAAGGGGCGGGACTATGCCAATTGTTGATTGACATCCCTCTCCGTAACTAAGGGCACATCGCCGTGGGATACGGGCTTGTATGCCGGCCTGGGTACTTGTGTGGCAATCCAGTGGCCAGAGTCAATGGGCTTCATTCACAAAACGTGTGTACGATCACGTTCGATCACACACTGCATATAAGAATGTTTCCAAAAACATTTTGGCATTCATTATTTTTTTTCTTACCTCTATTTGTTCAAGGCTGTTTCTTTATGCTAATCACACAAGCAGGATTACGCATAAAATTTACAAACAGCCAGCATTCATCATCTCATACACCTGGGACACGCAAAAAGACCAAGGTCTGCACGTAGGAAAATTTTTAAGAACAGAAAGTAAGTATACAATTTAAGATAAGTTTTGTGAATGAGGTCCGATGTGAATTACAGCGTCCCACACTAAGGACTCAAAGGAAGGGCCTGGGTTTGGGTTTGCATGAGGACGACTCACCAGCACTGTGGCTGTTATGCACGCTCAGGCAACATGGCTGAGGAACAATCTGCATTAATCTGAGCCTCAGGCTAACCGCTACCAGCTTTCCATCTCTTTCCAGGTGTTTATTGGCTTGTTTTTCTCTACCACTGTGCAGTTTTTCTGTCACCCATATTAAAGATACCCCCCCCCCCCCCCCCCCCCCCACCCATCAACCTCCAACCCCCCAGCACTCCTGTTTCCTCACAGTGACTCCCAGAGATTAATCTATGACTGACCGTGTTCAATCGGGTCGATCTTCTCCCCCCTAGACACAAAAAGAAAGCAACAGAAACTTTACGGATGTAAACTCCTGGTGGTTTGGGGGGGAAAAAAAACGGACATCTTCTAAATTATAAATTACAAATAAAACCTGACAATGGCTTCTTTGAAAAATATTCATCCCCTCTGAACAACAAAACCGAATAGAGCCAGACATATTCCGGAGATCACAGAAAAAAATACTTTTAACAAGGTCCACCTATGTTGATTTTAAATCCACCTGCGTTCAGGTGGATGCAGAATAAAGACCACTGACTTTGTGAGGCTCTCGCAAGCGAAAACAACGCATCACGCCAGCCACGAATCAGCCCAGGGAGCACAGCGATGAAGATAAAAGGCGGTATGAGGCGAAAAGCCGAGGAAGGATTTGAAAAAGATCACCCAAAGCAGCTGAACCTTGCTGGGGTTGAAGTCCGCTGAAACAAACATGGAAAAGAAAGACCTCCATCTAGACACTACCAAGGTCAGGTTGCCCTGGCGACCTGAATAGCCGCACAGGACGGCCTGTTGTCGGGGGAAGCTCCCGAGAGGCCAGCCGCAGCGCCTAAAGAACTCATCATCATCACAATCAGCGATCCGCTCAGCAGTTCGCATCGTTTCACCTCTTAGGGTCGAGTGGCTGGACACAAAGCCGCTTCTGAGAGAGGTCGACGTTATGTCACGTCGGAGGGCTTTTCCAGAGGCCGCGCGACAGACCCTGATGGTGGTCTGATGGGACTAAAGTTGATCCCTTTTTGTTCACCGAAAAACAAACACAGACCATCACCAAGGTATCACCTGCTGCAGTCAGGTCGAAGGCAGCTTGGTCTTGATTTTGATCTTCATTCGGGACATATGGAAAGTCTCGAGAAAATCCCATGCTAGACCCCAATGAGGAGTCCAACATTATATTATTACTGTTGCTACTGCTGCTGCTACTGCTCCTGTTACTGCTGCTTCCACTGCTGCTACTACTACTACTACTACTACTACTAATAATAATAATAATCATAACTATGATAATGATCCCTGATGGCCTGGTGTTTGGTGCCCCAGTCATGTCCAACAAAAAAACTTTCCCTTGGTTTAGGTTTCTTCAGAGGAAATCTGGGGCACCTTGTTAAGTTTTCTGTTCAATGAAACATAAAAAAAAAAAAAAAAAAAAAACTAGCCTGACAGAAAAAAGGAGGAAAAAAAAACACCTTCAAAGCTCCAAATTACCTCTCAAAGGATAATGAGAGTGCGAAACACAGCAGGCCGTCTCCTTTTGGTCACCAAGGGAATGAACAAACAGTCTGACTCAAACTGCTTTGTCATATTTTTTAACACATATTGTCCTGTTAAATTCAAGACAATTGCCTAATACTGTCACAGCAGTATCCATTTTTAACATTATGAATAAAACATTTTGGCAGTTTTTTTTTCGCATAAAAATGAACATTATTCAAGAAAGCTAACTGGGAAAACATTTTCTTTTCGAGAGGCAAAATCACTTTTACTTTCTTATGTTTGATTGCCTGTTTCTGAAATAATTTTGCAAAAGCTTAGAATACATGTAAACCAACATAATAGACCACTTGCACACAACTTGCAAAGTATATAATCTGTTCAGCTATACTTACATAAAAATAAATAAATAAATTAAAAATAGAGAAAAACAGAGTCACTTAAGGGGGTATGAGACTTCATGGATTCTGAGAAGCCACCTGACCTTCTCCTGCCAATCAACACCTTCAGCCATCAATATGAGATGGTGTGATTGGTTAAAATCTCTGAATATTGATAGTGCATGATTGTAGCTCCACCAATTCACACACACACACACACACACACACACACATACTATACCTACTGTTTCCACACACACAGATACACACACACACGCACACACACGCACCACATGCACTCATGCAAGCACACTTTGAAGATTTGCAAATATCAAAGCAGGCAGTTCAGTGTTTGGCATTTCAAGATGACTTGCATTAATGTGACTCGTAAGCAGGCATGAGCACAACAGCTTCCTTTTGAGTAAGAGGCAGAAGTCTTTTACTGATGAACGTGACTCAGATAAAACCAATGATAGATGTATAACCCATCTCTCTCTCTGTAGGAGTAAAAAATAGATAAAAAGACCTCCCACACCTCTTTTAGAGCAACACCACCTTCTGTACCGCACGGCTTTTAATATTCAGGACTAAGAACCGTCAGTGAACACATGGCAAGGTTCCGTGCCTGCCCTTTAAATGTACTTATTTTACGGAGGAAATCAAATAAAACTCATTATCGCAAATGAATGCAACTGCGTGAAATGTCCGTTACACCTGAAGAACATGTATTTTTTAAAGAGGAAACGCCGCGCCTGTTGTGTTTGCATTCAGCGGCGAACGTGCTGACATGTCGTTCATTTGGGAACAGGAGGAAATTAAAACCAAACGCTCCCTTGGCCTCAAGCTCACGATTATTTAACCTGCTGAAGCAGACTTGATGACTGAATTAACAAGCAAAGAGGAATATATATATATATATATATATATAATACATAAATAAATAAAAACAAGTGCAGGTTTTTGCAGAGCTCGACGGATCCACCGAGGAACACGTTGACACGTTTACAAATGAGGGTAGGGGAGGAACGCAAACAAGTCTTCAGCGGTGGGGCGCTCAGCTGGACAGGGACGAGGGTAATTAATCCAGCGAGGACCCGGGGGGGGGGGGGGGGGGGGGGGGGGGGGGGGGGGGGGGGGCTCTCCAGCCTCTCTGAGCCGGAGATGAGAGCGCGGTCGTCTGGGTTTCGGGGGGGGGTCAGCTCCGGCCTCGGTAATTGCCAGAGCGGGATGTGGGGGGGGAGAGACGGGCCGCGGGCTGTGATTGGCCTCTTCCCGCTGGGTAAAAAAACAGCCTCAAAGCAGCCGGACCTCCGCGGGTTACAGCTGAATAACCCCCAGCTGGATAGACACTCATCGACAGGCTTCACTCCTGGAGCGAAAGTATTAGGCTGGTGTCTGTGCTCATTCAATTACCCCTTTTCACAGTGGAAAAAAAAAAAAACATATTACTCATTTTGAGTAGCATTGCTGTTTTTTTTTTTTCTTTCGTAATTTTTTTTGGGTCTTGAAAGGTATATTTTGATCCCATATTACTTTGATTATTATGTACAGCCTAACCTTTTCTGCAGTAACAAATCACTGTACTGTATTGCGAAGGAACTAACAGGATATGACAAAGCTTTCATCAAGCCAGAAGACAGGTTATTGAAAATGTGTACCCCATTGATTAAATTAGCGAGTAACCTTTAATGGTGACTGAGGGGTGGGGGGTGCTGCGGGAGAACATAGCAACATTTACATAAAGACAGAGTTGCAGTTTATGAATCTTCCATTTTAGCCATAATTCAGACATTACCGAAAGTATGGCATTTAGGAGGCCTGAGCTCAGCAGTCCCTTGTGAAAGCATTTTTAAAAGGGGTTTCTTCATCGAAACAAATGCGCCAAATTTGCCATTAGTAAAACATCAGTACTGAAAAATGTCCCTCATGAGAGCTGCAGCAGGATTACATTTAGAAAAGTGATGGATGAATATTTGCCATTCAGGTGACCTGTAAGGTTAATCTAAAAGTTTCTGGTCAGAAAACATTTAGATTAACATGCCCAGCAATGTCTCCAGGATCAAAACACCCACTGAATTGCAAGTTGTGGGCATATCTTACTAATTAATAGGGGACCTGAAATTTCAGAAATGAACCCAACTGACTTAAATTTTCTCAGAATATATGCATATAGCAAATTAAAGATATGTACACAATATCTTGGTGGTACACTTGGTGTTGTTCTTGTGCATCAGAATATTTATGCGTGACTGTAATATATGTAAAACATTTAGCCACAATTTAAATTGGAAGGAAGAGAAGAAAGAATAATGTGACTGCCTTGTTCTATGAAAAAAACAGTTTTGGAACTTGTCAAACTGTATGCTGAAAAGAGTTTGCATTAATTTACAGGAACTTCAGCAGACACTTTTTTTATCCAGAGCAACTTATGTACAGAACTCTTAACGCTGCATCCATTCATACAGCTGAATGCTGAAGATTAGGTACCTTGCTCAAGGGTGCAGCGGCCGTGTGTGTGTGCGTGGCCGTGGAATTGAACCTGTGACACTGAGGTTTACAAGACCAGTTCCTTGGCCGTTGTACTGCGCTGCCGTACTGAAGGAGGGGTCTGTGACTGAACGCCAGCGGGCGCGTGACGGTACGCTTCACGCGGCGACGCTACGTGCCGCCCTCGAGTTTCTCTCCCCATCGTCATCGGCATTCCCTGCCCTTCGTCCGAGCCGTCGCGAGTCAGGTGAGGGGTGCTCTACGGTTCTCCACAGGCCACCAAAATATGCTCCATGGGCACCAAAATACACTCCCAGGGCACCAAAATATGCTCCATGGGCACCAAAATACACTCCAAGGGCACCAAAATACACTCCCAGGGCACCAAAATATGCTCCATGGGCACCAAAATACACTCCCAGGGCACCAAAATATGCTCCATGGGCACCAAAATATGCTCCATGGGCACCAAAATACACTCCAAGGGCACCAAAATATGCTCCATGGGCACCAAAATACACTCCAAGGGCACCAAAATACACTCCAAGGGCACCAAAGTACACTCCCAGGGCACCAAAATACACTCCCAGGGCACCAAAATATGCTCCAAGGGCACCAAAATACACTCCATGGGCACCAAAATACACTCCAAGGGCACCAAAAGTACACTCCAAGGGCACCAAAGTACACTCCAAGGGCACCAAAGTACACTCCAAGGGCACCAAAGTACACTCCAAGGGCACCAAAGTACACTCCAGGGCACCAAAGTACACTCCAAGGGCACCAAAGTACACTCCCAGGGCATGGAGACTGGTGGTCCCTCTCATTGTTTGGCTGCCTTTCTGTCTCTTTTCTCCCACCAAGATCGGAGTGATTTCACTCTACCTTCACTTATTTTTTTTTTTTGGATTTCTCTCTTTTTCAGTCCCTGGTGTAAAATAGGCTTTTCATCCTCCCACACGTTCTCTTAAAATCTGTGATTCCGTTCTTTCGGCCAATCCCGTCGCGATTTCACCCTCCGCTATCACAGGCTTGTCGGGAACGCACCAATCGCGTGTCTGCGTCACGCTGGATTACCATGGCCACCACACAAAGTTACAAGGCTCCCTCACACCGATTTCAGCAACCTTTATCAGTTTGCCGGCGTTGACTTGGCATACCTTTTTTTATACAATACCATCATTCATTTCCATACAGCCTATATGCTTAGACATAGTTCATATTCGATTTTTGGAAAGAACAGAATGTATAATAGGTGCATTATAAATAAGTTATAAAGCTTATATAGCTCACATTCATTTATTTATTGTGTTACTTCCACCCAAACCATTGCTAACATACGTATTGCCCAAAAAATAAGCGCTAGCATGAGGCACAGGTCCTATTTTGAAGAAATAGGCGGTGTTGTACAGAAGCCTCAGCACACCCTCGGTTTAATCTCTGGAATGCTGACGAGAATGGTTGTGTAATTACGCTTCGTATCTTTCCATAACCGTGCTCTGCGGGTCAGGATTTAACGAGAACAATTAGGGAAAAAAAATTCCTGAAAACGGCTTTTCGATCACGCTTTTTGTGTCACGACACGCTTTCCGGATTGACCTTTAGAGCGGGTCGGCACTGGAAACGCAGGCTTTTCATTCGCCAGTTCATTAGCGGGTATTTAGTGGAGGATACGAGTCGGCCGTGCTCAGAGGGCGCTCGGGTTTCCCGCCCAAAAACCCCGCCATCTACAATGGCGAATGTCATCGTAAAGAAAACCCTGTGCGCCGTCCCCCATTTCTGGCTCCGAAACTTTTAATTAAGCGAGGAGAAAAAAAAAAAAAAAAAAAAAAAAACATTATAGAAAGAATACAGATGCGTTTGAATGGCCATGATTAATCTTCCTTAATCCTGACCTAATTAATGCTGGTCATCTTATATCATCCCTGTGCCGAGAGAGAGTAAACCAATCACGGGTCCTGGTAATTAAAAGCTGGCTGCTCCTGGCAATCAGAAGATTTCATCTTTCTCATTGCGAATATTCAATTAATCTCCCGATAATGTTTGTTCAACAAGGGGTCTTACAGCCCTACGCTGCCTGTCCTCGTGGCTCACGGGGTGTTCTGCAACGAGTGAAAATGTAAACAGAGCAACGTCAGAAGAGGAAGTCTTCTGCTTTTTGTCTGAATATCTACAAGTGGATTGGTCCCCCATGTCAGGCTACTGGTTAATAGCACAGATCAGTCAATCTGATGAACATTCTAAAAGACCTTCGTTCAAGGGTTCCTCATCAATGCATCTATTTTTCCAATGAGAACAAGGTGTTGTTGGTTTCACTGTTCCTGAACAGCATTTATCTTCAGAAAAAAAGCATTTGTGCTGAAATGTTTCACAAAGTTTTTTTTTGAAGTGTTGATCTTTTTTGACATTTTTTATTTTGGTCATGTTACTTCATAGTACCGGGTGACTTCAACTTGGAAGTCATTGTTCATCCTTATTAGACCCTTTTTTGTTGAATCTCATATTAAAATGAATGAATGACAGAATGAATGAATGAATGAATAAATAAATATTTAGAAAGGCCCTTTTTCATCTGAGAAAATATTACATCTGAATAAGATGCCTCCTATTGCAGAAATATGCTGTGGAACCTAAAACACTCCATGTCTTTCCCTCCTCTCGATGTAATTAGAGAAGTGCCTTACAGCCAAGAGGTGTAAACTGAATTTTGTTCTCTCTGAAATTAATCCACAATGTTTCAGCCAAAGCTTTGATTAAAACAAAAGAGAGAGCGAGAGAGAGAGAAAGAGAGAGAGAGAGGGAGGAAAAATTGATCACGAAAAAAAAAAACCCCCCCTGTGCCCCCCTCTCTTCTGCCTTGTGCCTCTTGTGAAATATTGAGGAAGTGTTAAAATCTGGCTCCTCACCCACAGAGCAGTGAATTGGCAAAGTGACTCATCATCCCACGCTATACCGCAAGATGCTAACGGTAGCCGCTAGCCGGCTGCTTGCTCATACCCAAATTTTCATGAGCTAAGAGGCGGCAGTCATGCTTTCAAATACTTGCCTCCTTGTTTTTTTTTTTCTTCTCATCATCTCAATTTTTAAAATCTCATTTAAAATCTAGTCCCATTAGCTTTAAAAAATAAGCCTTCTCCCCCTTAATTGGAATGATCCTGTGTATAGCTCCGTAGTGTTTCCATGGTTCCCACATGAATGATACTGTACATTTCCCACTTGTGCAGTACCATAGTGCATACCATTGCATGGTACCATAATGCATACTATTGCACTGTACCATAGTGCATACTATTGCACAGTCCTATAGTGCATACTATTGCACAGTACTATAGTGCCCAGTCCTACTACTGCACAGCATCATAGTGCACTATTACACAGTATGATAGTGCATACTATTGCAGAGTGCCATAGCGCATGCTACTATACAGTACTGCAGAGCATACTATTGCACAGAACCACAGTGCATACTATTTCACAGTACCATAGTGCATGCTATTATAAAGTACAATAGCGCATGTTATTGTACAGTACCATAGTGCATACTATTTTACAGTACTATAGTGCATGCTATTGTACAGAGTTCTCTTTGGGTTTGTATCTATGGGATAGTAATACTGTAAAATGTGTCTTTTCTCAGTGTGACTCCTCTGTTGGAAATGCAATTTCTCCTATAACTGTCCCCATCTCAAATATAACACACATTGTTTATGTGCAGTGTCCTTTGCAAAGCAGCTCATGACTGCCCAAACAAAAATAAAAATTGTATCGAGCTGACAAATTAGCAAGGGCTTGAAAAACACCCACATAAACAAAATACATAAAAATAATTTGTTTATGTCACCAGTTATAAAAAATAGAAGTTAAAAGGCCATATCAAAAATGAAATAGCCATTTTACTGTTCAGAGCCGACACATAACCACAGTGTAACACTGCTTCACCAGCGTGAAAATGCCAGGAAAATGGAAGATTGTTTAGCCCTCATTCAAGGGTTTTATTAACATTGACAGTAGTAGGAACCACGCATCAACAGTCACAGTGCGTAAACAGAAATGACTCATTTCTGTCAACACATGCCTATAATCTGTAACAAGCACATGAATTTTTCCCTATTGCCCTTATAACCAATGGGCCAAGTAACATCCCCTCCCTGATGGTTATAATTTAGTTATGAGGAAAAAATGAAACAAATGTGTGTAAATAACGGGGGTAGGCTGTGTACAAAGGAATGCCTGTTAGTGTGTCCGTCCGCAAGAAGCAAACCGTAAATCTATTCCCTCAAATATCCGCATTGTGTTGCCTTGTGAAGTTTAGAGAGATATTTAGGGAAGGGAATCCCCAGATGCCTTGGAAGGTCAACAGAAGCGAAATATGTTTTAAAATGAAACATATAAAAAAACTTCACTGTGCATAAAACCTGTCTGTCTGGTCAAACTGAAAACATGCGCTAAAGCGGGGGGAAAAATCCCTGGAGAGTGGACTGTCCATTTAAATAAAGCAGAGCCAGTGGAAGGCCGCGTTGCTTATTTCACCATTAGAGGGACTATAACAACGTGCTCAACAGCTAAGTATGCTCAACTGAGACAGATGCCCCCATTTGGTACAAATGGGCCAGTATTTCTGAAAACAAAACAGGTTGGGTACGAAAACATGACCGGGGCTTAAAACTCGTACATGTTTTGGCCAGTATTAAAAGACACTGTATATAACAAACCAGCAAAAAAAAAAAATAAAATAATAATTACTCCAAAATCTACTCTACCAGGGAATGTTTGACACTGGACATGTCTGCGGTACAGAGCTTGGCCGAAGCTCAGATGTGGCAGAGTTTTTGGACGATGCGGGACGGCCTACGCGTCTTTGGCCAGGCTGACGCAACGATAACAGAGGCTGAGAAGAGCTCGGCAATCGCGGCTGGGAGATAGAAGGCCGTCGCACCCCCCGGGGGGCTGAATGAGAGAACGGCCGTTCGGGACGCAGAGGACCAGACTGCCAATACGCCCCGGGCCTCCAGCCTCTTTAGTCTTCCCCTGGCTGACATTTCATTCGCGGCCCTGATAGAATCGAAACAGATCCATCACCGCAGCTGTCTCCTCTATCACTGCTACTTGGCACCTTCTGTGCCCGTGAATGATGGTGGCATATTCAGCATTCATGTATTCTTGCATGAAAAAATAAATAAAAAATAAATAAATAAAAAACAAAAATGTCAGAAGCACAACTGGAGTTAGCAATGGCCGAACATCTACTGTAGGGCCCTATGGTTGGTACATATTCCATTTTCAGAACAAACTGGACACGAACACAGAACCCTTCTTAATGATGTACACATTAATTTGTTAATGTACATAGGATTTTGAATATTATGTTGTATAAAAAAGGAAACATACAATGCCTAGGTTTGGGTTCAGCACAAAGCACATTGCAGATAGACTAAGCACAGGTCTTGCTGGCGAGCTCCAGCCAGCAGTACTGGTGCTATAGATTGGCATAGCAGTATGTTCACTGCCTGTTCTGACAGAGGTGGTAACGAGGTATTATCACTCGTTTGGTACAACATCTGGTACTTAAAAAACCTTGATGAATCCCTGATTGATATTAATTATTCTTCTTGTGGTTGCAATTTTCTGCTGTGAAAATCCAAACCCAAGACCAACAATGTCCAAATATAGACATATAGATCGATAGACAGACAGACAGAGATAGATAGATAGATAGACAGACAGACAGACAGACAGACAGATAGATAGACCAGTGAAGAAGTTTAAGGCTTTCTAACTCTCAATAATTCTGTGTACTCTGTTTAGACAATGCAAACTGTAGGGTTGAAAATAACTCAAATTCACCGGGAAATTCCTTTTGGCTAATTCCACGGCAGGGACAGCAATGGCGGGAGGTGCCGATACTGATATTGCCCGCAGATGTGGTGACAGAGTGACTGCATAATGGTGAATTATCTCAGCAGTTGCTGCACTTACGCCGCTTCACGCCAACTGTGACTTCTGATTGGATTTGATGGCGAGTTACAGGACCACTTCTCCCCAGAGGAGCTGGATGATGGTGCCAGATGACACGTCTTCAGTTCTGAATGCATAATTAAACGTCGCAGCTCAAGTCTTCCCCAAAACACAAGCAGGAAGACTGTCGGTCGCATTAGCCAACCGAAAGCAAAAGGGTAGGGAAGGGTAACGGATAACAATAACAGCGTGACTATGTTGGATTAAAAAAAAAAAACAGAGGGCAATTTTGCCTTTGGAATGAAGTGTAAAATCAGATGAAATTAGCAGATTTGCAGCAGATTGTCCAAACCACAGCCACGTTACTACGCATTCCAGACCAGCAAGCACGTGAGACAGGATAATCTCCTACTGCAGCTGAAGAGTGATCTTGTATAAGTGCAATACACAAACGATCCAGAAAAACTGTGTTTTACAGCGCTCCCAGAACAGGTCCCGCTCAGGGTTCGAGGGACTCGTGTTCGGGGGCTGACTCTCTGTGTAATTCCTCACTGTAAACAGGGCTGTCAGGCTTCGAGATTTTATATTGCTGTTTTCTTGGTTTTTAAAGATATATAAGAAATAGTACTTCCACACCTGCCCCCCCCCCCCACAGGTAACAGCATGCTCTCCCCAGGGGTGAACGAACGACTATGTGTCCGATCGTCACGGTTACGACTCCGACCCAGGAAGCGGCAGCATCGGTGTTTCCTCCAGTGTCCAGGGTGTCCGGAAGACAGAACGAGACCTGGACAATGCTGCCGAGCAACGGCAGCTTGCGCTGTTTAAATCAAACGGCTCTGCCCCCCTGATTGGTCACCTGAAACACAGTTATGTCAGGGCCTGATAAAAGAGCAAGGGGGAAGGGGGGGGGGGATGGCGCGCAGAGTGGGGTACTGCACTGATGAAGTGAACGAGCGCGATGGAGGACCGGAGACCGATGAACGCACTCTGTGAATTTACCAGCTGTCTGCCCAGCACCCTCAGGCGTGAAAATAAAAGGGGGCGGAGATAATCAATGACTCTTAAGAAGCCATTCCTTATTATATTTTTTTTATTCTAACATTTCATTATATTTTACAGAGGAAAATCATTATTTGATAAATAAGTAACCTACCCTATTATTACGCCACTGGAGCTCAGGGATTTACTTCATTTTTACATTGCTACGTCTTATCATTCAGTTTAAAAATGGAACAAAAAATAATAATAATTACCAGGATTGTCAGTTTTCTCAGCAGTATATTTGAATCTCCATCAAAATGATGACTGGCATCAAGTACTAACTGGCTAAATTAGCAGGATGCTTATGGTCAGTAACACACAGAGACAGTAATAGACCTTCAGGGTACAGTAATAAGCCAATTACACATCAGAAATGATATATTGCACTATTCGTTTTATGTCTGACTGAAAATATTTATTTATTTTTTTTATTTTTTCAGTTGCTGCCCAAGACTGATTCAATTCCAAAACTTATTGGAAAGCATTTTGCACGTTGAGTCAAAGATATCTATTGATGTGTTTTCTTTTGAAGTCATATAAGGAAAAGTCTAATGACTGCATTCAATCAACAGTAGTTGTCCTCAACTTCAACTTACAAGCAAATGCAAGGCCCACACTTTTTCTTCACAAACTCAGTTTCACAAGTTAGTTTTAATGATTGCTGAACTTGACAAACTGTGCTTGTGAAGGAGAAGAAAAAAATCTATATTCATTTTTTTTTTCTTCTGATGAAAATCAAGTTTAACGTTTAACTCACCCAGCAAAGATCAATATCGTTCTTTTTGAGGAAAATCTTTTTCAGGTAAAACCAACACAACAGGTCTATGCCTCTAATAAACAAACAAGTGGCACACCACTGCATAAATGCTCCCGAGCCAAAACACACCCACCAAACCACACGCATTACTTTCAGAAGTTCAGCAGATACTCTTGTCTACACACCCTAGACTGATGTTTGCAGTCGGCTGATTCAGAGCTGCTCGTCTGTCCACCCTGAATCTCTAACCAACGCTCAGACATTGCAGTCGAAAAGTATGCTCTCTCCACCGAAGTGCTCCCTAGGTGAGAAGGTCTTTCCCTGAGACGTGCACGTCAAAATCACCTTTAGACATCACCTGTCCCTTGTGAAACATCAGCAAGTTCGGCAGCCTCGGGCAATGAAGGCTCCACAGGAGCATTCCCAAAACAGCCACCGAGATCTCCTCTCCTAGCCACGGCAGTCCAAGTAATGAGCAACGGGGCCTGCCAAACATGCTTACGAACAACCGCGATCATGCTGAGATGCCTAATCAACTCAGAAACCCGAACGCGGCTTGAAGTGGTCTCCTAAATACGCTTCACACCCCTGTTTCATTCAAGCGCTGCTCTTACTTTGGCAGCTGTAGACTCCAGACAGCCGTATCATCACCCATTCATAATCATAACAGCCGGCATTGCAAACTTGAAACTCTATTGTTATTGCACGTTATTCACAATTCAAGTCGGTGCTAAGAGCACACGCTCTCGGCGCTGCGTAAATGAAGAGCCGCCAAATGACATTTGTTTTAAAGAACCGCACAAAAAATACATTAATTCCCTCTTTCCAGCAAGACAACTTTTTTATGCAGGACAGAAGGCTCCAATTTCTGGCTATTACAGCAGAGATAAATACAAGGTATTAGAATTTCTATGGCGTTAAATGTACTAGTCTAGTTTTTTTTTCTTTGCTAGAACTACTTGGTGACTTGTGAAAAGTAGCACTTACATTTAGTTGGCGGTGAGTTAAAAATAAATGTTCCTGCTGATTCATGGGTCACGTCTCACATAAACAGCTCAAAACGTATGTTATGTAATCAAAAGTTGGAGGTTTACCTTAGAAACATGCAGACACTGATGCGGACTTCTTGAAAAGGCTATAACCTTTAAAAAGACAACAAGCATTAAGGGGCAGAAAAAAAAAAAAATTGTGTGAATGCTCCCTCGGTCATCTTATGACCACCAGAAGAGCAGTGGAACTTTATAAGTAAAACTGATAAGTCTACTTGGTTGGATAACAGAAGAGAGCCAATTATAGCCTGAGTCTGAGCAACAACAGACGTGCACAGATTGCGGCTTTATTAGGAATTATCAGCTCAGTGCGATCAACGCAGAAACAGGTAGAGCATCTAAAAGTGGGACAGGACCTCTGAGCTTACCCTAGGGTTCGACACTCTCGCCACAATGGCGAGAACAGGCCGATGACCGAATTTACCCACGGTTTAGTGACTATCCTGCACTGCATCAAGCCTGGATTTAAACACCCTGATAATCTCTGCTGCTACCGCATGACCTGGTGATTGAAAACCTGTGGAACTCCAAAATTCAAGTAACTCATAGAAAAAGGTAACTAAATATTGCCGTGAAATCAGAAAAGCAGTAATATTTATTCTATGGTTGTGCATGCCTCAACTTAAATGTGAAAGAAGCGCGCAGACGTTGATAAGACTAATTGAGAATGTTGTGATGTCCCGCAGCTTCTTTTATCTTCAGCAACACTGACAGATCACGTGTAAATCAAACTCAACTAACCCTCAGCTAAAAAAAAAAAGGGTAATTAGCATAGCTGTGGAAGCAAGCCTGGCTTTTGATCATTAAATCAACTGAAAAGCATGGGATAGCATTGCCTTTGACATTAAGTTTAGACATTAAATTGCCTTACAATTTTAAGACCAGACTGGACACTTGACACTAAAACGCTTGGGACAGTTGGAAAAGCACAAGTCTTGGAGAGCTAAACGGCCTACTTTTGTCATTGAGTATTTTTATATGTTTATGTATTTTGCACATGCATGCATATGGATACAGCCTAAGTTGTTTATCCTTTCTTTAAAAGGCCAAGGACACTGATGTTTTCCAGAATGCTAATGATAATTGCATCGCCTCCCGTCTTTTAAATAAGATCAGAGTTTTTTTTGTTGATTCAGTATTCGAGCAAGACATTCTCCCCCCCCCCCCAACCAGGATCCAACATAAAGTGCTTTAGTAAGTGGTCTAAAGCTGAGGGTTTTGCCTGTGTTTGAATAAGTATCCATGCATATGTAAACTTTTCCTCACGGGACAGTTAAAATAAAAAAAAGACAGAGAGATTGGGGGGGGGGGGGGGGGGGGGGGGGGGGGGTGGAAAGAAGAGAGGAGAGGTTAGGAGAGGAGAGGAACTGGCTGAACTCATTGTAGAGGGCTTGGTAACTCTATTGATCGAGTGTTGTTTTGCAGACAGATGTGAGAAGGTCATCATGAGAAGTGGTGCAGAGCAAGGGACCCCACAGGGATTGATGTGTGTGCGTGCGTGTGTGTGTGTGTGTGTGCAGTATATTTATGAGTCAATGAAGCCCTATGAGAAATATTGTAAATATGGGGATTTTTTAAATTTTATTTTTTTAGAAAAACAACAGTGAACTGAAGCTAATCAAGGGTTATGCCACTGACACAGCCAGTGTTGAGCCTGAACACTATCTAGGCTTCGTCATCAGCACAGCATTATGCACCTAACACTCCTTGACTTCCTCAACGTCACCCACACTGTAAGCACCGACAAAGCAACAACAAATACTCCAGGAGCTGCTGAGCACTCTGCGCCATATACCGTTAGGACAGAAAAAGGCCTCAATCAACACAGCGTTAGCACGATTAGCGCTATCAAAGTTGTATCATCTGCATAGATAAAGGCACCGAGCAAGACTTCTCAGCAGTCATTTAACCCTATTTGTATCCCAGAGTAATCGAATGTGGAGTTAGCGCTAAAACCTACTCAACCGAAGTTGATGTTTGAACATGGAGGATCTTGCAGCTTAAAGAAACGCACAGACGGATTGGATGGAGAGGGTACCGCGCGTTCGGAATGACAGACATGCGTCAGGGTGAGTGTGCTCTTCGTAACCACGGTGACGTTTGAGACGTAGCGGAGCGGGGGGGGGGGTCTCCAGGGACGCCCATTCCTTACCTTCCCCACGTACTGAGCCTCTGGCCCCCTGTGCTCCTCCAGAACAAAGAACTGGTTCCATATCCATCCGCGTTTGGGCCGGTGGTGCACCTCCGTCTCCCCCTCCCGCAGCCGGGTCTGGTTTTTTCCGGGGGTCCTGGCGGGGGAGGGGGGGTGATGGGGGGCGGAGCCGTAGCCCCTCTGGACGAAACAGAGGCAGAACAGGAAGGGGCAGAGGCAGGAGGGGCTTGTAATCCTCATGGTGGGAAGATGGGCGTGGCTCGTCAGCGTCCCGCGGTGAAACGGTCCCCCCCCGAAACGGCGGCTTCGGGGGCGGGACTCCTCCCCACTGCTGCTAAATCCAAATTGGAAGCCCCTTCCGGAGAGTTCTTTTAAGGTCCATGGTTTGACAGCCCGACAGGGGAAATGCCCAACTCCATTTACATTTTGGTGTGACAGGAACTTATTTGAAAAGTAAGTAAATAAATAAATAAATAAAAATCCGAGTGGGGCGATGGGACGATGTTGCTGTCAAGGGCCGATTACCAGAGTCTAGAGCCACGGGCGTTTAAGTCCTAGAAAGAAACAGAAAAAAAGAGTGAAACGAGGGATATGAGAGAAACACATTGAAAAAAGTGATATTCCATTTCCTCAAGAGATGGGGGGGGGGGAGGGGGAGGGGGGTGGGTGGAGGAAGGTCATCTCAGGACAATCCCAAAGTTAAGCGAACAGTAACAGGAAAAGTTAATGGTTTGAACAATGTCTTTTTCAAGCAGAACTGCCCCATTTGTACACCTGTCTGTCCAACGGTGCCCTCAGTGGACACAGCAGAATGATAGTACATGACACTAAGTTGGATTTTCAATATCCAGGAAAAAGATATATAGAACATATAGAAAGGGAATAGCTTTGCCATTGGCAAGTAGTTGACCACACTGTGTGTGTGTGTGTGTGTGTGTGTGTGTGAATGTGTCTGTGTGTGTGAGTGAGAAAGAGGGAGAGAGCAAAAGAGACAGAGAGAGATAGTATTATTGCAGCTTCAGCTTATGTCTGGCCATGCTTGATTGTGTTTGTCAGTATCAGTCTTCTGCTGATGTGAGCCACAAGATAACAGGAGAACAAGGAGGTCAAACACACATCACATCATTGCCTACATGCGTATGTTGCATTCTCACTGGCAGAGAACAAGACAGCGAGAAAAGGAAAACAAACAGAGGGATGAACTGTGACAGAAAGAGAGGGGGAGACATTTAACAGCGCTCGTTTCACAACTATGTCAACAAATTAGCCACAGCCTCACAGAAATGTACAGCCCCTGGTCTCACTTTACATGATAAAGTAACTAAAGCATCGCTTCTCTGTGTGGGTGACCTAGTTCTTCTGTTGCAAACATAACAGGGGACACAGTGGAGTGTTCCTCTTCTTGAGCAGTACTTTCAGACTCGGGGCCTGTACTACGAAAGCAGGATCACTGAGTTAGCTTGACTACTGCACTGAGTAAAACCCAGAACCCTCCCAAATCTGGAACACGGACAGAGTTTAAAAGAGCTGTTCCGGGTTTTACTCAGCACAGTTGAAACACCCCCCAGGACTACTGAGTTAGCTGGAGAACTGCTGTGTAAAACCCAGATTGGCTCTTTTCACCTCCGTCCATGTTCCAGATTTGAGAGGGTTCTGGGTTTTACTCAGCATACTTATCCAGCTAGCTCAGTAATTCTGCTTTGTGACACAGGCCCCTGGGCACTAGCATTACATGCAAAAGTCTCAAATAGGTTTTTCTTTCTTCTTTTTATAATAAAATACAAATTGTCCACATTTCACGGAGACAAAGACACGTTTCATTTTGAATCACTGCAAAGCGCCACACAATTATGATTATTTAGTCTCACAGTTAATTAATAGGGAACTCGGCTGTGAAGGAATTGGAAGAGAAACCCCAAAGCGTATGCTTTGCCACTGAGCGCACAATACATTTTCAACATCCCAGTTAGAATGATTTATCTTTCAGTCGTCCAATCACATGCCGTTTTTGGCTGCGAGGCATTGGGTCCGAGAACAGAGCCGCCTCTTTTTTTAAGATTAAATAAACACCTATTAATTATTTCATGTATATATATATATAAAAAAAAACACTCAAGAATCCAAATGCAGCATCTTTTGGCAATGTCGAAACCACTGCGATCTCGCTGAAATCTCGTCACTCCAATGTCGAGCAGCTGTGCAAATGCTAAGCTGTGCAGAGCTAACAGAACACTCGCCCTCAGTCAGCTGGCCCTGACGCCCCCGACAAAGCAAAATCCGCCTCAGGACGTCACCACCAACACAGAGGCAAGTTACAGCAAATTAAGCCGCAGCACAAGGGAAATTATGCTGTTCAAACACTCAAACCAATTACTGGAACGGGAAAACAGAAACGGAGAGCAAACTTGGTAGCTATTCAGGCCCTAATCACGGTGTGCTTCGGCAACACGGAGGAAAATACGAAGCTTAAAAAAAATATGGACGACTTCCCAGACCGTTTGTCCAATGGAAAAGGCAGGTTTGAAAGAAGGCCCAATGAAAAAAAAAAAGCTTTGTGAAAACTAGCTGTGTGTTCACAGGGAAAACAAAGAGACGGTGAGGCAGAGTGGTACTTAACACGAACATAGACACGGGATATGAAATGCTCCTTCACAAAATTGCCCAAATAGTCTACTCGTCTTGATGAGGACTAACTCCCATTTCTCATATGGGAGGAAATCCACTCTCAAAAATGTAATTTGCAGTGGAGGTACTTTTTTCTTCTGTAAGGAACACATTTCACAAATGTAACCTGAAAGGTACAATAATGTTCTAATAAGTACATTTTACAAGCCAAAAAACGTACAAATGAATTATGAAACATACGGCTAGGGGTACCAGTAGGACCTTGTCAGGCACTTGTTTACCTTTTTGTCTGGACTGCAACAGCGGGAGCATCCCTACAAACATGAATGTCTGTGACTGAGTGATGTTACGCCATTGGTCGTCCGAGTTATGAAGTTACACCATTGGTTGGCTGGATGAAGTTGTAGTTAGGTCCAGCCATATACTAGGTTTTGACCTGGTCTTGTTTTTCTGAGTGCTAGGTTGGTGATTGTGGTAGTATGGTACTTTTATGCTCGATACAGCTAGAGAGATAGCGAGTGACACCAAGATAGAATTATATCTAATTATTTACCCGCCCGTAATGAAAATTACTGTCATTATTACCGTTTATTTTCCGATTAATCATTGGGAAATCTTTGCGAAAATGACTAAGGCGAGAATGTAAGAGAATCGCAGCTTCAACGTGAGGGAGTGCGTTCATATCACGACCCAATCCACCCCCCCAGTGGCTGTTGACTTGCTGAGCTGCTGCAGCCTTACTGGTCCTGCTGAAAGACAAACGGAGGTGTGAGGGCTTATTAGAGGACAAGAGGGAACTGACACACGGACGGAGGGGATGGACCGTTCGGCTGTCTGTCGTCTGATCTGCGGACAGGAACCAGCATTTCAGGAACACAGTATAAAGCTTGTATTTAACGACAGTATTATTTAATAAACCAGTATTTAAATTAAAATAATCAAAAAAAATGTATAGGCATTTTAATAGAAACAATGGCATTTTTCAGGCATTACATTAGACTGCATTTTAACAAATGGAAAGAAGAAAGCGTAGACAGACTGTATGACTCAAATTTGTCCAAATATCAAACGGGTGATGGTGGTGGGTTGAGATTGTGAACCAGCAGCAGGGGGGGTGGGGACCTGTTCCTTTTACAGCCGCTAGCCCCCTCCCACCCCCACCCGCTCCCTCCCCCGTAATCTCTGCAGATGGTACAGTGCCGTATAGAACTTACTCCACTAATTTTTTTCTTGATTAAAGTAGGTCTTAGAAAAATCAATTTTATACAATTCACTTCTCCTGCAATAGAATGGTTTTTTAATGAAAAATCAGCACAATTTATCACATTTTATCTCTCATAATTATTATGTAATTAGAAGGCTATTGAGTGTAACCTTGTTTCACACTATAATCAGAATGAGTTTGTCTAATAGTCCAGATAGAGTCATCATGCACTGTCATAACATGGCATTTTCTCATAGTTTCAATGTAATTCATGTTTCCACGTCAGAGAAACCAGAGGCAACAGGCGAAATGGAAGGTTTTTAGGAAATCGCATATTTTGGAAAAGTTATAAATTGGGAAAGGCATAGTTTTAATAATGGCAGCTATTCACTCTTTCACATGCCCTAATGCCATTCTAGTGTTAAGACACACTACTTTGCATTTACCCCATCTCTGTTTGCCCTGCCTCATTTTGCCCCATCTCAATCTGCCCCGGTGTACTTGTGCACCATGATCTTAATTTTCTCTCTTCAAGTAAATCTCACTTGGAATGAAAACCCTGAATGTGGTCATGTCTCACAAGTTGGAACTGTTTTTATAAGACATTAACGTCTTATATCCTAGATTTGACTAACAACTTCTTTATAGGTATGTACTTCGTATGGCTGCAATGAGAGAGAGAGAGAGAGAGAGAGAGAGAGAGAGAGAGAGAGAGAGAGAGAGAGAGAGAGAGAGAGAGAGAGCTCAGCGCACCCCACTCCCTGCTTCTCAGAGACTGCAGATGTCATTGTTTGAATAGACTGCCATATTAACCTGGGAAATAATTAATGAAGCAGAAATGCTCAAGCATGTCCTTTAGAAAGCCTCCTGCGAGTCAACAGAGTTCTTTGTTTATGTTTCTCTGTGGTAGACACATAAAAAGCAGAAGATGGACAAAAATAAATAAATAAAAACACAGAGAGAGAATTATTAGGATTATTATTGGTGCATTATTGTCTGCAGCTTGTTTTCTGAGAGGTGGTAACAGAAAAGTGAAGTGGTTCCACCTTCGTGATGGGGCCTTAATGTTTCTCACAGCCACGCTGAGAAAACACTCCCATAAAAGCTAAAAATAAACTTTAAAAAAAAACAACAATTTCCTACGTGGGAGGCATCGTGGGCCGATTTTCTTTACCGGCTATTGGCAGACGCTCTCGCCCAGAGAAAATAGCGCAATTTAACATTACATTATTACATTATTTATGTATTTTCCACTCGTATTTTCTGCCTCTGCACTCTGGATATTCACTGAAACAGCTCAGGCCAGGCCCCTTGTTTGAGAACACAGTGGTTGTGCCAAACGATCCGGCTTTGAGAGACAAGCCCGGGCCCCTGAGCTACTCTACCACGCTCTCCCCGGTCCCTTTAGTGTGAACGGAGCCGGTGTTCTCATCGCAGCGCAAAGCTAGAATACGACAAGTCAAACTACCCCAGCGCTGCTCTTACATTCTGCCATGGTGTTTGCTTTGCTTGAGCTCAGATATTTGTTTATTTACTCATTGCCACTGCCAAGGCGAAATTCACAAAAGCCTTACTACTCATAAAATCATGGAAGAATTCTAGTTCCATTATATTGATTCTTGTTCTCTTTTTTTTCTACTATATAATAATGTGGGGTATATGAAGGCACACACGCACACACACACATTGCACATCCACACACACACACACACATGCATACAAGCACATACACACGCACACACACACACACACACACACACACACACACATACATGCGCACACACACACACGCATGCATACAAGCACATACGCACGCACACACACACACACACATGCACATCCACACACACACACGCATGCATACACGCACATACACACGCACGCACGCACACACACACACACACACACACACACATACATGCGCACGCACACACACACGCACCCACCCACTTCAAACTGACAGGTCACGCTTTTGTATTCTTACAATAGATATGCAAATTGAATTATTAATGTAAACCAAGCAGGATGCATAATATAAAGCTGCGCTGTTCATTAGACGGGGCAGATCACACACCTCGTGCATTTCTTCAGCGGACCGATGAATGAGGACACCGTGTGACGAACGCCATCGATGTCTCTCTGATTGCTAATTAAGCCTTTCATCGAGGGGCTCGGCATTGTTTGCTCAGTTTCCGCACTGAGCAATGATCAAACTGAACGCCCTGCATGAGATGTGCTTTTCCCTCGCAAGTCAAGGATTAGGCAACTTAGCACCGTGTGCATTTATGAGTCACGGCTCACCCACACATGCTTCATAAATACAATCACAAAATATAGCCACAAAAATATCAGGCAGTGTTATGTTTTGAAATACTGTGAAGCACAGCCATGACATTAATCTGGACTCATTTAGTTTTCCCTGTGGCCATCTTTAATTGAGCAACAGCATTTGGATGACAATGCACGGAAGATGAATCATTACGTTAATAACCAAATTAATGGAGATATTTGTATTTATGATTTTGTGTGTTGCTTTTTTATGGGTTTGTTATGGATATCACAGATTTACATTTTGGTTAGTTTGGCTAATTTTAATTTTGCTTTGGCGATGTTGCATCACCTGCAGGTTCCAGAACGATATTTGCTAGAACCGGTGCTGTTTCCCGTCTAACAGTTGCACTTCCATTCTTTTACACAGCAACAAAAAAAAAATAAAAAAAATAAAATCTAAATAAGAGCATCTACAAACTGATTTTATTATTTCTTTTTTCCCCCAAGCGTGTTTCATTTCTGTGTTACATTGGTCTTTTTTTTTCACCGGCACTTTTGGGCAATTAGGTAAAAAAAAAAAAAAAAAAAAAAACAGCATCAGGTTTGGAACTCTGATTAGTTCCTGGGAGTTAATTAGAACCACGGCTGTAAGTAGAACGGGCGGAGCGGGGGCGTGAGTTTCCCGCCGTTTCTACGCCATCTGCCCTGCCTTCCACGGGCATCGATTACCTGCCTCCCCGAAAGAACATCAGGTCTCCTTCCTGTCCGGGGCCACTTCTAAATTAGATCCATTTCTGAAGTTTTAATTGCTTCGTATTTACATGCCAAATTAAAGGAGGTACTTTATCTTCTCCGAGGCCATTTCTAATTAGAAAACATTTTGATACTTTTTCAACTCTCCTTGTTCATTATACACTGTTGTTCTTCCCTTGTATTTTTTTGTTCTGTTCTTTACTCGTGATTAAATGAGCAAGACAGTGACAAACTCATTTAAAACTAAAATATAAATGTATGTGACAGTGGGGTTGTAATTCAATCCAACTGTGACTTTTTTCTTTGATTGAACAACCTTTAAAAAATGTATGTAAAGAACGTTGGATAATTCATGGGGGAACCATACATGGCATCTGAGTTCATTCATTATATTTTACTGTATTTTGTTATTGCATATCAAGGTGCAGCATGGATGTGCTATGAATTGATAATAAACACTTCAGTAAAAAAAAAAAAAAAATAGAACATAAAGAATAAATAAATAAATAAATAAATAAATAAATAAATAAATCATGCTGTACCCCAAAGAGGAACCTTTTTTACAACGACAAAGTGACCCAACGGTGCAGAACTTAATCTTCACTTTTGCCTCACACTAAATCAAATGACAAAGTAACAGAGTATATTTTCAAACCTTTGGCCAAGAAAAATGGCACATTTCCCAGATTACAATAAATAAATAAATAACTTAATAAATAAATAAATAAAGCGACAGTGTCACAGTTATGTTTTGTTGGCTCATTGGATTTGAAATAAAACAATGAATATGATTAAAGTGCAGACTGTCAGCTTTAATCTGAGGGTATTTGCATCAATATTGGGGGATCTGTGCAGAATTTTTATTTATTCATTTATTTATTTATTATTTATTTATTTATCTATCCTTTATTTAGCCAGGAAGGTCTCACTGAGATGTGACACCTGTTCATCCAAGGAATCCTGGTCAAGATGCAAATGGAGCAGTCTAAAAGCATAAAAAAATTAAAATAAATTTAAAAACTGTCCTTTTTATACATAGTCCCTCAATTTTAGGGGAGTAAACACAATTGGACAGTTGGCTTCATTGGCATTGAAGCTTGACCCGATTTGACGTCTCAGTGCAGTACAAACACGATCGCCGTGTCGGAGGATCAGCCTGGTGCAAACACTATCACCGTGTCGGAGGATCAGTGACACGATCGCCGTGTCGGAGGATCAGCCTGGTACAAACACTATCACCGTGTCGGAGGATCAGTGACACGATCGCCATGTCGGAGGATCAGTGCAGTACAAACACGATCGCCATGTCGGAGGATCAGCCTGGTGCAAACACTATCACCGTGTCGGAGGATCAGTGACACGATCGCCGTGTCGGAGGATCAGTGACACGATCGCCGTGTCGGAGGATCAGTGACATGATTGCCGTGTCACAGGATCAGCGCAATACAAACACGATCGCCGTGTCGGAGGATCAGTGCTGCACAAACGCGATCGCCGTGTCACAGGATCAGTGCTGTACAAACACGATCGCCGTGTCACAGGATCAGTGCTGTACAAACACGATCTCCATGTCGGAGGATCAGTGACGCGATCGCCGTGTCGGAAGATCAGCACGGTAGAAACACGATCGCCGTGTCGGATCAGCGCGATACAAACACGATCGCCGTGTCGGAGGATCGAACGATCGCCGTGTCGGAGGATCAGTGACATGACGTGCTGACATGATCGCCGTGTCGGAGGATCAGCGCGGATCGTGTCTGTACAAAACGACATCAGAGAAAGTACAAACACGATCGCCGTGTCGGAGGATCAGGTGATCGCCGTGGGGGTGGCTGTACAAACGCGATCGCCGTGTCACACTGCTGCGATCGCCGTGGCAGGATGGTGTACAAACACGATCTCCATGTCGGAGGATCAGGGTGGATGGGGTGGTTTGACTGGCGTGCGTGGTACACAGGGGGGTGGGGTTTGGCTGGTGGTGGTTAAAACTGGAGGTGGGGGGGGGGGGGGGTTTGTGGGGGCAACAACTCCATGTCACATGTGAAACACAAAAATGCAAATTAATGCATCCAAATGCAAATCTTTCCTGAACATCGTTCATATGTATTATTTATATCCACACGCTTCTCTTTTTTTAACACTAAGGGCTAAAATAAGATGGCGATCTATTTCTATTTCAAATATTTATTGCCTTTTGGATTTGCTGCCACCGGTTTTAAATACCATTTAAAATGGAAATCTGGATCTAATTAGCTACACAATCCCCTGCATGCCTACACACTACAATTCCCTAGCTTCGCCACAGCACAAGTGAATTAGCCCCCCCCCCCCCCCCCCCCCCCCCCCCCCCCCCCCCATCCCATTCCCAGCTCACCCCTCCTGACCACAGAAAATGTCCGCAAATCAAGATTGGCGATTTAATCCTGGAATAAGCTTTACTGCGGATTGCGGATCAGCAAGAACCTCTCAGTATTCACATTGGGGCTGCACTGGATTTGGAATTAGCTGCTGTGATAAAATGCTGGGAAATTAGCTCCTGTATAAGATATCGTATGAAATAATAAATAAATTAAAAGGCAAGCTCTGTATCATAGTAAAACTTCTGAATTGCGCTATTAAGACGTACTCATCCACTCTGCTCCACAGCGATTAGCCTTTTACAGGCAAAGGATGATGGCCTTGGGTTTTATGGGATTAATCTTCACGGAAAGCAAACACATCACTGAAATTAAAACAATCTCACATCTATATACCGCTGAGTAAATATTTAAATGCTTAGGCCAAGGCATATTAAAAAACGATTTGTTCCACTTTTCCAACAGAAAACTGAATTTGATCCACTACAATAATTCCTGTCTTTCTAAGCATGGCCTTTAACTGTTCTTTGAAGATTCTGGGGGACTTTTTGGTGCATCAACATCGAAATCTGGCTTTGTTTTCTTTTTTCTTTGATTCTGATGTATCTTGTGGTTGGTGGTCACTAAGACCAATGGGCCGTGGTTGTTCATGAAGCAGTGGTGGCAGTAAACTCAACCATGATGTTATTCCAACGCATGTGTGGTTTGAAGACACACAATGCAAGGGAGGTTTTTTTTTTTTTTTTTTTTTTTCAGGGTGCTCTGTTTCACAGTTTAACCTTTTTTTTTTTTTTTAAATTTAAAGATTGGCTTGTTTAGTACACATTTTCTACACAATAATTAATTACCAGTCTGTATTCAGCTTTTTTTTTTGGGGGGGTGTAAGTCACCCAGTCCTGCTTCGATCGGAACGATTTTCCCACCCTAACAACCCTCTCCATCTGTAGAGAATGAGAGGTGGTAGTCTTATCGTCTCCTGCGATGACATCAAAGATAAAGGAAAGAAAAAAAAAAAAAAAAACAATATTAAATACAAAGTGTTATTTCTCCGGTCCACTCCACTAAAAACCAAAAATGCCTCTGAGCAGCGAGATTTGGGAGGCGTCAGAAGCACTTAACGGTGATGCGAGCGGCAGAGGCCTCTCCAAAATAATTTGACAGCTTTTTTGTTGCTCGGTTCCATTAGTTCAACACCAGCGCTGATGTCTTTCTTGACGAAGCGGAGCGATCCTGACAGAAAAGAGCAAGGAAGGCACTCTCTTGGGGGTGGGGGAGGGAAGGGGAGTGTTTTTTTTTTTCCTGGGTGGGGGTGGGGGGGGGGGGGGGGGATTTAGGGTTATACAAGGTTAATTTACTCTGCTGCCTCTCCCATCCCAGCACTCGTAACGAACGACCGAACGAAACGTAACAAAGACAAATCGTCCGCCCCGGCGCCCCCCGGGGGAGCGGAGAGCCAGGTGGCTGCAAAATTAGCCAAACCGTGTCAACGGGAATTAGAGGCCCTGCGCCGGTGCACGTGCGTGTGTCCTGTTCAGAATGAGAACGATTGTACGTGCTGAGGGAGCTCACCACACCGCAGATCAAAACCCCTGTCAGAGGTCTCCATGGACGTCATTTGCAACAGGAAGTCTTGCATTTAACCCTTTGAAGAGTTCGAATTTTTTAAATTTTTAATTATTTTTTTTTTGAAATTCAGTTCTAGAACCCCACTGCATTCAATTACCGGCAGTGACTGTTGCATTAGCATTAGAATGTTCAGCTAAGAGTATTCTGATCACATTTTTGCGATCTCGCGCCTTAAAGGGTTGAAAGCCATACCTAAAGGTCTGAACTGAATGCTTCATGGTAACTGGCACTTGAATTCAGTCAAGATCAAATTCAATCAAAACATCAGGGGGTTGCCGGGGTTACCGTTTCCGAGAATGCTCCTGGGCCCATAACCCGCCCATCCTTTCCTCACGAATAAAAAAATCCACAGCTGGCTGCCGGTTAGAGAAGAAACCGCTAACTTTGTTAGTAAGCGCATGGCACCACTGGAATGCCAGCGCCGTAGGATTCTCCAAGCTGCATAAAGCTGCTGAATGTTTGCTGTCAAGCTATCGTTCCATCGTGGCTAATGTTAGTCTACATGCATATCGAACCATTCTGCACACAGCTAGCCTACACAAGACGAATAACGTCACCAGCGTAGCTAATGCACTGTTATAATATATTGCAAAGTTTCTATATAAATATTATTATTCTGTAATTGTCTGACGTAAGACTCCTCACTTGACATTTTGGTCGCTACAAGAGCCAGCTTCCCGTCACACTGCGTTCAGAGCTGTGCCACCACTGTGCAACACAGACACAGGTTGTGAGTGAACCTGGCAACCACTCGTAGGGGTGGAGTTTCGATCGAGAGCAATTAAGGAGGCGGTATCATGCGTTGGGTTGGGATTGCAGTTCTCCCTTGTGGACACTAGATGGAGTTTCAAATAACCTATTGCTCCTTTAAACCTCGCTTACACAGGCATTTGCCTAAATCTCCTACAGTTCATCACCACGTTAGTCAAGTTATTGTCATTGATGCTTATGATATGTTGGTGAACTGATCTACTGTATATTTGTTTAGATTACTACCAAAGTAAGCACAAGTAACAACACACAGACTCGTGAGGTGATTATTTATATATGTTTAACTTTAAAGGGGAACGTAGACCCTAATTCTAGGCACAGGGCTTTGTCCATTGGCAGTCTGTACAGCAGGGACCTGAGAAGGCCTTGCCAGTGTCAAAGACACCACTCACCCCACCCTCATCACACCTATCCCTTAACAACAGCGCATTTGCATTTCATTTACATCTAGGCATTTAGCCGGTGCTCTTATCCAGAGGCACTCACACAAATGAACACGAGAGGGTTTTCGGCAATGGCCTGGAATAAAAACAAATGGCCATCAGAGTCAGAGCTGATGGGCGGTACTCAGCACAAAAACCGACGGTGGGAAGCTGAGTGTCACAGCAATGGGGACCAGGGAGCAGGAGAATGCAGTAATTTAACCCTCTCAGTTGTGAGGTCACAAATGTGTGAGTAGAATGTTCATAACGGAACATTCTAATGGACTTTTAATGTTCAGTTACAAGTATTCATCAGTTCTTAACGGAACATTCTAATGCTGATGTAACAATCACAGCTGGCAATCAAAAGTGACAAATTCTAGAACACTGGCTTAGAATTTTCGGGTGGGGGGGGGGGGGGGCATTCCGAAGAACCTAGTTTTGAAAGGGTTAAGTAGTACATGGTTTTATGGGTATAGTGTTAGCCATAGCATAGGGAGAGCAAACCCAGCAGTAAAATAGCAGGGACTGCTGACGAAGAGAGCAAGCCTGGTCCATCCGTTTGGAGCGCGTGTTTTGGGAAAGAGGTGTCCCCACCCTCCCAACTGGCGCTCCACTGAGACGTCCCGGAGGCGGCAGAGAAACCGCCAGGATATTATTCCAGACCGCTCTCGTGGAATGAAATAATTTGAGCAAGATTGCAGAGGAGACAGCGGGCGGTGTGAGTAATTTCGGAAAATGACTGTAGTTTGGCTGTGATGGGTTAATGATCCATATTGAGAAGGAGAGGCCTTGGCTAGAGGGTGACAGCGTGTTTCAAGCCAGTGCTAAATGATAGGATGTTATAACAGCCACTATTCAGATGGACAATGCAAGTCTGCATCCATGGGGAAATAAATAAATAAAAAATCAGCCTGGTTCCAGCTCTACGGTGGGAAAGGGCTATAATGAGCCAGCCTGGTCCCAGCTCTACAGTGGGAAAGGGCTATAATGAGCCAGCCCGGTTCCAGCTCTACAATGGGAAAGGGCTATAATGAGCCAGCCTGGTTCAGCGGTACAGAGGGAATGTGGCCTAATTCAGCTGGATGAAAATGCACAATATATTTTAACACTCCCTGTGTTGGGAAGCACTGAAGCATCAGCACTATAAATCAACTGAATACAAAAAAGACACACTGAAAAGAAAGGAAAATCAAAAATTTACACAGCAAGCCTAACCAGTTCAAAAGTAGTCAACGTTCTAGAACTCCTTTGCTTTCAATGACCAGGAGTGATCGTTACTTCCGCATTAGAATGTTCAGTTAAGAGCATTCTAATCACATGACTGTGGCCTCACAGCGTAAGTGGGTGGCTGCCTCATGTGTAACTGAGCAAAGGTAGAGGAGAATACGGCAGTTGTAACTTGATCCCAACTGCCAAGTCTGAAATGGCACTTGTGTGCCAGTGGGTGACAAGGATCATAATATTTTAAAACAGGTGATAAAGTTGTTATCATCACACACTTATCTTTCTCTCATTTCCTCTTGTAGGCACTCATATTTATTGATTTATTTATTTATATACCAACATTTAACCAACCAAGTTTAATTAAACAAAACAAATAATTTTTAATTTTTAAAAACCCTTTAAGAGGCTGGTCTCAGGCTTACACTGCAATTTTGTTTCTACTTGACATGTTCAGTAAATTACATAATTGAATGGAAATGTATAATTTATATAAATAAATAAACAAAATGCCATAAAACGAAATAGCAAACAAACAGAAATTAATGTTCCTTTCTACTGAGTGGAGCACCATATTGCTGGTGATCAAATTAGGCTTAAATGTCTCTACCAAGTTACAGCAAAATAAACAATTTTGTTTCCCCCCAATTAAAATTTGAGCGGAGATATTTGGATTACAAAGACACAAGATTATAAATTAAATAAATAAATGCAAATATTATTATTTATTCATTTTTTACCATGCTCTGTACCATAGCTTTTTGATGAATGGAGCACATTAATCCAGGGAAACCGGCTGGTACAGAAATTCTATAACTGATAAACCCTGATAAATCAATATCGGTGGCAGAGCACAGCATTCTCAGATAAGGCCTTTGAGAGATGACTGGCTAACAGAAGGCCAGTGTAAGTATGGTATAGCTAATGGAAGCAGAGGCCTGGCTTAGAGCTATGATCCAAAGGGCAAAGCATCATGGAGATGCGCCTAATGCTGGACTATTGGTGTCAGCACGATCCCACGAGCATGTACGTCTAAACAACGTGATCAATCCATGTTGTCATGGGGACACAGGCCTACATAAAATTGACACGTCAGCGCAATATCCCAATAGACTCATTATTGATATTCCCTGAAATTCCCGTTTACCAACGTCCAAATAAAGGATTTAAAAACATTTTTTAAAGTAGTACATACACTATTTTTAAAATGGAATAAACCATTTTTGTAGCAACATGTGTCAACTGAACATTAAAGCATTCGCTGCTTCAATATCGATTGCGCTATTAAGCCTTTTAAATCCCACGCAGGTTTAGAATAAATCTGTAATACAGATCCAATTAAACATTTTCCATTTACATTACCACTTGTACACAAGGCCACACATGCTATATGATCCATGTTTCCAGAGGAGGGCTGCTAATAGGCGTATTGCGCTGAAGGCTAGATTTGCGATACCACAGATGAAATGGGCTGAAAGATTGGAATAACCAGGGATAATAACCTGGCATCTGATGTTTTATTTATTTATTATTTTTATTTTCTTGCAGTTATAATGTTGTCACACTGGCAGCCGACTTTTAACACAGGGTGCTTGCTTCCTGCTTCCTACTGCTGTGTCATGAGTCAAGTCGTAGGAGAAGAAGAAGAAGAGAAGGAGGAAGAAGAAGAGGAATCCAACCATCCTGCTTCAGAACAGCAGGTGTCTCATCTCCTCCCCTCAGTGAAATTCCCCTCAGCTGTTCCTTTTTTTTTTTTTTTTTCTTTTTGTTGAAACATCCATCTGCAGTCTAAGGGTTTTACTTATTCATGTCATTACCTCCAGGGGTACAACAGTAGGCAGTAGCCAAATCCCTCCCCACCCACACTCCTCCACACCCTCCTCCCCCCTCCCCTTCTGCCCCTCCTTCGTTGTCCCAGGAGAAGATGGAGGTAGTGATTGGTTTTTCTGTGATTAGCATAATCCCAGCGCGTCCCTTCAGGGGCTGGATTGCGTCTCTCATACCTTGACGGGATGATTGCATAAGAGATTTAGGGAACTGCTGGTGACCTGGGACCCTGTCTACCCCCCCCCCTCTGCTCTGCTTGAACACCCCCCCCCCCCCCCCCCCCCCCCACACACACACACACACACCCCCCCCAACCATGTCCTAAAACTCACCGCTGAGATCCGAAAGGAGGGAGGGAGCGCAGAGAAAAAAAATACCGATAAAAAAAAGCAGGAGGAACGATCGATGCCAGGCTGAGCCTCGAAGGGTCTTTCCAAAGCCAAATGAACAGCGGAAAGTAATATCCAGCCAGGAGGCAGCTCTCTTACTCTCAACATTAAGCACGCGTTACCTGGTGTGAGCCAGGTCCGAACACCACAGACCCAAACCCCCCCCGAAAAAAAAGGAAACACAGCTGTAACAGCAGAAAGGAGCAGTCTCGCACGACTGCATGCCCGGCAGGGTGTCAGCGCACCTTGTTTGGCAGAGATGTATGATGATATCAACACAGCCGCCACCACCGGCGAGAGAGAGAGAGAGAGAGGGAGAAAAGAGAGAGAGAGAGAGAGAGAGAGAGAGAGAGAGAGAGAGAGAGAGAGAGAGATAGAGAGAGAGAGAGAGAGAGAGAGAGCCGCACTGCCACTTCGGCGAAGGGTTTCAGTCACGGAAACCGTCCCATTACCACCCCACCCCCTTCCAAAATCCACCCTTCCTCCCCTCACTCGCTGTCAGACAGACCCAGGCTATCGGGCGCTCTGGATGAACACAGGGGCTTCACAGCTGAACCCCCCAAACCCACCCCCCCCCCCCCTCCCACCCCCCATGCCCGGAGCAATGAGCCGCTGGGCGCCCCAGCGACGGATCGGGGGGTGGTAGGGAGGGGTGTACCCCCCGTTTCGGGCTGCAGCAGCGCAGCACTATCAGCAAACTCCCAGACAGTTTCACACAGCCCCGCTCCCGGGCCACCGCGCGCACAGGACGCCAACCAGCGGGAGAGCGCTGCCATTAACGCCCAAACACGGGCGCTGTGACACGCTCGCAGTCACGTAAATACACACACACACACACTCATACACACTCATACACACACGCACACACACACTCATACACACACAGACACACACACACGCGCGCATGCACGCACACAGACACACACACACACACACGCACACATACACACACACACTCATGCACGCACACACACACACACACGCACACACACATACACACACACACACACACACACACACACACGCGCGCATGCACGCACACACACACGCACACACTCATATATTATGCGCACACGCACACACACTCTCACATGCACGCACTCACGCACATGCATACACACACGTACACACTCATATGCGCACACGCACACACACTCTCACACCCACGCACTCACGCACATGCATACACACACATACACAGACACACACACACACTCATATGCACACACACGCACGCACACACACACAAACAAGCACGCACGCACATGCACACACACATGCACGCACTCACCCACACACACACACACTAACGTACACATACACACATTAACTTACACGCACAAACATGCACTGACACAAACAAACACACACACACACACACACACGCACACAAACACACACACACACAGAAGAGAAAGGAAGAGTTTCTCCGTCTTACCTCGTCCAGTTCGCCCTGACAGGTACGGAGTCGCTGGCCGTGCGAGAGGAGAGCGAGGATCTGTCCGTGCGTCTCATCGCTTCCTCCTCCCGACTTCGGGGCTGCCTCTCTCTCTCTCCCTCTCCCTCTCTCTCTCTCGCTCCGTCTCGCTCTCTCTCTCTCTCTCTCTCTCTCTCTCTCTCTCTCTCTCTCTCTCCACAGACAGCCCACCACAGCGGACTCCGCGCTCCGTCACTGAGCCTTCTCTCCACCACTCAGCTGCTGCAGCTTAAGAGATGAGCTGTGATTGGCCGGCCCCTCGCTCGCTGCACGCCCCCCATCCCCCCCCCCCCCCCCCATTTCCCTCCCCCTCTCTTCCCTCCTCCTCTCTCCCTCCCTCTCTCTCTCTCCCTCTCTCCCTTTATCTCTCCCCCTGGCAGGTTGCAGCTGCGTGAGGCGCAGGGGGCTCTGAACGTTGCCCGATCTCCAGACCCTCCGATCGGAAACTTAATTAATAATAAACAAGAAGAAGACGTGGAGAGGGAGGGAAAGAGGGGGAGAGAGAGAGGCATAGAGAGAGAGAGCGAGAGAGAGGGACGAAGAGAGAGAGTCACAGAGAGAGAGATAGAGGCGTATATATATATATAGAGAGAGAGAGAGGGAGGGAGAGAGAGAGAGGGGGGGAGGGAGAGAGAGAGAGAGAGGGGGGGAGGGCGAGAGAGAGGGTGTGGAAGTGGTGTGGTGCCTGCAAACTGAGGAAAGTGGAGCTCTCGCCCTCTAAAAGACGATGGCGTATCGGAGAGAGGGAGAGAGGTAAGGGGATAGAGGGGATATGAAAGAGAGGAAAGTAATGAAAGAGGTGGGGTGGGGGGATGGGGGGGGGGGGGGGCACGTGCTGGAGAGGAGATCCCTGCGGACGCGTGGGGGCTTTGGGTGCACAAACGTAGTATTGCAACTACATTTTCTTGTGGGAAGTAATTATTGACTTTGTATTTTCCCCATTTTCGTACCATCGACATGCAGTGAAACGGGCGGCTGAAGCTGCTAAACTTGGAGCCACCCACGGTGGCGCTAGTGAGCAAAGTTTCTCAACAAGACCAGGAAGTGAGCTTCAAAAACGCAGGCCGGTTATTGGTTGCTTGGCTTGCGTGCACGCATGCATTTGTGCGCGTATGCCTGTCTGTGTCTGTGCATGCGTGCATGTGTGGAGCATGTGTGTGTGTGTGTGTGTGCATGAGTGTTTGCATGCGTGTATGTGTGCATGATGTGTGTGTGAGATGGAGCAAGGTTGGGCCCTTTAGGTGCGCGAGAGAGAAAGAGAGAGAAAGAGGGATATGTGTATAGAGAGACAGAGAGAAATGGAGAGAAGAATGTGTGTTCCCACTGTAGCTGGTTTACTTTCTGTCCTTTTGGATGAATGTCTAGGCTCGGCGGCGCTTCCCCATTAGGGATCATACACACCGGCTCTGGTGGCAAAGCCTGCATCTCGCTCTGCTCAAACCGAGAGAATGCTCTCTTTTAAAATCTCCTCCCCAGATGGAATTCTTTGTCCCAAACCCCTGCAGCTGCCGGTCGGATAATGTTTCTTAATCTTGGGAAAAGTCCCGTACAAAACTGGCGCTTGCGAAAAGAGAGCGGAGGAGCGGCGGCGGCCACGGCCGGGGGAATACCGCGGAGCTCCGGGTTCGATGCTTCGGCGGTTACGAAACACCCGCGGACGACTTCGCAGCGGATGTGAACCCGTAGCCTCCCTTTGAACCCGGCTCTTCGTTACTATGCCAGCTTACCTGAGTGCTATCTCCTAAAATGGCCGCTCTAATGAAGCGAGAGAGCGGGGGAGGGATGGGGGGGGGGGGCAGAGAATGGAACAGGAAAGAACAGATTCAGCCACGCTAAGCATTTCTCATGCATATTTAAACAAGCGCCACTTTCGATGACACTTTAACCCCTCAGGGGCGCCGAAGACTGCCAGTTAAAAAAAGGAAAAGACGACACATTTATCCTCCATTTTGCTACAAATGACAAAATGAATGATCATTCCACCGAAGAATCAGCGGTGATTGTGGAAACTTAGAAAATGCCAGCTGCTGTCACACAGCTTCTCCTCCCAGAAACCCATCATTTGCAATAAAGGTTCAAAATTCTTTTTTTTTTTTTTTTTTTTAACTTTTTAATAAAGTTAACTTTTGTAAGAGTTGCCAAGTTCTCTGAGAAGTTGGAGTGAGATTTCCAAAAATTTCCGAGTTAGGCTGAACGTGTGGAGGATGATTCACACAGCCCCTGCTGTGTTTGAAGCCTGTTGGCTGAGCGTTAACACGTTGTTTTTTCTTAGCTATACCAGCGCGAATTTAAAAATAAAAAATGAAAAAAATAAATAAATAATAACCTTCTTTTCACAGGTCCTGAGACCTATGAGACTTTTTTTTTCTACATTTTTCCTAAAGTTTGACTCAAAATTGAATTCTTTTTTTTTTTTTTTTTTTGCATTCTGCGATTTACCAAAATTAACTTGACACACTGCGCTTGTGAAGAAAAGCAAGTATTTATTTGTCAGTCGAAGTTAAGGACACGCTGACTGAATCTATGCCATTACCTCCTCCATCAAAAATTTTGGCGGACTTGGAAGATGTATTTTTAGTATTACACAATAATATATGTTCAGTGTTAATTCAACTCTAACAGACTTTAAATCCAATAGTGGCCACATCAGTGTAAACGATTCTGTCAAAGCTGATGACAAAACTTATGATTGTATATCAAGTTTTCAATCTTTTTTCCCCACAAATTTGAATTTAAAACAGACATACTCATTTGTTAGTAACATTTAAAGACATATTGCATATGATTGAGCTATTTAATTTGCCTATTGTCATTTTCACATTTCAATGGGATTATTAATGCAAAGAATGTATGGAAAGAATTCCCTGTGAAATGATAGAGCTGGCACATTTCATAAACACCATTTTCCATTTGAATAAATAAATAAATGATCTGATGCCTTGTCCAAAGGTCGATCCTGCCTTGCATCAAATGCATACTGGGATAGGGTCCTGAATTGGACAAGTGGGTATCGATAAAGGACAGATGGATGGATGGTTGGAGGGATGGATGTTCCTGGATGTTCCTGTTGGCTAAAGCTGATGAAGAAAGCTAGTTTTTTTTTAAACATATGACTTTACCACAGTGTTCCTCTGCCCATTACACCTAAAAACCTGATCATGTGACAATCACATACACATATATAGCTTATATACCAAGTGTGACTAATGTGACTTAGTATTATTGATGATGATGATTAGTGTTATTGTTTTGATGTTGTTTTGATTATTATTATTATTATTATTATTATTATTATTATTACTACTACTACTACTACTAAATTCAGATTTCATATAATCTATTTCAAGCTAAAGAACTACTGCAGTGCATTTTAGGCAGACCTAAATAAAGGTCATGGCTGCATACTTACCAAACCACTGCCATTGCACACTGCAATACACCATGCTGCCAGTCTCAGAAACTCATTTCAATTACCACTTCAGTAATGTGTTTACTTGTTTATGAGATATGCAGCCATTGTTATGAAACTTTTGTTCTGAAGCAGACTGTTTAATATTGGAAGGAGCCAGTGCCTTTAATCCAGATGGCACTGAAGCAAACCTGCTGGGGATGAGATGGCTGTCATCACTGCTTCCTTCCCAAATAGCACAATTGCTCATTTTCCAATTGCTAGAAATATGATAAATAACTGGTTACTGACAGATAAGATTTGTGTTTTTTTTTTTCTTTTAATTTTGCCAACACTCCCACTGTTGAATCTCTACTGACCCCAGCCACGGCACCGTCAGCAGTGTGCCCAGCCAGCACAGCCAAAAACTACTTTAAAAAAGAATGCTGAGCAGCAGAACTCTTAACGGTTGCACTGCATGGGGCAGTATGGGGCAATACAGGGCAATATGGGGCATAAGGGTTTTGCTATAACCCATCAGTTTACACTTGTGAGGTGTCCTCGTTTAGATTCAACGAGACCGCACGGTGGAGGCAGCTGGGCCTCGATCGGTTGGGTGACCCGTGCCTATCTTCCCTCCTTCTTAGGTACGTCCTTATACACAGCGCCAGGTTGCTTTCAACATTGCCTTTTTAAAGCATGTGCATCCATCCATTATTTATACCTGCTTATCCTGGGCAGGGTCATTGGTCCTGGAGCCAATCCCAACATGCATTGGGAGATAGGCGGAATACACGCTGGAGAGGCTACCCGCATACCAATGAGCCTCAGATTAGCCTACCTGCATGTCTTTGGACTGTGGGAGGAAACCCAGGCGGACACCGGGAGGGCATACATACTCCACACAGACAGGCCCAAGCCGAGATTCAAACCAACCTCCTGATTTGAGGCGACAGCGCTACCCACTACACCACCGTGCCACCCTAAAGCCCGTTCCCCTTTTTTTTTTTGTCAGGCGGGGGCGTTTCCTGTGCGAAGCGGTGGCTGTTCATTGGTTCAGCCCATATGCGGCACAGCACGGGCTTTGTGTGATCGTGCACAGGTACTGCATGCCCGCTCAGCATAGCTGAGCACACGCAGCCGTGATCTGGCTGGGTCTCCACTTCAGTGCCTCCCTCAGGATGCACCGTTAGGAGCTTGGATTAATATACAGAAACGTCTGAGCCCTCGGATGCAGTAAGCGATTGTTTTATTTATTCATTTGTTTCCTCTCCCAGTAGAGGCATCTCATTTATAGATGTTTCGTTTTATTTGTGTATCTTCTGTGACAATTTGGACAGAATGTGCAACACTGAATTGATTCAGTGTGCGTGTGTGTTTGTGCATGTGTGTATATATGTACGTGTGTGTGTGTTTGTGTGTGTGTGTGTACGTGTTTGTGTGTGTTTGTACATGTCCGTGTGTGTGAGTGTGTGCACGTGTGTGTGTGTGTGTGCGTGCATGTTCGTGTGTGTTTGTACATGTGCGTGTGTGTGAGCATGTGCATGTGTGTGTCTATATGTGTGTACATGTCTGTGTGTGCATGTCTGCACATGTGCGTGTGTGTGTATGTGTGTGTGTGTGTGTGTGTTAATCTTCACCAACACACGATCAGCAAGCTAAGCCAAAGTTCGGCACAAATGTTGATTGAAACCAGGCGGTGATAATCAGCACAAAAGCCCTTTATGTCTGATTGGGCCTCCGCTCCCTCCCTCTCTCACTGGCTCTCCTCTTCCCTGCTCAGTCAAATCAAAGATGGCGCCCCGTTCTCCAAACTTTGCTTAGGTCTGCACCGCGCCCCCCCTGACGTCCGTTAACAACGCCCAGCCCCGACTTGAGCAAACAGTGCCAGAGGCTGTCGTTTGACTCACATTATGGATTTTCCTCATTTCTCCATTTATCGATTTTTCTTTCTTTCTTTTTTTTTCTTTCTCACTCTCAAGAGCATAAAACATTAGAATGAACTAGCGTCTTTTCACAGGGTAGGGCTAAACAGGGTTTACCTGTGTTCATTTTGAAGCTCAGTCGCTCAGAATTAATTCATTTTCTGCACATTACAGACTGCACAAATCACATCAGAGGCAGGAAGCGTAATGTAAACATGGGCTAATGCTGGAGCAATAGACACTGTGGTATAAAATTAGAAGCGACAGTTATTAAGTACCGTCTGTAACTGTAATAAAAAGTCGCTTACTGAAGAGCTAAAGGACATAAAAGTGCCATATATAGAAGATCCCAACCATGGGGATGAAGCGAATCCCTTCACCTCAGTAATCCCTGCTTCTTTTTCTCTTTAAGTTTCTTCTGTTGAGCTAATCATATATATCATACTGTTTCTCATCATGCGTATCATACTGTTTTTATCATACATATCATACTGATTTTAACTGTTCACCATGATGGACTTTTATGTATTATGCTGTTTCATGTAGTGTATTTGCTGTTTTTTGGTAGCCATTTGTATACCTGCCCAGGGACAACAGATGTAAATTAGCTGCTAGTTAACTCTGGTGCAATTACCTTTTAATTGTGCACTGTCCCTGTAAAAAACAAACAATAAAAATAAAAAATAAAAATAATGGAAGAAGAGATATACATGAATGATTGCATCTATATAGCACTTTTCTGTATGCTCAAATTTCTTTACACTGATGAGGGGGATCTCTCCTCACCCACCGCCAATGTGTGGCACCCACCTGGGTGATGCACGGCAGCCATTTTGCACCAGAACACTCAGCCCACATATCGGTTAAGGTGGGAGAGGGAGAGAAGAATTTTTAGCCAATTGAATTAAATTACATGAAAAGAAAATGTAAAAAAAATGTTTAAAAAAAACAAAACAAAAAAACTATCTACAGTATCTGGTCTCATCTCTTGTCTTGATATAATTATACAGTCTTCCTGCCTCTGACTGCTCAGATGAAAAAAAAAGTAGATAAAATTATTACAGTCACACCAAGTGAAAATTACACACATAGCTGGTTCACACCAGAGAAATATTGCAGATGTGCTCTTGCAATTATCACCTTACCAGGTGTCCTGTGACACTATTCAGATATGAATTGTGCTTTTGATGCATTTTGACAATTTACCTCCTCCAGCTCTATGGCTTTTAATTGTACCACCTATTTCAAGAATGAGAGAGAGAGAGGGTATATGTAAAACAATGTACTGTGGTTATTAAATATTTTTTTTAAGATTTTGAGCTGTGAATCTCAAAAGAATCACAGCTGTGGAATTTTAAATAAAATAATCTCAGCTCACAACGTAGGTTCAACGAAAAAAAAAGTAAAAGAAAATGTCTTAATAACTCGTCCCCCACAGTGAATGAATACAAAACCAGAATGAAAGATTATTTCATTTTCAGATATTGTGCTGTCTGTGACCATACAAATAAATAAACAAACAAATAAAGAAATAACATGGCAAAATTATATTTTGGAAAGGGATTTGCTTCACGCCGATGATACTGTGAGTATTGACCACAGACAAATAATGCATTCAGTATAACATTCAGTGTTAAATAGACTGTGAGCGCATTTTAGACTGGTGTAATAAAATTGTATCTCTTATAAAATTGCATTGGACATCGATCACCTAACTCAGTGGTTAATTGGAAGCTTCACTGTGGACGATGTGACACATTTGATTATATTTATCACTCATGCTGAAATGCAAAAAAGGTACAGAAAGCACCAAAAGGGGCACAATGTGCTCTATTTCTACTACTGCATATCCAGTACTCTTAATTGTACTGTATCAGAGTAAAATGTACTACGTGGTAGTCAAGTGTATACTGTATCAGAGTATAATGTATGTTAGCAAAGTTAAATGTACTCAAGAAAAAAAAAAAGTGGCAACTATCTATCTGCCACCTGTAACAAGATGATTAATTCAATGGGTCCTGATATGAATTATTTCACCTGGAGATAATTTAATTTAAAAAACAAATTAAAATGAAGTTCTGCTGTTTTCTGCCGGGAGCCCTACAAAGTGTTGATTCAAGCAGCCTCATGATTTTACACACTATTTCATAATATGCATATCCATAAGATCATGTGACAAAGTACCATGGATGTGACTCAATATTTCACTGAATCACAACATAATAATTATAATAATATTAAAATGTGTAGTGAAACATCAATTCTAACAGAGTTATTTTTAACTTAACAGAGTACATCTGATCCATAATGGACTCATAGAAACACTGCTAGAGTTGATGGTTGTGATTTTGGAATAACATACTCTACCTATGGCAACGAGGCATGGTTCCCTATTCTGAATACATGTGCCTAACACCACCCAGAGAGTCAAAATGGCTCAAATTGCATTATTTAAAACAACTTTGCATGTGCGAGACAATTAGCATGTTTTCACTAATTACATCAATTAATTGAAGTCAAGCTGACCCAAAGAGCAAGGGGATTCACTAATTAGTAAAAAAAAAAAAAAAAAAAAAAACACTTAAAAAACCATAACGAATAATTGAAAACATAAGTAGTTTGTCAGCTGATGAGATTTACTTTGAAAGTGCTAAATGGTCATGTAGTTCTATTATATGTTTTATT
>CM045886.1:63506910-63569410 GCA_025169545.1 Anguilla japonica
TAACTATAACGGTCCAAGACATTTTAGGGATGAATCTTGTGAGTGTGTATGTGTGTGTCGGTATTCGTGTGCATGCATACATGTGCATGTGTGTTACATACCATCCCAAAAAGCCAGTAAGTAGCATTGTTGCTCCACCCAACTGACGGAATTGTTTTATTTTTGTGATATCAGACTGTCTTCTGCTTTGGGTCTGAGACAAGATACCAATTCAAATAATAATAAGTTCTTTAAATACTAATGTGTTGGTCGAGCATTCTGACAGACTTCTCAGCTACATCCATTTTTTTTCATTTTTTTGGAAGGAAGCTGCAAAAATAAATCTCTCTCTCTCTCCCTCTCTCTCTCTCTCCCTCCCTCCTCCCTCCCTCCCTCCCTCCCTCCCTCCCTCCCAGAGACGACAGGACGACTGTTGTTCCGTTTCCGCTAACTCTTCAGTGCGCGACCAGAATCACTAGGCCGTGCCGATGCTGCAGTGACATCTCATTTATTTCCAAACGAGGCTGGCCGACAGCCCCACTGTGTCCAGTGTGAAATAGCTCCGTTACAGAGCATTTTCACTTCTGCTCTCTAATTCAAGCCCGCTTACAGTGATACATCGATAAATAAATAGACTAAGTAGAACTGGACCAGATACGTAACACTGAATATCTACATGGAAAAGGTTTGGATAATTTCCAGTGAACTTTTACATTTTGTAGATTTTCTCTCTGGTTTATATACCCTGATCTCGCTCCACCATTATAGCGATCTGCACCAAAACCCCAGAAAAAGCTCTCCAGAAAATCATCACAGGAGACTGAAAGATGAGAGCACGATTTTAAGAGCTGTTCTTCTCTGTCATGACACTGCCTGCTTCAAAAATTGTAAACAAATAAATAAAGACATGCTCCACATTTTTAACATACGATTACTAATGTGGTCATCTGTGAAGTGTGATCCCGAGACTGGTTCATAGCCAGTTTGAGCACGCTCAGAAAGGCACTGAAACAAATTGTTTGCAGCTAATTAAAACGCTAGCCTTTATGAATGGACGAAGCAGCTGTGTTCTCCCCAGGCGCCCGTCCATTAAGCAAGCTATGTTTGGATATGAGGCGGGAGGGGAGGGGAGGGGAGGGGAGGGGAGGGGAGGGGGGGGGGGGGGGGGGGGGGGGGGGTGACAGATGAGCGCTGTGTGTCACAGCTCGGCTCACTCGGGACAGAGGTCAGGTGAAGACCCTCTCCGGCTACCGCCGTGTTCTGAAAGGACATCCGGGAACCAGGTTAAATGGACCCGCCAAACGAACAGAACCCACCGGCCCGAGGTTCACTTCAGCGTTCGGGCTCGCCCACACGCCCACCCGTCGGGCGGATGCCTTTCCACTGTCCACCACGTTTGATGGAGCTGTGTAGTCTGGCTGTGCTCAGAGGTAACGCCTGTTGATGTGATATTTGATGGACTTGAATAGTCTGGCTGTACTCAGAGGTAACGCCTGTTGATGTGTGAATAGTCTGGCTGTACTCAGAGGTAATGCCGCCTGTTGATGATGTTTGATGGACTTGAATAGTCTGGCTGTGCTCAGAGGTAACGCCTGTTGATGTGATAATTTGATTGAGTTGTGATGGAGCTGTGTAGTCTAGCTGTGCTCAGAGGTAACGCCTGTTGATGTGATAATTTGATTGAGTTTTGATGGAGCTGTGTAGTCTAGCTGTGCTCAGAGGTAACGCCTGTTGATGTGATATTTGATGGACTTGAATAGTCTGGCTGTACTCAGAGGTAACGCCTGTTGATGTGATGTTTGATGGACTTGAATAGTCTGGCTGTGCTCAGAGGTAACGCCTGTTGATGTGATGTTTGATGGACTTGAATAGTCTGGCTGTACTCAGAGGTAACGCCTGTTGATGTGATGTTTGATGGACTTGAATAGTCTGGCTGTACTCAGAGGTAATGCCTGTTGATGTGATGTTTGATGGAGTAGTATAGCCCAGCTTTGCTCAGAGATTATGCCTGATGACGTGATGTTTTATGAAGTTGTGATGGAGTTGTATAGTCTGGCTGTACTCAGTGGTAACGCCTAGTGTCATCAAAATAAAAGAACAGACTTCACTTCACACATTTTGGGTCTTTAAGCATGTTTCTGCCAGGTACTCTGCTGCTATTTCCATACATTATAAAGCAATAGGCATGTCCTATTGACATGGCTCTATGATGTGGTTACTCCATACAACCTATTCTCGCAATGTAAGATGATATACTTGAGCTGACACTTTTGGTTTTGAAGATATACTCAAGTGAATACATTTTTTTGTAAGCGAAAATGATTTTTTCCTCCTATAATAGGGCCAACTAATCCATATCACATCCAGGCCTAAGCTGACATTTCCTGATAAGGGGCCAAGTCTTGAAAACAAAATGAGGGGTTATCTATTGGGTAAAGCTATTTAATCTGTAAAAAAAAAAAAAAAAAAAAAAAAGAGTAGTGTAAAAACGTCAAAATCACCTTAGGGTTCAGAGGGTATTGTTTGCCGAAATATTGATAAATAGCAGGTAAATAGGCGGATTATTGGCACATACACAGTGTGTAGCTTTCTTTTTTTAACAATCGGAACCCCATCCCCAATATCTCCTGAAGTCACTGGGTGTGCGTCCTCTCTCTTTGCATTTTAATTGAGTGAAGTGAAACGGAATTGACCAGACTCTGTTACCCACCTCTCCACACGTGTCCACGTGTTCTGCCATGCGTGTGCACTTACCCACTCGCACGCACAAACGCATGAGCAGGCATGCATACAATCGCTCATACGCACGCACTCCCTGACCGCCGCAGCCAAACCAGTCAGATCTGCAACTCTGACAGCTGAGTTATGACTGAGATTGCCTCTGACAGAGTTCTTATAACTGTAACTGCAGTGCATTTGGACCTGACTGGGCCCATACAAACTCTGCTAGGGTTAATTAAATGCTGGAATTAAAAAAAAAAAATCTTCTTGGTGAATATTCTGGAGTTATCAAGAGCTAGCTATTAACAGCTGAGATTTATTTGGCTCATCAAAGATGAATCCGGCTACAAATGTTTTTGCCCAATTTTGTGACACCAAACTGACACTGCAAGATCACAGGCAGTGCACACACACCCCTGATCACAGCTTAGCTGGACCCATTGGTCCTTTTTTCTGCTAAAACCCTGCTTTATTTATTTATTGTTTTTCCTCCATCTCTCCAGCAATGCACCAGGCAGCTTTCATCTGTGGAAAAAGGCTATTGTGCTGCTCTTTCAGGAGGGCTAAGATCTCTCACAGGAGAACCACGGTTTGGGGGGGGGGAATCTCATTCAGCTGAAGGACCTGCACTACAGGAAGCGGTTACGATGCAAAGCGCTGTGACACTGGATGTTTTCACAAACGCAAAAACACAACAGGGCTGTTTGCATATGACCCGGTGCTCATTATGATTTCAGAATCCAAAGCCCAGTTCAGGGAGATTAGGTGTTCTCTCCGGTGCCAGAGTAACACCGTGGGACCCTGGCTGGCCAGGACAGAGGCTTGCACTCTCAAGCACTGCGGTGGAAGCCTGTCCTCCTCATTATGCATTTTTTTAGTTAGTTTTTTTTTTTTTTTACGTTTTTCGTCGTCAGTTCCCAAATGTATTCACTTACTTGTTTTTTTATTTGTATTTTAATTTTTTTGCTTAATTTCCCCCTTAGGGCAATAGAGCTAATCCGAGCAAGCGTTCTGAGGCAGATAAGTTCGGCCCGACAGGTGCTCTGGCCCCGACAGGTGCTTCAGGATTTTTTCCCTGTGATTTCCGTCCAGCCGGCGGCCAAATTAAGTCCGCCCACCTGGCATCCGAAGGCCTGCGTCGGCGGCTGACTGAAAGGGAAGCGCAGGAAGCAGCAGACGCGCCAGCGCCTTCAGGAAGGGGGCCCGACCGACGCCCATCCCTGAGGCAGGGACTCAATTAACTCCTGTCCTTAACTCGACTCGCAAACAAATGCAGGTGTTATTTCTATTTTTCTATTTCCACTCTTCACAAACGCCACAGTTATATTACATCTTTTTTTTTTCCCCCGTGGAAAATAACAACAACTACAACAGCAATAATAATAATAATAATAATAATAATAATAATAATAATAAATGGCAATTGCATTTGCTTGTGAATTAAAGTTAAGGCTGTGCTAAGAACACAGAGTTAAAATCTGTATCTCTCCTGAAAACAGCAAGACAAAGTTTCTTTATAATGCAGTTCTTGTGGTGTGTGTGTGTGCGTGTACACGAGCATGCGCGTATGTGTGCCTGTGTGTGTGTATACATTTGCATGCGTGTGCGTGTGTGTGTGTACTTGTGCATGTCTACATGTGTGCATGTGTGTGTGTGTGTGTGCCTATGTTAGTGTGTAAAAGTGCATGTGTATTTGTGTGTGTTTGTGTGTGTGTACATGCATGTGTTTACGTGAGTTTCTAGTGGGCTAATCTGAGAGCTGAGAAAGAGCCAGAGCAGGGATTACAGTTCCTCCAGCAGCAGTGGGGTATAATCCTGCCCGGGAGGTCAGCCTCTCTCCGGTTCTCATTCTAAAACAGTCTGCAGCTTCAGGAATGGCTGGCGTGGCCACAGGGCTGTTTCCAGGGTTCTACTGGCCCTGCACAGTGGTGCCGTTGTGAGCCCAAAATTCTCCAACATATTAAAAAAATTATAATGATTAATTTAAAAAAACACTTGGATTGTGTGGCCCCCAGAGGGCTGTGGCCCTGCATGGCTGCACAGCGCTTATGCCAGGGGCCGGCCCCTGGGTGGTTTTTCAGAGGAGTTAATCCCCCCTACTTGGCTACGGTAACGCTATTAGCAGGCGTGCCCAGTCGCTGAGCGCACCGTGCCAGGTTAGGACGCAGACCGTCGCGCTCCGCACAGATTCTACACTGAAAATCGCGGTACAAAGGCGCAGGATTATTCCGCAGCGGAGCGCCACCATTGTTATGTTGTTGTTGTGGGTTAAATTTATTCCTCCGAGCAAAAAATAAACCTTTTCTTACTTATACTTTCTGAATTTCTGTATTATCCATCCTCAGAGCCAGACAGTACTGAATCTCAAATAGGAATATCATAATTAATTAATTAATTAATTAGGAACATCATCAATAATTAATTAATTAATTAACTTCCTTACAAATTATTATAAACCTGAGCAAATTAATAAATCAATAAAATAAAATTTCTTATTAGTTCAACTCTAACAGAGTGTATACGAGCCGATCAGAGTTGTGTGTATGTACTGTAGTTTAACGTGACTCTAAAAGTATTGCTAGTCTTCATAATCTTCTCTAAGATGTAATTGCTTTCATGGCTTGGGGAGGCCCACAGAGTTTCTGTCCGTGTGAACTGAATGACACAGACACGCCTCTCTGCTCTCCTGTCCTTCGCTGATCGCCTTCAGTCTCCGGAAAACAGGCGGAGTGTTTTGAGGCGACCTGGGGCTCCCGACGTGAAAACGTGGCATGAAAAGTGGCACAGAGAGAGTTTTAGAGGTAGGGCGAATCTCTGCGGAGCTGGAGAGAGAGAGAGAGAGAGAGAGAGATGGAAATCCCTGAGCTCGACACAAGGCTGAAAATAGCGCCGTTCTCCACGGAGCGTTCGAAGGGCTGTCGGTTTCGCGGGAAAGGGAAAGCCGCGCCCTGAACCGCGACCTCGTCTGGCTCCCCTTCGTCTTTCCACCGAAACGGCGCCACCGGGGAGAGGGTCCCGGTGGACGATGAGCCCGGTCGACAGCCCTGGGGGAGCGGCGCGGTTTTTAAAGTTGGAGTTCGATCCCCCCCCCCCCCCCCCCCCCCTGAGACAAACCTCCCCGCCTTCTCTGCGCTTCCTGCGCATTCCCCGCATCACTTCCTGTGTGGTTCTTCGTATGCAGGACAACGGTCGAATGGATTTCAGTGAGTGGGTATCAGGATGGAGGGCAACGGCGATGTCTCTCAATGCGTGCTCTTCACAGCTTTTCTTTATCTCTTTTATTTTTGTTAATATGTATTTATTTCTTTTTTATTTGTTTATATGTGGGAGTTCATCAGTTGGACGCCTGATATGAACTTGCTCACTAACCTGCCTCCGCACTCTGCTCTTCCGAACACTCACACAGGGGATTATGTCTGAAACAGCCCCCAAAAATAACTGGCCTTTTGTTGTTGCTGCTGTTGCATTTTTTCAGGAGTAACATTATTAGCTCTCATTAGTGAAATTCCAGAAGAAACAAACGTACGTGCACAAATGAACACACACGCCCGCACTCACACACACACACACACACACACACTTAAAAGACTGTCACCTTTTCTTTTAAGGGCATTTCCATCCATATAGCTTGATTCATCCATGTAGCCATTTTCTTATACATAGTCGCCTCATTTTAGACATGCAAAACTAACTGGACTAAGTCATCATATTTAGTACATAGTTTCAAATCCTTTGCATTCAACAACCGGTTAAGTCTGTAACCCACAGACATCACCAGACACTGCTCAGCCTGGTCTGTACTGCAGCCATCTTCAGTTCCTGTTGTTTCTGGGGTGTTTTGCCTTCAGTCTTGTGGCATATATAATTTGTTTCATTTTTTCACTTTTGATGGAGATACAGAGAGCTCCATAACGTCTGGGACAAAGGCATATTTTTTCTTGATTTGACTCTGTACCACTCAATGGTAGATTTGCAATCAAACATGCGGCCAAAGTGCACATTCTCAGCTTTTATTGAGGATATTTTTATGTACTTCGCTTTCACCATGTATAAATTGCAGCACTTTTCATACACAGTCCCCGCCCTCCCATTTCAAATGACTTCACAGGTGTTTCTGATTATTCAGTTGTGATAAGTACAGGAACCATGTTACTTAAATACACAAATTCATTTTAGTGACTCATTCGCATTATCAAATAAATAAATAAATAAATAAAAATGTCATGACGATTTCAAATTCTATTTTACAGTATCTAAAGCAACTCCCATGACTTCAAATGCTTACAAGACAGCACAATGGCGACGATTAATCAATCCTCAACAAATCTTATAATATCGTCCACCGAAGGAAAGGCACTTGGCAGCCACTTACCTCATCACACAACCTGAGCTTCAAGTCCCCATAACCAAAAAGTCAATTTCCCACCACAGTACCAAAAAACAGCACTTGATTTCCCTGATATTTGTGCAGACTAAAGTGTTTTGGTCCGGCTCCAACCACCGGTTGCTCTTGGGATGGAGTTAATTCTGAAGTAACCCCTTTCCTTAACACGTCGAATAAATAAATCGCGACCGCGTTCTAGGTAAACGATTTCCGACACTTCCACTCAAAGAAGCCATTTTAAAGGCCGAGTAAAATCAGGAGAAGGATTCAGGGAGTCCCAACACAAGGATGTGTTTATGAGGACTGCAAGCGGCAGCAATCAGCCACGGGCAAAGGCTTCACTCGCACTTTAGCCTTTGCAGAGTTCAGGAGTTTCATTCACGACTGATTGTTTGTTTTCATTTAATTTATTTAAGAGAGACAACCGTCTCTCTGAAACACTGAGGCCGAATTAACCCGGCCGGGGAATAAGGTCACGATTCGCGGCACGTTCAGCCTCTGACTCTGCGCTAAATACATAAACAAAACTATGAATGCGCAAATAAAAAAATTCAAAAAATGAAGGAAGGGTGGAAATCTGAGGAGCAGTTTCGCTGAACGCTTATAAACTGTTTTCTTCTTTAATATGTACAAAATAATTAAACTAAAAGCTTTTGCACACGACAGCACACATACAAATCTTACATAAATACAGTACGTTATATATACATGCATACAATCAATCATATATAATTATGGATGCGCATAGTAATTATAATTATTATAACACAGCTTAAATGCACATGTATTAACTATAGAAAATGGGTTCAAAAATGGCTGCTTTTATCTATTTAGACAGATTCAAAAGTGGCAGTAGACCAGACATCCCACTGGGCACTCTGAAGCGGACTGAAAAGCACATTAACATTTCAATAGTCAGTAACAGAAGCAGAAGGTACCACATAATGGCCGAGGCTAAGCAAAGTTGGTACACCAGTGGGTGTGTACATCTGTCAGACGTCTGTATCTCTTTGAACAAACAAACAAACAGAAAAGATTCCATGCCTGTCCTGGATAAGCATCCCTTTTCAGCTTTTTCAGCTGTTTGGTACTAGCACTTTTGATGCTGTGTCGCTAAATGCTTAATTTGTTTAGTTCAACTGGGATAAAAGCCATGTCTGCTTAAAAATATGCATAAACAAACAACAAACAAATATGCAGACACACACACACAGATTCTGATGTAAGAATCTCAACCCTTTTTGTGTAGCCCAACACAATCCAGCAGTATGACTTGATAAACCCTGCTTTCGATGTAAAACATGGCCGATTTGACAGAGCAAGGCCTTACCGCAATTGGCCCGTGAAAAAAATTGCGAAGCATCCTGGCTTCAGGCTCATGGCGTTCACTGCTCTGGCCTCCGATCATCGACGCCGGGAAGTCGTTTTTTTTTTTTTTTTTAAGCAAGCGGCGGGATTATTGAGCAACGCATCGACAGGCATCAGGGAAACCTGTTGACAAAGGAACGATCGCCGAGCCAAGATCCTCCACTGACAACACTGTCACTAAGAATGGGATTCTCATTCACGGTGAAAAAAACAAACAAACAAACAAACAAAAAAAAAATAGAGAAAATAAAGTGAAATCGGCAAGTGCTATGGGATGTAAGGTTGTCTGTCTGCCAGAACCATTCTCCCAGAAACCCCTGTTGCCTCTCATTGCTTTTTCATACAGTTTTTCTGTTCTGCCTCCTCTTTTTTTCCTGGGTTAAGACCTCCTGACTGGCCAACATCTTCATTCCAGACAATGCCCCAGACAATGGGCCTTGCATCCTAACTAGTGTCCCAGACTAGGCCTCCCATAGAACTGAATGAGCCCCAGCAAACCTAGCTTCAGCTCTACGCTGCCAGAAGGGCTACAGGTTGTCACAGCTGCTGACAAGTTTTAATAATTAGCATTTTCCTGCCAAGTGACCTTAGCTAGCTGCCAATGTGCCGCCCTGGAAAACAACAAGGTTCTCATAACAGAGAGGCTGAGCTCCTTTTAGTGCCATGCTGAACCGTAGGATGAAACATTGGGGGGGGGGGGGGTGGTTCTGTAACCCCCCCCCCCCACCACCTCCCCCCACACACACACACACACACACACACACCTCCCCTTCAGTAGCTAGTACTCTTGACAAAAACACACAACGTACTGTAGGCCACATCCTGTCCTCCTGAGCTGCCATTAGTCAGTAGGATCCAGCCGCTGGTTGGCGGGGCCTATCAAGCGGCTTTATCTTGCGGCTTCATCTCCAGCTCATAATGGCCTCTCCTGGCAACCCTTGTCTATTGCACAGTCAGCAACTGCCCCCCCCTCCAGTCCCCCCCCCCCCCCACCCCCCAACCCCCCCCCCCACCTCCCCCTGCCTTTATTTGGCTTATTGTGGAACAAAACCATACTGATAAGGTCTGCCCCCCCCCCCCCCAACCCCCCCCAAACCCCCCCACCCCCACCACTCGACAGAAATCTCCCCCAGGGACCAGAGGTGCGATCATACCCTCAGCTGCCGCCAACTCTCAGCCAGGCTGTTCTATAAAACGCACAGAGCTGGCGCAAGGCATTGACATTATCTCTGCATTTCAGAGAAATGTACATAGCAGCTGTGCTTTATTTTTCTGCACTGTGGGTCAAATAAATTTATCTCTCTGGCATGTGTCTATTATTATTATTACAATGCCATAAAAAATAGTATTTTCCCCCTACCTGATTTCCTATATTACTGCTTATTTGTCACACTGAATGGTTTCAGATATATATATATATATAACTTAATTTACTTCATTTCATTTGCTTAATGAAGAAAGTTATCAAATACCCGTATCACCCAGGTGAAAAAGTAATCTCCCCCTTAAACCGGTTGCATTAGTTTAATGTAGCAATAACTGCAACCAAACGGTTCCTATAATTTGAAATCAGTCTTTTACACCACTGTGGAGCAATTTTAGTTCACTCTTTGTAGAACTGCATTAATTCAGACAAATTGGTAGGTCTTCTAGCATGAACTGCTCATTTCAGTCACTGCCACAGCATCTCCATTGGGTTCAAGTGAGGACTTGACAAGGCAACTCAAAAACTTTAATTTAGCTTCTATTCAGCCATTCAGATTTGGACTTGCTTTTGTGATTTGGATCATTATCTTGCTACATAACTCCATTACACTTTAGCTTCAGCTCATGGACTGATGACCGGGCATTCTCCTTAATAATTTCCTGGTACAGGACAGAATTCTTTGTTCTTTCAATGATGGTAAGTCATTCAGATCATGAGCTAGCAAAGCATCCTCACACCATCGCACTGCCACCACCATGTTTGACTGTTCATATGATGTGTTGTCAATAAAATGCGATATTTGCTTTACACCAGAAATGACAGGACTCATGCCGTGTGATCAAAAAAAAAAAAAAATCCAATTTGACTCACCTGTCCATATGACCCCAAAAGGCTTGTAGAACATCCATGTGCTTTTTTTGCTAATGTGAGACGAGCATCAGTGTTTTTCTTGGTCATCACTAGTCTTCACCTTGCTGGCTCTCCCATGAATCCCATTTTTTTCCCCCAGTCTCTTTCCTATTGTGGAGTCATGAACACTCAACTTAGCTGAGGCTGGAGTGGTCTACAGTTCTTTGGATGTTCCCCCTTTCCATTTTTGAAAACATCTCTCTTAAAGTGACCTTGCTTACAGTCGGGCTCTTTCTTTTAACACAATGACAAAAAAAAAAAAAAAAAAATCCTTATTTGTGTCTTTATTTGTCCTTATTTACCCTCCAGCATAACTGTGATATCACATATCTGACAGATTGCATTCATTTCCATGCACACATACATTTCCACACATGCATTAACTTCAGAACCCATCTGTCCATTTTCACTTTTAATACATTAATATTATATCGTCAGAAGTGTCCTTGAGTCGGCCAACCAACCGCACATTTAAAAAGGACCCAGGCTCCAGTAACTTTACCAGGCAGAATGTAACGCGGACCTGGATACTGAGTGCATGGGGTTTGGTGGGGTGTGTCTAAACAGGATGAGGACAGGGTTTGGTGGGGTGTGCCCAAACACGATGAGGCTCAGCCCTCTGCTCCTCAGTGAACCCTGCCACACCGCCCCCACCCCCCCCAGCCCCCCGGTGCCCCAGAGTCGGGCCAGACAGCCGGTGGCATAAGCACATAAGCGGTTAATCTGGAATTAGCACCTTGAACATATGGTGTCGGCGATGTGCTCGGCAAGCCAACCGACACCGTGGAAGTAAGACGCGTCCACGTATGCGCTTTGTCGAGGCAAGCTGCTGTTTTTTTTTTTTTTTTGTTTTAGTTTTTTTTTTTAACCTCAGCTCACTTATTTTTATGTAATCCTTTATCTACTCGGTGTAAACATTCATCTGTTGACTTCACGGACTTGGTCCGAAGACTTCATCGCTCCTGCCCCCTTGGCCCCCGGTCAGGTCGCGCGCGCGCGAGCGAGCAAGGTAGCGACGCTAACCCCCCGTGACCGCGCGTCCGGAGACGAAGGGCGACTGCGCCGCGCCGCCGTAACCGCGGCGATTAGCCCGACGCGGCGAGCGCCACGCGGCTCTAATTGCGAGACGAGACCTTTCCGCGCGCGCCGGCTCGTTTAAGGAGACAAACAAGAGCGATTACCCCGCCGGCCCATCCATCAGCGGGTTCTCGTTAGCGAGAAGAGACAGAGGCGGAAGAGGGATGGCGGGCGGCTCAGGACTGATGGCGGGACGAGAGGCGCTCCCCCCCCCCATTTTGGAAATTCCGGTCGTTACTCGTCAGCGGCGCTCGGCGCTTGCAACATCCGCTATCGATTCTGGACGCCGCGTCGAGCGAATGTGCTCCTTTGAAGCATAGGATGTTATTTGTATATTTGTTTCTGATATGAATTCATTTCACAAGCCAGGCTTGCACAGACATGAGTCAGAGGAAGACTATCTCATGTGAGACTCAATGGATGAGCTTACAGGAGCCCCATTCACTAAGGGGCTTTGCTGGTGCATTGTCACCCCCGCCCCACTGAAACTGACACTAGGTCAACATTAGCACTACATGTGTGTCACCGTGTGGTAAAAAGACAAAGTACTGGCATGGTTCAAATTTGATACCAGATCACTGGGCACTAACTCCCTCCACCGTGTCCTCCCCCCTGCCCCCACCCTCAAAAGTGCCTTGACAGAACACAGACCATAAACCTAAACCTAGATTAGTTGACTTTACTAGAAAAAAAAAAAAAATAGAGGAAGCCAATTGCCCCAAATGATTTAATTTTTGACATATCATCAAACATAACTGGTTAAGTAGTAGTTTAAAGTCTGAATTGAATAGAGTAGATATGTTAAGCTCAATGGACTCAGCATTATTAAACAGTACTCTCAATCATGAATTCATATACATAATTTGTTTTTGTGCATTTGAGATTGAGATCACGTCACCTTGCCACCTCAACCCCTAACCCACCTGCCACCCCAAATGAATTTAGCTGAGCTTAATCTCTATTTTTGTGCTTATTGCACTAGACCGCATTCCCTGGGAACCATTTTAAAAATGGAACGAGCGACTTCTTCCGGCTCTAAGATGCCACCGGTGGTTTTTGAATGTCACCTTTTCTTTGTGCTTGCTTCTGAGATGTGCCTCACAGATCCTGTCCCTCAATCAGCAGACAGGAAGCCCACTGAATGTGAGTAACGATGTGGGAGCTGCTCTGTAAAGAGCTTTCTAAAGTCGTTCTCACGTCCACGTCCAGGCCTCTGTGGAAACCGGGGCTGGAATTGATGGATACGACTGTGGGATGTCACCGTTTGTGTGCGTGGTGTGCCCGTTTGCATGTTTCTGTGTGTGTGTCTGTGCGTGTGTCTGCTCTCCCATTGCTCTCCATGTTCGATAGGAAAGAAATTAAAAAGATTGCTGAAACCCTCTATCTTTCTTACTGTAAAATAAATCCGTAATTTGTATTTATGTTGGACTCTGCGTCTGTGTGATCCTGGGTCTTAGCTCTTCGCATGAGACTAAGAGAATGAATTTCAACTTTCATTTAATTAGTTTATACTAATGGATAGAAGATGTGTTTCTCCGTGTTTGCAAAATGTGGGTCTTGCATTTTTTATGTTTCACGCTGTGTGCAACTGCTTTGCAGTACTCTAGGATGGCACATTTTAATAATGGTGAGATGGAGATGGTGTATGCATTTGCAAATAAACACAGAGAGAAAGAAATACAGGCAACATTGTGGTGCAAGAAGTTCTGGGTTCTAATCCTGGCCTGGGCCTTGCTGTGTAGAGTTTGCATGTTCTCCCCGTGTCCAGGTGGGTTTCCTCCGGGTACTCCGGTTTTCTCCCACAGTCCAAAATCATGCAGGCAGACTCTAAATTGCCCTGTCCAGGGATTATTCCTGCCTCTTGCCCAATGCATGCTGGGATAGGCTCCAGCCCTCGCATAACCCTGACCGAGAATAAGCACTTCAGATAATGGATGGACGGAGAACGAAGTGCATATTCAATTAAAGTGTTATATTTGCATGCCATATTCAAATATACACCAAAAAAAAATGTGTTTCTGCATGGTAAGAGTGTTAATGCGCGCATGCCGTCAGGAGAGACTGTTTTTCGAAAATCCTCCTACAGCCGGGCACGTCTCTCTGCCGAGATAAATCCAGGCGATCGTCTTTCTTTTTTCTTCTCGTTCAAGGTTCAACAGCTTTCATCGCCGCGCCTCGCTCTGCGAGAGACGCGTCGCCGCCGCTTCCGCAGAAAGAGCATCGCGGGCGGCGAGGCGGCGGCCTGCGCTCGACCTCACGCCGGGAAGGACATCGGAACGAGGGGAGGAAGAAAGAAAGAAAGCGTATACAAATCACGCTGGGCGAGTTCGGCGCCGGCACGGTGCCGATCTCGCCCTCCGCAGCCCCGGCGTCCTCGCTCGCGGGGGACGAATAAGCGCTCGAGTCGTCCTCGCGCTAAATCAACAGCAGGCTCGACACGTCGGCCGATATATTATAATCCACGGACAGCCGGGCGCACGACTGCGCGCACGAAAGGTCAGAGTTTTTCATATTTATTTATTTATTATAAATACATAGAATATAAATATGGATATAATACATTCATGTTATTTATAGTTATATTTAATGTATTATCGATTGGATATGAACGTGTATTTTTCATCGGTCCTGAATGGGCGTGGACAGTCACAATCCCAATCAGAACGCAACAGGCCAGGTGATCCCCGTGTCTCAGGCTGGTGTGTGTGTGTGTTTACCTCCCGAACACGAGCGGGGGGGGGGGGCTAGTCCATGTTCACCATCGTCCCGGAGACCCAACGGCACAGTTACTGCGGCGCGCTTCACAGGGAGGCCCGATGGATGTCACGGCGACGGGGGGGGAGGGGCGGGGGGGGGGAGGGGGAGGAGGAGTGGGAGATGATAAATGAACTAAAAAGACTTTGATAAGGGTGTGGAAATGGGTTTCTCGAGGTTAAGATAAGGGTTACAGTCTCGGGAATTAGTTTTGAGCTGAGCACTGGATTTCAGAAACTGAGCGGGCCCTTTTTTTTTTTTTTTTTTTCCCCCCCCCCCCCCCCCCCCCCCCTCTTGTCAGGGTGTTAAAAGGGTCCATTTGAATGAACAAGAGAAACAGAGACTTTGTGGGAAAATATTTATAAAAAATAAAAAAAATAAAAAAAATGATACTGACAACGTACACTAAACTGTTTTGCAACCCAAACTGGGTCAGTCTTAGATTTTAATTGGTTATAATAACTGCTTTACAACTCCATGTACTGTAAATTAACACACTTAACCCAGAGCGATGCAGTTAGGATAAGTGATTTCTGTACTTATCCATGTTATCAGCTTGTTGTCCTTTAAGATGAACTAAAAAAGCAACACATGCACAGTTATTAAGAGACTTAACGAGGAAATGAGTTAGTAATAAAAATTCTGGCGGCCCAAATCATGGGTTCTTCACTGCCCTTCTCTCCAATGAGAAGGATAAGCAGCCTTTCTTCAGCACCTATCCAGGAATATAACTGCGAACTGAAAATAAGCCAGAGCCAAGCCTTGCGCTGTGAACTTGTTATTGAGACTGCACAGAGTGGAGAGGTAGAGGAACTGATATCTCAGCCTACCGCCACTGAATGAAGCTCATTAATACCCCCTGTCACATCCGTCACCACCGGAGAATCCGACTCAAACTGACAAGAGGACACATTCCGAACCGTCATCATGTTGTCAACGGTGTCACTTAATTAACATATTGTAAGGTTACATGAAGTAAACCTGTGTTCTTATTTATTTTTTTTTTTTTTTCAAATTGTTTCTGTGTTATACTTCTGGAACCTTTCTCATTTGGTACTGTAATAGCAGTTGTATTATATATTATGTATTTATATATATATATATATATTTTTTTTTTAAGTGAGTACATTTATTAATTTACACTAAGTCTAAAATGTCACTGGGTTCATTAGAGAGGAAAGGTGGAAAGGTTAACAGGAGCAGCATCGCTAATGTGAATCATAACATACAGGAGGCTGGCAATAAATAAAGAAATACAGCGAGCTCCATAATGTTCAAAGACCAAACTTTTCATTAAGAAGAAAGTGAGCACTGGTGAGCTCAAAATCACAAAGAGCCTGTTAAGCCAAACATATATTATGGTGCCCTGAAAAAAAAAGGGGGGGGGGGGATGTATGCATAAAAAAAGTACTGTAATTTCTACAGGGTGAAACAGGGTGAAAGTGGGTGAAAAGTGAAAGTGAAAGTGTATAAAAATACCCTTTAATAAAAGCTGAGAACCAGTACTTTAATAACATGTGAATTGTTTTATTACAAATCAAAAAACTGTGGAGAACAGAGTCTATATATATATATATATATATATATATACTCCAGCTTTACAGGCCTTTAAAGGGACACCCATCAGAACCAGTGACTGCTGGGAGATAAACTCCTCTCTCTAAAGATCGAATGCACCGTGTGTCTCTGCAGCCAGAGAACCTCAAAGCAGTGGGCTTTCAAATCACAGGCTGTCTGTCTGTGGCATGCTGTGCCGTTGAACAAATGTTGCACTGCTTCTCCTCCTTACTGCTCTCTGGTTCACAAGAGCTGAGTGTGCCTTAACAAGAACATTTCATCCTCGAATGTATTTATGTGCTTACTGACTTGCGCACTTCCTCCCTTGCTTATTTGCTTACAGTATTGGACCAGCGTTTTGCGAAGTGGGAATACCGTTCTGTTCGGATCACATGGGATTGCTCCAGCCTTGGGAATGATGATAGGACATGGACACAGATATAAAGGTGGGAGGCTGGGGTGACACAACACAGTGAATTGGGTCAAATTTATTTAACTCGCTTTTTATTGGGATTCTCTCTGCTTAATTGGCAGTACTACTCAATGTACTCAGCCATATTCGGCTACATGATGATCCCATCCCACCCTTTCCGTTACACCCCCCCCCCCCCCCCCCCATCCCATCCCACCCCCACACCCCCCACTTGCTTGCCCATTCCCAGTTCTTAAGGCATCTTGCGTAATTATTGTCTTCTGGGTGTACACAGCGTGTCAGAACGCGCGATCGTTGTCTGGGTTTCCTGTATCGAAACGTGTGATGCGTTATGCAGCTGTGTACGGGCTGGCCCTACCCTTCCAGGTGAAAATAACCTATTATCAGCGTCATATTAAGGAGCACACAGCGATATCTGTGATAAAAAATAAATAAATAAATAAATAAACATGTTTCACCCTCATTATTGTCACATCTGGTGAAGGTGCCGGTTGAGCATAAATATCAAATGGCCCCAGGCGCATTGTCGAGAACGATCAATCGCTCGATAAATAAAAGTGATAAAAACATGGATGCCGTTCTATTCGTTTTGCATTTTTTATCGTTCTGAGATTCGCTAATAGATGGTTTCTTTCACATGCACTCCAGCAAATAGCTTTTTTTTTAAAATGGCCGGCTTGCTCTCAGTGTAACATTAGCATTGCCTAAGTGCATTCCAAAATCCCTTCCCTGCAGACAGCGGCGTTTTTTTATGTATTCGTTATTTTCTCAAAGAGAAGCCAGGCTGCAGTTTTTGAACAGTGAACAATAAAAAAATGGAAAAGACAAAAGTTGGGGAAAACCTGAGCCAAAGGCCAGATTTATAGTTCAGGTATTTATGACACTCTGAATGATGTCATCAACACGTCCGGGATCAGCAGTTAATTCCAACAGCTACACAAGTTTAATTATCTGGTGAATTAGCCAATTGAGCAATTGATCTGTTTTTAAACCACTTCTAATCTAAAAATAAATAAATAAATAAATAAATAGATCAAGGGGTGGATAAATGGACTAAAGCTTTGACAATAGTATGACCGGGCCAGAATCTAAACCACTAAGCCATTTAGAAAGCCACAGACATGGGCTTGTATTTAATACAAATTTGTCCATGACTTTGAATTATTTTTAACGCAAGCATTGTATTTTTATTTTGGACTCAGTTTGGCATCCTCGGTTTGGTTACATCTCAACGATTTCCACAGCTACCAAAATGGTGTCCGTGAAGAACGATAAAACCGTTGTTGTTTTTAATTGTTAGCCATGAAATTCAGGACTAACATTCACCGAATCCCACAGCGCCACCTAGCCCAGTCGCGGTCAGACTGAAGCTGAGCCGGTCACGGATGAGCTCTCTGAAATGCCTTATCTCGCACGGAGGCCTCGACTGCAGCCCTCCGCCTCCACGCTGTACCGAGCCCACGGCAGCGGAGACGTCCCTCTCATTAATCACTGCAAGGCCCCGGCACGCACGGAAGACCGTGTTAAATGGAAACTACAAGCCTCCGCTCTCACACAAGGACGACGCCTTAAACATTTTACCCAGATATATGTGCTCGGGCAGCAGACAACGCTCGTCCAGAAGGCCCCGAAGGCGCAATGCACAGCAGCGTCGCGTTTTGGATTTGAACCTGCAGGTCCCGCGGATTTAAACGCTGCGAATACACAGCGCCGAGCTCAAAGCGATGGAAGGGAACCAAAAGGATCCCGACGGAACCACGGCAAAGCCCCGTCCTCCTCTGCAGATCTGTAGGTGTGCTGCTGCGCACTTCAGAAGCAGAAGATAGCACTTGTTTTGTGTTTGTCTGTGCGTGGAAGGGTGTGCGTGTGTCCGTGTGTGTGTGTGTGTGTGTGTGCGAGCATGCATACTGCGATTTCAGGTGAGTCCGTGTGAGAACTGTGGATTGGATGACAAACTGCACAGTGAGTGGATATCCACAAATTCCCTTCGGTCATTTCAATAAGGATCTATTCGCAAGAATTGCAATATATTGTACTGTAAAAAAAATAAAAGAAAACTATTTTTAAAAAAACGCCTTCATGGAAAGCATGATGTTTCATCCTTCATTGAGCACTCTTTGGATATACTTTCTAATAGTATTATTAATAAGTAGGTTTAGCCGTTTGTGGCATCTTCTGCCTACAGCAAAATAATAAGAACATAGATTTTTTTTATTTTTATCCTGAGCATCTCATTTTTCAAATACAGTTTAAATACTAATATATCTTTCAATGAATAAACAGTCGCATGCAGAAATTCAGTGAAAACAAGATGCAGCATGTGCTGCACGAAAATACTAAAGAACACTGTTCTTCTGGTGTCTGAAGTAATATAAAAGCTATTTTAACTGATAATAAAGACCTTTGGTATGGTGGTGTTTGAAGGATGTTTTATCTGTTCGGAGATAGTAGTCATTTCCCCTCTCTCCAGCACCGGAGTGGGCTCAGTGTGTTCCAGGCTCCAGTACTAGAAGGCACGCTCGTTCAGCAGATTCTCAACCTCTTTTAGTTTTTTTTTTTTTTTTTTTTGTTCAGCGAGGAGCTTGAAAATGATGGTACCATTCAATTTCTATTTCATTCAGTACTCCAGAAGATCCTGCTTAGACCCCCCCCCCCCCCCCCCCCCCCCCCCCCCCCCCCCCCCCAGCCCCTATATTGCAGCACTACCAGGCCCAGTGTGGTTTCCCTGTGTAGCAGATCCTTAATATGATTAATTACGATAGAGAAAGAAAAAAAAAAAAGGAAACAAAATACAGATAAACGGTCACTAAGAATGAAATAAATACAAAGATAGAATGATAGAAAGGCATACTAAAAAAATGAGAAAATAAGAAAGAAAGTTGGCAGAGGGCTGTTCCAGGTGTACAGCTATGGTTTGAACCCTGGGCTTGCGACTAGAAGTTTCCGGGCTTGAGCACCTGTGTGTGCAGCTTCAGCTTTGGAGGTGATTTACCTCAGGACCCATCCAGGTATGTTAGCTGATAGAAATTAAGCTACGCACATTGCCTGGAATAGGGGTTTCTTTCCTGGAAATGAATTATCATCTGAAACGAGTCGCATAATAGGGCATCAAATTGCTCTGGGTCTCATCCTAAATAGACCGTTCGTATTTACACCGTGCGTTATATTGAAGGACGTAACGTAGCATGTCCACGGTACAATAGGTAATCATTTAAATCTAACCTCCAAATATACACTGATTCTGGAGTAAAAATGGATTCTAGGAGTGGAGATTATGTGCCTCTCTCTCTCTCTCTCTCTCTCTCTCTCTCTCTCTCTCTCTCTCTCTCTCTCGCGATGGAGTACAGGGTAAAGGCCCTCTCTTGGTTTTTAAAATTTATTTTATTTTTTTATTTTTTTAAAGCACAACTGATTATTTCATGATTGGAATGTGAAAGGAAAATAATGCTCTGGTACATTCCATTGGCTGCTCTGGGACTGTGGGATGCAAAGTGCTGGATATGAGATACTCATTTAACATTCACAGAATATGACCCCATTTCAAGCCCAACAGACAGGGATGAGAACCTAAGCTTCCAATGGTGCGTTATATAATGTATGATTAAATGCCTTTTAAATGCAAGTGAATTTGAAATATTACAGAGAGATGGTGTACTGTGTACAAACAGCACTGCTCAACAGAGGTTGAAAAAGTTGGAATACACAGTACCTCTCTGTATGTTTTTTTTTTTTTGTTTGTTTGTTTGTTGTGTGTGTGTGTGTGTGTGTGTGTGTGCATGTGTTTGTGTGTGTGCACGTGCACGTGTGTGTATGTTCCACCCAAAGTCCTCAGCTGAGCACACACATAAAAATCATTGCTATCTAAGAAAGGCATAACATCATTACGTACACACACACACACACACGCACCCACACCCACACACACACACACACACATACACACACACTGAACAGAGCCCCTCGATGAGCCGGAAGGTGCTAGAAATCCTAATTGCAGTTTCCAGGTCTCAGCGGTGCTTGGCCTGAAAGTGGGGAAGATGAACCCTTTTAAAGCTGAACTCTGTCCCTCAGGCTTCGCAGTTACACCCCGTCTATCTGCTCCTCCACAGCTCCTCTCAGCCGAAACACCCCCCCCCCCCCCCCCCCCCCCCCCACCCCCCACCACCCACGAGGCCCTGGATTAAATCGATGTCCGCCCTTAACTTTAAGTTGCACGACCTCCGATGACCTGGCAATTCATTTGTGTCCACTGTAGGGTTCTTAAATTTAAAAAAAGAATTTATTTAATTATCGCAGTTTCACATGTGCACTTAACATTTTCCACTTGTGAATGAAAATTTCCACGTGCGGAAATAAAATAGGTCACACTGAGACATTTGCATTTTCATATCTTCACATGTGACTACAATTTTCATAAGTGCAAACAAAACATGTGGTTTAAAAAACATGATTTTTCCGTAATGGGTCTCTAGTCTTAGTCTCAAGAACCATATGTTCTACTATGCGGAGACCTACACTACAAGGGACATTCAATAAAATTAGAAATAATAATTTATTCTGCCAAGTGAAATGTCATTTCTTTTAAAATAACACTGTTTGACAATTTTATTTTGCGAAGCTCACCGAAAACACACTGCGAATCACTAAATAAATAAATGAGAAGAAAAAAGCAAGAACAAATAAGCATTAACTCAGAATTATACTAATATTGAGTTAAAGATGAAGACAAATGCTGGTTAACTACGAGGTGATGTCACCGCCTGGAAGATTCCATTAGCTCTCTGGAGCAGGGGCCGTGGTTTCCGAGCCGGGCAGCTCAATCGGAGCTCGGTTTGTGCCGCTGGGGACAAACGGACGAAAAATAAAAAAAATAAATAAAAAAACGTGCCTGAAAAACGAAACGTGTAATTAGCACAATCGATTCCGTGAAATGGCAACCGAGAGGAGGAAATGGACTGCGACACAATATGCCATTTTGCGCTTTGGAGGTGCTGTCAGCACATTTACTGTGTTTATTCCTAATCGGAATGATTCTTTTTTTTTTTTTTTTTTTTTTTTCCAGGTTTCTGGTTTCTTATCCTGGAAGAAGTGCAAATTTCAGTTTGAAAACAAAAGTGGCTGACCGCAGTATTTCCAGCACTGACCTAAAGCCAACCGTGTCACTAACACCTGTGGGTGTCCGACTGTGACCCAAGAAGCTATGATGGATTCTATGGTCTGGTGTCGGCTAAGGGACTGTTCTAGAACAGGGATGGGCTGTATGGTCTGGTAACTGTTAAGGGACTGTTCTAGAACAGGCATGTGCTCTATGGTCTGGTAACTGTTAAGGGACTGTTCAAGAACAGAGATGGTCTCTATGGTCTGGTATCTGCTAAGTGACTGTTGTAGTGCAGGGATGGGCCCCTCAGTATTGAATATTTGTGGCATGCACTTCAGTTAATTTATAATCTGGTGCAATCTACTATATCACTGAAGATTTCCCTGCAATAAAACCAGCTCACTGGTTGGAAACAGAAGTAGATTATTTATCAATATACTTATTTTTCCATCTCAATAAAATGCCTCCCCAGTGTTTATCCAAACACACATTTATTCACAATGAAACATAATAATATGCATCCATGTATAGCCTTTTTCTGCTCACAAAGTAGAGTGGAAAATCAAGTTTTGTTTTCAATTGTGAATCTTCAAGCACAATATCCACAACTCAAACTCAATGCTTTAATTTAGAAGAACATTTGCTATGATAAGAAATACTTGGTAGCAAAACAGCAATCTTTCCTAAGAGTAATCTTCCAAGAAGTTTTCAAAAAATTATTTTAGCTTAAAAACCCCAATTGAAACCCATTCAGTTAAGACACGTTGGCTTTGTTTTAATGTAGTGCAAAATAAAAATCAGTCCTTTGACTGGCCCATAGCTGTAAAAATGTAACCCGCGTTGACCCGTACAAACAAGCCATACAGGAACTAGACACAAGAAAGAAACGGGTACTGGCTTAATCCCCAAATGACCTAATGCACCCTTAAGCAGAACTCAGCTATTAAAACATATATCTGTGCTAAATGTAGGTGTTCCCTTGTGTTCGGCAGTTGGTAGTTTTCCATTAGGAGGCCAGAATATGATTCCGTACAGAGAACGAGTGGAACAGTTGTTATGGCTCCATTTGCAATGTGTTATTCGATAGCCTGATGCTCTCTCAGGAATTGCAAAGCCACATTTTGCCCGGAGTCTTTCATGGCAGGTCAAACTATTTACACAACCCCCCCCATCTGTGTCACCTGGAATTACGCAATGTTTAAGCCTAAGCAGTTATGGCACAGTGTTACCCAAGGAATAGGATGGCGGAGTCGGTTGTTCCATTTCATATAACAACTAAATGGCCCTTTCATAAGCACTACTTTAGACAACCATTAATGCTTATTAAGAAGAATTGTTAATAGGCATCAGGCATGTGTCGCTTGGTATATCATGGCTATGTCACTTGCTGCGTCATAACCCATCGTATGCCTATTTTTAGTGGTTGACATAAGCACATGTGAATGTCCATGCTGCATCATGAAGGAGCTATGGAATATGGATTACTGAAGTTCTCAGAAAGGACCATTAGAAAATGTTACCGAACAATTCAATGAAAGCTGTAAGGAACAACAAACTGGAATACTGTATACCTTTCACACGCGGACACACACACACACACACACACACACACACATCTTATTGAACTCCTTCTCTGTAATAGTCTTTATTGATTGCAGCTGCAGGTCCAGTGGAGTGATGCATGATGGGTAATTGCATCACCCAATCACCTACAGTTGGCAGTGTCCCCTGACTCATAACTTGTTAGAGACTACCCTGGCCAATCAGCAGCTGATGGGCAGATGACATGACCCAGGTGCACCTTGGGTAAGTGAGTAAGAGTTTAGCTCCTACTCGTCAACACTCAGTCACTTACATGAGCCAATGAAAAAGTTGTTTCTTCACCACAGAACAGGATTTAAAATGAATCATTTGTTTAAATGATTGAACTGTTTCAGTGGCTAGCCAATAGCACATGGTAGCTCCATCTATTTATGTTACCAGGAAGTCTTGGTTCTATCACAGTCATGCTTATAGGCTGTAATCTCTTATTTTAGGGCCTGGTTTACTAAGACCATTAGCACATGCAAACCTTTTACCACACACAAAAACCAGTAAGTGATTAGTCACGGTATTTGTTTTGCACCAATCACTGGCTGTGTTATTAGTTTTGCGTACGCAAGTTTTGCACAAGCTAAAGGTCTCAGTAAATCAGGCCCCTGGTGTATAATAATCTAGCCTGTATGTACACAGTAATCTCTCCTTCCTGTTTAATAACCTTAATCGTGTACGGTAATAATGCATGGTAATAAATGAATGCCCATTGTGAGCATGGTTAATTAAATTCGCAGTGTGATCAAATTAGAGGTAAGTGTCATTAAGGGGGAAGCCTACACACCACCGACAGCAATAGTTTGTGAAAATTTTGCATTGTACATCTTTCAGCAGGTGAGAATTTATGATTGTGTTCTTATTGCTGTAGCTGTGGTCAAAGTCACATTTGTAATATCAGCATTTTGCAAGATGGTACCATTTTCCTGAATGCTAAAAAGTGCCAAAATGTACTGATGAGTAATCATTTTTATACATCTCGTATTTTGTATCAGACATAGAGTAGACTGGACTTACAGTTATGAGAGAAATCTTTAGTTCATCATTGTTTCTATCTCTATCACCCGCACACACACACACACACAGCACACACAGACACACACACACACACACAGTGCAGACACACACACACAGACACACACACACACACAGTCGGTAGGTAGACTGGGCTCAGGGGAGAGCAGAGGCAGCTTGTTTTCATGTAGCACAGGCTTCTACTGTGACCTGAGAACCACTGTGCAGATGTAGCACTGCAGCACTATTGTTAGTGAGAGAGAGAGAGAGAGAGAGAGAGAGAGAGAGAGGGGGGAGAGAGAGAGAGACAGAGACAGACAAAGAGAAAGAGAGAGAGAGGGAGGGAGGCACATATTCTCTACCACAAGGAAGAGCGAAAAAATAGTCAATGTTTTTAAGGATATTTATTTTCATGGGCAAGTGTAGCGGACAGGAAGGACTAGGTTCTACCCCGCTGTGCTCTCCCATAATCCCAAAATACACCCATCTCTGTTACCCCCACCTGAACTCTGTGCCCTCTCATATATCAGCATACACCTCTTAGCTCCACCTCAACTCTGCCACCATGAAACCTTTACAGAACATTGGGTGAGGTCCCTTTTAGACTGGCTGTGCGATAACGTTTTGCTGAGAACGTTCCCCAATCAGCCTTAGACTGTTTTATCGCTCAAAGCAAGTGTTGTCGAAGCCACTTTAAAACCAGGCACACTGCATATATACTTCATAATGACGATGATGCCTAGTGTCCCCATGTAGTTGTCACTTAATCATGACAAGCACTGTGGAGCACGAGTTTCAAGTGCACTTTAAGAATTTTCTGAGTGAGAAATTCTTAAGAATTTTTTTTATAAATACATTGCAGGTCATTGATGACATTCCTGCTAAGATAAAATACCGAGAATACCATTCTGCAAATTCGGGTTCTTTTCCTATACCTTTAACAAAGCGGAGTAAAAGTGCAATGGCCTTCCTGCAATATTCCTTCAAACCCTGCGAGGTGAATTTACCCCTCTGTAGTGAACTCTCATTGGCTCGCCACCGTCTCCGATCCCCATCATGCTGATAGAATGTCACCACTTGCAATTGATTTTGAGTCGGATAAAATACAGGAACCTTCAGCCTCTACTCCGATGTCCCGCGTGCATTTCTCCAAGATGCGCGTTCTTACGGTATCTGCCTGTTTGTGTTTAGCCGTGAGCCTTTTTTTTACAAGGATGCTTACATATTAAACATCTATCCAGCTAAAAAAAAAGTGCCTTCTGTGTTGAGTACCTTTCCCATTGGTATGAAAGTACTTTAAAATCCACACAGGCATTCACAACAATAATGTACTATTTTCAAGTTCACGTTCTATCATGTTACGGTGCACACCAGTTATTGGTTTAGAAATTATCATGATATTCCTCACCGGTGCGCTAATATATCCAAAGGACACCCCTCCAAGAGAGTTGAGTAAAGTGCACTGCGTTGCCAGAAAAGGCCGTCGCTAAGGTGCGAGCGCACTTTGCAGTTATCTGTCTCATTATTTATTCATTATTTCTGATGGCCTTGGCAGAGAGCAGTATTACACAATATCAACGTCTGGGGAAATAAAAAAAAACATATAAAAAAGCATAGAGGGGACGGACTCTGGGGGCGAGGCTGGATCACACAGCTGTGTTGTTTTAAGGGAAGGAAGGTCAGGACTTACATGGCTGAGATGCATCTGTGCTTTGGGTTGGAGTGTGGGGGGGGGGGGGGTGATGAGGGGTGGGGTGGGGTGGTTGGTTCTCTGTCTTTGTACTTCAGATGATGTCAATTTGGCATCATGCACAACATAAAAGATATGTGAGGTAGAGAGAGAGGTAGAGAGAGAAAGGGAGAGAGGGAGAGGGAGGGAGAGGGAGGGAGGGAGGGAGGGATAGAGAGAGGATAAATCCTGCTTATTGAATAAAATATCAATGCGCAGTTTATTCTTATGATCCGTCAACAGAAGCAGGCTTTTTTGCAGATATGCTGAGTACTCATAAGCTCACGGTGGGTAAGTAGGGTATTTGCTCAATTGGCTGTGAATTATTATTATATTTATCTCTTTTTATGTCTGCGGCGTAAACTTTTGCTTCACTTCTGCTTCAATTTCACAACATCAAAGAGAAACAAGAGCGGTGTCAAAGAAAGGCTCACACACACACGCACACACACACACGCACACAGGCACAGATACACACGCACATGCACACACACATACACACACACGCGCACACGCACACACACACACGCACACATACGCACACACACACAGAATGATTAATTAAATGCTCTGTAACTGCTCAATGTAGTCTTGAGGATCATAAGTGCTTTTCATGCTCTTGTGTGAGAAAAGGCTGTGTGTGAAGTCTCAAGCCAGTATTCATAATTTCAATGGAACACTCCGTCTTTGCAATGATACACTGCCCAAATGTGCATCTATCATAAATCCATTTTATTCACCCCGGCCACAATGCGGGGATATTGAAGTTTGCAAGGACACTCTGATCTGGTCCAAAACTTTCAAAATAATATACTTTGAACTGAAAGCCACATTTCAGGTTACGGTAGCTTTGGATTAGCTTCCAAGCACATGACATGTGTCTCATTGCTACTGACGGCTGCATTGTGTTATTTCCCTTCTGGATGGGGATTGTTCTGTGAACAGTACCTTTGCAAACAGTACTAAATGTCTAGCTACAGAACATGTACCTTAAAAAGGTAATGCATAGCAAATGCATCAAGTACTTTATTTCCCAAGTAATCTAACATAAAAAATTAATACATTTTCAATATTGAGGGAATACTTATAACTGCAATAGAGTGGAAGGATTAATTTGGAACTGTTAGAGTGTAGAGCCTCACAATTCAGTTCTACACACACACACACACACACACACACACACATCTACACGCACACACACACACACCCTCTCATACAGATACTCACACAGACACACGCCTCTTTGAGTCGGGCTCATCCATCAGACGAACCTGTCAGTCTGATGAAACCTCTAATGGACCCAATTTCGTGGCGACCCTGGCCCTAAAAGAGCACAGCCTGCCCGTCCCATTCATTTCCCCAGGGCCAGAGCCCTGGTTAACAGAAGACCCTTTTATGAAGGAAAAAAATATGAGGGAAAATATAACGTTATATATATATATATATATATATATATATATATATATATATATATATATATATATTGCGTAAGGAAAAACACAAAAGCAAAAACATTTTCTTTTTTCCTGTCCTCACTGTCCATCATGTATCATTCAGCAGAGTGAACTTAAAAGCTGGCTTTGTCACGCAGATCCGGTGGTCCGGATTCAAGCCATTTTAACCCGGCTAAAAACTTTATACAAGGTGGCAGCTTTGGAATACAGATACCTTTCCCGTGTGTGGCACAATGGCCTTAGTTCATATTTAATGCATTTCTTTCAGGAGAGAAAGCGTGCTCATATGTTTAATGCAGAAGACTGAGCCGTGTTCTAAACCCAAGCACAGACCTCTAACTCAACTGTGCCACATCCATTAAGAAATAGAGCAAATATATATTTTTAAAAATACATTGTGTACTCCTTTCTGAGGAGACCCCACCTCCCCCCCAACACCACCACCACCACCACAAACCCCCCATAATGCAGTTTTCCGTACTGTCTGGTTACAAATAGCCCTTAGCTGATGACCCTTGACCCTTGATGGAGGCTAGCCCCAGGCTGGCTGTGTAATGCTGTTGGAGCCTGTCACCCCCAAACTCGAGCCGGAGCATCTATGAATGCCAGCCCCCCCCCCCCACCCCCAAAGTACCCCCAGATGAGATGGTATGGTGTGTGTGCATATGAGTGTGTGTCTGTGTGTGAGTTTGCCTCATTAATGCTGCTCCAGGGGAAATCAATCAAACAGGATTGGCTGGGGGAGACAAACAAATATGCAAATGTGAATGATTTCAGGTAAACACAAAAAGGACAGGCACTGTTGACCGAGATGACATCAGCTGCTCCTGCTGTGCCCTCTAACTCTGTCTGAGCAACAGTGAGCGAGAGAGCGCATGAGGGCATGTATGAGTTCATAAGAAGGAGTGAGAGTAACGATGCGTAACACTGTATGTGTGAGTTGTTTAAGAGTGAGAGACACTTCTGTTTCTAGGGTTACTTCCTCAAGTCATACCTTAAGGAAGTAACCCTAGAACCCTAAAACCCTAAAAAAAAAACCTTGGAATAGTAACACACACTTGAGCGCTCAACCGTATTCATATGCACTGAAAGAAAAGAATACAGCTCACCTCACAGCCATAGGCGGTGTTGAGAATGACTGCATCGAAACTGCACTGCAGTGAACAGAGGTCTAGCCTGTAGCACCGCCTGGAGCATCCTTTAGCTACCGTGAGCCTCTGACAGAGCGTCAGTAGTGCCATTATTGCATCAGCCAGGTTCACCGGTCATGTGACCTCTGAGACTGCCAGTTTCACCAAGTGCCTGTGCATTAACAGCAATGATTAAAAAAAAAGGTCGTGTGACCCCGACGTCATTCAGAATGCTTACAAGGAAGTGCCCATGGCAAGGTTCAACTTTGACCTTTGAATGCATCACTTATTCTTTTTTTTATGACCAACTATTTTTTTTATTAGTAACACCTCACTTATTCTGGCTTTTTATTTTGGACTAGCAAGCGGATGACTGTTATACATTGGTGGTGCTTTTCCTTCACTGTAAAGCACTTTGAAATTATGAGATACATAAAAACAAAATCAGAGTTTGGGGCAGTCAGAAAGACTGTTTAAATTTATTGATACGTATCCATCAGGATGTGAAGGCAATTTAACCAAACACTAACACAACTGTTCTACAATTAATGTACGTACTGCCCCTTTAATTTGTGAATTTATGACTAGCAAGGAGCTGCTTGCCAGGGCTGTGAGCAGGAGCAGCAGTTTTAGCAGTGGTCCAGGATTAACGCGGTGTCAGGCACAGGGCTCTCTAGGCAGCGGGCGCAATGACAAGCACAAGATGGGCTGAGTGACCTGCTCTCATCATTAAAACCCATTCGGTTTCAGACGCCGTGCGGTGTAAAGGCAGTCCAATGAGAGTTAATCACAGGCCTCCAACACAACGCCGCATTCATTTCCCCTTTAAAAAAAAACGTGAAGTAGAAAAAAAAAAAGATGAGAAGAAAAAAACGACAGCCCATTTTTCTCTTTTCCAATAAAGCGAGAGCATAAATGACTAAGGTCCTCCATCTGGTGGGGGGGGGGGGGGGGGGGGGTCTTAAACAGTTGTTAGAGCTGCTTTCCACCTGACGGAACAGAAGCGGCACGCGGGCAGTCACGCGTTGCCGTGGCAATACGGGCCCTTAAATGGTCGTCATATTTCATCAGAATGCGCTCTGCCTCCCATCGCCTATTCGGGGGAGGGCATCGCCACCCCAAACCACCCCCCCCCCCCCCCCCCACCTTTGTCATTCGGCTGTCACCTGTCCCGCCCGGGTAAGAGGCAGGAGGTGCTCTGTGCTCCCCCGAGCGATCGCTAGCAATAAACATAATGGCTTCAGTTAGACTCGTCGGAGAGCAGAGGACGGGTCACGGTGTTCCCCCCCGCTACTGCAGAAGACGCCCTTGTCCCGGGCGGATGAGGGATCGCCGGGGCGCTGTTCGTGTTACTCACCCGCGCCGAACAAGCCGCCATCTGGACCTGGTTTTGCACGGGTCGCTTTTTAAAAAAAAAAAAATTTTTAATGCGTTTTTAAAAATCATCTGAAACTTTATTTCCCTCTGCACTCAATAAGGTGATTTTGACCTGGTTTGCCCTTCTAACTCTATGTGGAGGCACACAGCAGAGGCACGCTGGATGGCACTGTTTGAATGGCACAAGTCTGCCGTCAAGACTAAATTCTCAAGACCTATAAATGTGTGTGAAGTATTCATGGCACACGCATAATGTACATAAAAGTGTATAAACAAATAATGCCGTTTGATTATAATCTACTTACGTTATGCTTTTACTGTTTCTTCACAAAATTGACATCAGTTAGTGATAAGATCATTCCGCACAGCTCATCTCAAACTTGTTTGCCACCAATGGGGGAAAAAAAAATGCTCGTATATCGAGAACCTAAAAATTCAACAAGGGTTTCCAAGGAAAGATTACTTTTCACTTTGAAGATTCACTTCTGCCAAATAAAGTGTAATGTAATGTCTTTGGATCCCCAAAATTAGATTTCCTCTCCCCTCCACATGCGTAGATTCTTTCTAGATTCGGTCTCGTGCTCCCTGGGATCCTCGATGACGGCACCGCGTCGGCGCCCGGGGCTAAACTTTTCCCCACCGGCGGTCCCACTTCACGGGTCACAGAAGACTTGCGATGTCAATCCCATGGTGTCTCTTACACACCCGCAGGGCGAACACCTTCTGCACCCAATCAGCCAGAAATAAACCCACTCAGCTCAACCTCGTGCTCGTGTTAGTGGTTAGAAAAGAGCTGGGAAGCTCACCGGATTAAGGGCTGTAGAATCTCTCTCTCTCTCTCCCCCAACTGTTCTTGATCTATTTCTCTCTCTCTCTCTCTCTCTCTCTCTCTCTCTCTCTCTCTCTCTCTCTCTCTCTCTCTCTCTCTCTCTCTCTCTCTCTCTCTCTCTCCCCCCTGACAGTTCTTTATCTCTCTCTCTCTCTCTCTCTCTCCCCCCCAACCGTTCTTTATCTATCTCTCTCTCTCTCATACTGAGGTGATGGGGTATTTGAGAGCTCCTTTATTCGGTTTTCATATACCAAAGCACATACATTGATGTTTTTATTATTATTATTATTTTATTATTTTTTTTTTATGAATGTGAGCTCAAGGTAGCCAAAGAGCTATTTTTTTGTGGCAGGGATTATCTGCTTTTGTGACATCACCCCGCCCGACAGGCCTGATAGCCACAGCATTGTTTTGTGTGCCGCTGTGCACTAAATGGTATCTCCTGAAATGCATCGATCTGTTGCTTTAGTCTGTTAACCATCACATGACCGTATAGCAACATGGAGTTGGTAGCCATTTGCAAAAGGTCGCAAGAATTAACCAATGTAGTTGTTAACATGAATTAATGATGTACAAATGCATTAATTAAGCATGAAATTTAGTTCGTAGTTAACAAATACATGAACTAATGTATTAGATACATAACTGTTCATGCATTAGCAAAACATAGGATAAACTTATAATTAGTCTACCATGAACACATACATGGGCTGTTTGTTGCTGCCAGAGACTGTTTACTGACTGGCCAAAAAACGTAGACAGTGATGAGAGATTCCACAATGTCCCATTGGTTAAGCTTTTCATTTTTTTTTTCTCTCAGACGGACCAATCAGCCCCCCCCATCATGAAGACAGCCTTTCTACTTTACCTCCGGCCAAAGATCACGAATGTCACACGCACAAGGGTAGGGTGGGTGTGCTGGAATTCCAAGACTTCACCTCACAAAATGGCCGTTTCCACTTCTTCATTAATTGTGTCCCCCCCCCCCCCCCCCTTTCGCCGGCAAATATTTCTGTCTGACGGTGCTGAGTCTTCAAGGCCTTGTATTTCCTTGTTAATTTACAGAATCGATGCCTTTAAATCAATTATTCAAAAGGCCACGCACAAAGGCATCTTGCGGGGAGCGCTCGCCTGAATGCAAGTGCAATTTTAGCTGCCACGGGTGACTGACACATCCCACGGAGTGCCGAAGGATGAAGTTACCAAAGCACTTTGTAGCCAGGCATTCATTTTTCATTTTTTATTTTTATTTTGTCTGAGCACCCTGTGAATTTGCAGAGCTGCCACTCTTTTTCCAGCTAAGTCACTGGAAACTAATGGCTCACCCCAGACCTGGGTCAAATATGAATTTGTTTTGGATTCAAATGCTTTTCTACGCTTTACTGATCTTGTCTGGTGTATTTGGAACCGATGGAATACTGTCAAAAAGTGCAAAACCCCGCCTTCTGGTCATTGGCAGGCTGAATTACACCAGGCAAGATCAACGGAGCACAGAAAAGTATTGCGTCCAAAACAAATACGTATTTGACCCAGGTCTGACGCTGTATCTCCTGTGGTTTGCGAGAGCTCGAGGAACACTTTTTATCGTTTCGGTATCCCTGCACGGTGCCCACATATTCTAAGCTGAAATGTTTAAATTATTTGTTTCCTGCGTTTCGAAAAGGCCGCGACCTTCCTGCCCGCTTTATTTTGGGAGCGCGAGCTTGGGATGAGCAAGCTGCCAAAATATTGACCTGTGTGGCGGGAGATTTGTGTTTTGTGTCTGTCCCATTAAGGCCTGTACTGTGTTAAATTTTAATGCCCGCATGCTCTTTGGGGCATGTTTTGGCCTGGTTTGAACGAGGAAGCCTCACTTGAGCAGGGCACACGATTCGGGGTTACGCGCCGCATCCGTCATTCTGAGTGGGAGCTATAAAATCAGACAAATAACGAAATAAATACTGCTCATCTCAAACAAAAAAGAAAAAAAAAAAGTTTTATCTAGATAGAACAGGAGGGCTCTGAAGGTTTATGATGTTATTTTAGACTCGCTTAATATCCAAATTAATAAGTAATTCTCAAAGTCCTTAAGCAACAGCAGCTCTAATTACTTGAAAATCATTGAAATTGATATAAAACTGCTTCAGATAAAATGCACTGGATCCCTAGGAAACACAAGAGTAGTTAATGCTAATTAAAGCCTAATTTAGGGAATTTTCAGAAAGGATAATCTATCCGTGCCTCCATTCAGAGTGTCCATACTCTTTCTCTCAAATTATAATTTTAATTTTGTTTTATTCATATGACATGAAGATTTGCGTTGCATAAACATGCATTATGAACTATCTCCCCTCCCTCCAAAAAAAACAAAAAAAAAAAACAAGTAACCTTGTGAAAATCTGATATCGCAGTTCAAGAATTAATGCACACATGTTCTCTCTCTGTGCCCTCTCTCTCTCATCACCTTTATTCTGCATGCTCGGTGCCCCAATGGTTCTCTAAATGCCCGCTATGTCATGGCATATAAATGAGCCGCTGGTAATCACGCGCCTACCTGTTGGTCGTTCCCTTGTCCCATGTGTGCTGTTATCTTTCCTCCTCGGTCCTTTCTCCAGCTGTGAGTCCTTTTTTGCTCCCTGAAAGACAAGCAGAGTACGCTTGCTACAGCCAGACCCTCTCACCATCCCTGACCATCAGAGAATCTCAGTATGGCATGCATGCATGCAGTGCCAGATTGGTAACCAAATGTTCAATCCCCCCCCGCCAACCCTCTTAGAAAGCAGCTAGCCAACTTGCTTACTGGTCATGATGCAATTACTGTAGCATAAGCGTACTGCCATGTCTGGATTGCGTGTGACAGCGCGGATTTGCTGCTCGAAATACATATGCACCTGGCCGAATGAGTGGCAGCCGATGTTTTGAAAGAAAGGAAAAATAAAGAGATAAAGAAGAAGAAGGGAAGCGTGGCCGGTTTAAATGTAACGAAACTCCGCTCGGTTAGGCGCTGGCCTCGCGTTCGACCCGTCTCGCACTGCCAGAAGAGTTTCAAGATTTTGAAATTCACCCGCGTGCTCAGAGTCCTGCCCAAATGGGGGGGGGACGGCCCCACCGGTGCATGGCTGCAGGGCTTCGTTTGGGGAGCTGCCTCCCCCCCCCCCCCCCCCCCCCCCCCTTGCCTAATGTGAGGACTGTTGGATGTGAAAAACCAGTGGCTCAGCTCCATTCCTGGAGGGCATGATGGACTATCTCCCTCTCTCTCTCTGTCTAACTTTTTCTCTTTCTCTCTCTCTCTGTCTAACTTCATCTCTCTCTCTAAAAAAATAATTTATTTATGGGATGAGCTTATTATCCTGGCTGGTGTGCAAAGGCAGTACTGATGAAAGCTCAGGTGTGCCCTGTGATTTTTATTTTTTTTTATTTTTTTTTTTGTTTTTTTTTTGATCTTCTGGGGAATGAGAGGGAGAGTCCATAAGCAATGGGCACTGTGTTTTATCACCATGGAAACCGATTTTACAAATCCCAGGTCATGAAACTGGTCTTGACGATGGCGCTTCAACAAAAAGCATGGAGTAATGTAATATATACATAGATTTAAAAAAAAAAACAAAAAAACAAAAAAAACACTTTAATCCAACTGTGCTTTCTTTTTTTTCCTTCGTCTTTTTTCCACTGGCCTTTTTTTTTGTGTGTGTGTGTGCCCCACCCCGCGTGTACATCTGTTTTGTCCTACATGCATGTACTGTATGTACATACAGCAAGGCCAGAGAGTGTGTGTGATCGCAGCAGGTCGAGTGTCTGAACTTTGAAGAGCGAAATGAAGCAAACATTGTACTACTCCACATGCGCAAACATTGTACTGCTCCACACGCTCCCGGTCACACTGCGAGCGCATGGTCTTTGGAGATACTGCGAATGTGTGACGAAGCGTGCGGAAAAATGTAACGCAACGCAACGAATTTATGCTTTTACCGTACCCCCAATCCCCAGCACCCTCCTCTGAACCATGCTCTCTGTGAATAACCCTGTATAATAAACGCACCTGTTTACAGCAGGTCCTGCTCTTCCCTCGCGCTGACGTTTTAAAGCCCGGCGCCGATGTTTATAGGGCCCCCAGCTCTCTCAGACGTGTAATTGTTCAGCGATCGCCCAGCCAACATGTGTACAAACTGAATTATGGAGGGCAGCATCGATTTCCCATTGCATTTGCATATGCAGCACTACATCACCCATGCCAGATCACTAGACCCGTGTCACATTTATTTATGGGTTAGTACACAGATGCCTTACAAATGGAATGGCAGGTTTATGCTCTTCCTCTTCTTCTTTTATTATTATTATTATTATTATTATTATTATTATTATTATTATTATTATTATTATAATAATAATATTACTTTTTTTTTTTCTCTTTTCATTTTTTCTGCAAATAATGTTTTACAAACGTTGTTGTAAAACTCAATAGCACAAACGTTAAATATGTGACGTTCGCACCGTCGGTCGAAAAACCGAGTTCGACCGTCGAACCGCGGCCGCGCCTGCCCCGCGGCCATAGCCGCGGCAACACGGGCCGTCTGCGGCTAAACGGAGAGGACAGGCCCGCCAGGCCAACGTGAGTCCCGTCAGTTTCACTCGCGCTCGGCTCCTCCACCTGAAATGATGTTTCGAGACGCGCGAGGCGAGCGTGAGCAAAACGGAAAAAAATCTCCGACGTATTATTGGGCGAGAACCTTGGGGGCGCATATTGAGACGCTGACAGTGATGAATTCAGCTGTCGGCGGAAGTGACACGCGAGCCTAAATTACTTTATTTTCATACCACTTTCGCTCCTTTTCAAGGCTGATGTTCTTGATCACAGCGACGACGGCGAGACTCCAGGAACTTCATGTTTCACGTCCGTGCGCCCGTGACCTGGCCTTTGCATAGATTATAAAGATAATCTGGTAAAGATTTGAAGATTTCCTTGAGTTGTAAATTGCATTTTCTTACTTGCAGTACATTTATTATTATTATTATTATTATTATTATTATTATTATTATTATTATTATTATTATTATTATTATTATTATATTATTTATCCATTTTATTATTTATTATTTATTTTTTATTTTTTTGGTTCTTGGAAACTTAATTTTATTTTAACTTAATTTTGATACATTTCACAGTGAATAATTACATCAGCCTTTCCTAAGGACACATCAGTGTGAAATGAATTTTTGAGGACAGCGATTAGTTGAACACAGCAGCTCACGCCTGGCCTACAGGCTGTGTACAGGTGAGTGCAGACCGATAAGGAATGGACAGTGATCTTCCCCGATCTCCAGCCAAAAACAGAGGTGCGGTCCCAGTAGTTCTGGTGAACTGTGTCATTTCATCATCAAGACACCCCATTTGCTGCTGTTCAACTTTGACCCTTTGGCTCTTGGTGATTGGGTCAAACACTTGAATTGACAGCTGCAGGTATGTAGGTATGTTCCCCAAAAAATCCCTGTCTCATAGCAACAACACCAGTGGAACATCTGCCTTCATCATTGGCCCTGCACCACTCAGCCTTTGTCATGGGCCATCATCATCATCATCATCACCACCACTATAACCTCACAAAATCCTCAGCCTCAAGTCCCAGGTATTAATGAAACCTGCACTTTAAGAGACATTCAATGCAAATAAAACAATATATTTGAACAAAAAAAAAAAAAATGTACACTGAAATATAGTTGCATTATGTCAATAAAAATTAAAAGAAGCCTTTTTTTTATTCTACCAAATGCTTGAGGGCTCTGCAATAGACAACGTAAGGACAAAGGGGGCCAATTTCATTTCAGGAGAGAGCAGTTAAATTCTTTAGTGTTCTTAGGACAAGTGCAAGCTGATCACATGCATGCATAATGTATCAGACAGGCAGATAAATGGTGTCAAACAGTCCAACGCGTTCAATTTATTCAGTAAATTCCATTAGCCAAGACAAGGTCAAAGACTTGAATCAAGGAATCTCTTTAATCCTGCTACCCTCCCGCTAAATAGCTCCTCACCTTGCGGTTTTTTTCTTCCTCCTTCCATTAACTTTTTGAGGCAAATTTCACACATTTCAATGTAATTTCATGTTTCCCCTTCTCACAATATTTCAAGTTGAAACGAAAGCAACGAAATGCTGAATAGCAGGCGCTATTACACAGTAAATCAATATTGTTGTGAACGTGTTTATCTGGACTGAGGGTCTGAAATGCTATTTATAAAAAAAAAACTATGAAGATAAAAGGAATTACCCTCGCACCAAATTGCCATCTTAGAATTCGGCAAAGTGCCCGGCTGCTTCTGACCGGTTCTGCGCTGTAGGGCCGTAGGACAATTACCCTTAAACGCTAGTTTACTTTGATAGGGGGAACGAGCATCTACAAATGTACTCAATCTAAAATCAAAATGACTGACTGACCCTTTTTTTTAAGAGCTGTTAGCAGGGAAGGATGGAGAAGCTGTGCTTTGAATCCTGACTGCTCATTGTTGGCTGGGGTTTGTGAAATGTGTAGTGCGTTTGGTTTAACTAAAAGCGCTACACCTTGTTTTATGGCAATCGTTAAATTCCTTGCCCCATCAAGCCAAATTAACTCCCAATCGCACTATTTCTTCTTCTTCTTCTTCTTCTTCTTCTTCTTCTTCTTCTTTCTTCTTCTTCTTCTTCTTCTTCTCTTCCTTCTTCTTCTTCTTTTCTCCCCTCAATAATAATAATAATAATCGTAAAAATACCCCCAATAATAAAATAATAAACGTATTCACTTATTCTAGAGCCCCCTGCTTCCCCGTTATCAATCGACGGCCTTTGACGGCGGCGAAAGCAGACTTAGCGGGTTCGGAGGGAGGAGCCGCCCCGCGACGTGCACAGTTTGCCGCACCTCCATCCCGCCCGGCGTCCTTCGACGGGCCAGATGCCGCCGTTCCCCGGGAAGCCGAGGAAGCTCGGAGGGGGGGGCTTGAGCGCACTCGCGTATTTATCACGTTCCCCGTCCCCGCTAAAAGGGGTAAAACAGCGTGCGGGGTTAGCAACACATCGCTCTAAATGCGTTGCCAGAAAGATTCATAATCCTCATGCAAATGAGGGGCTGTTGATGCGGCTTTACCGTTGCGGGCAACTGCGCGCGCTATTAATTTGTCGTCTTCGGGAATAGATGGTGGCGAGTTTATATACGGCCCCAGTCGAGAGTTATCACACGCATTGTAAAGAACCGTCCGACGGTTATCGCAGGCACCAGTCTTACAGTAATTTCGGTTTGTATCTGCGTTTTAATCAATGGAGTTTGTATTAGTGGTCCTGGCAGGGAAATTCATTAAGGTTATAAATACGGATGAGTATAGTTTCTTCTGCAAATTTGTTCCCCGCAAGCACAACATGCTGCTGCCATGTTTTGCTTTGTGTTAAGGTCAGTATGAAAAACGATGCTAGAGAAAGGGTTTTAATCTTACCCTTTTTTTTCTTACCATCCCAAAATCACATTCATTACAACACGTGTTGTAAATAGGTTCAGATGACTCTTACCTGTATTTTCCTGAAGAAAAACAGACAGGAATATCCATTTTATATTAATTTATGTCTGCATTTACCATTGGGGTGGGAGTTTCATCTGGGCTCTAAGAGCATAACTTAGGGGTGTCCAATCTTAACCAAAAACAGCTGGTGTGGGTGCAGGTTTTTTGTTTTAGCCCAGTATGAGGAGTGCTGGGCCAAAACAAAAACCTGAACCCACGCTGATCACAAGATCGGACACCCCGAGTTTTCGAGTATGAATCCAATATGCCTCTTTGGAGCCGCATGTAAAATTTTCAGTATACAGGGCGTACCAGGTTCTCACACGCCAGCGGGACACCCCTGAGAGGGGGGTGCGTCAGTGCCGGGGAACACCATTGGTTGCCGCATGGAGAGAGAGAGAGAGAGAGAGAGAGAGCGCACCCACACAAAACATGAAATAAAATAAACGAACACCTTCACCCTTCCCCTTCACAGGTTCCGGTCAAAAACAGTTAACTAAAACAACAAAATAAAAAAATAACGAAGACAAAGACCAATCCGCTTCAATCGCCAAACTGAACGCCACACAGGTGTAATGGATACACCTCTGGGTGACATAGCAGCCTTATCAATACCCAGAAATCAGTGGGAGGAAACATAACCGCGGTTAGCTTCTGCTCGTGCAACCTGTGTCTGTGTGGGCTGTGATTAAAAATAAATAAATAAATAATTGAATGCGTGATGAGTGGCAGAGTGCCGTGCTGTCAGTGGAGTCTCCCTCTTAGCAGGGAGTCCTGTTCAACACCGGTTCTGAACAAATAAATTTATGTACACCCCAGCCCCCAACCCCTTTGCATTCAGTAAAAAAAAAAAAAAAAATGATTTGATGATGTAGATGTCATCTGTTGAAAAGATCCAAGTTAAATGGAGTGTGTTAAAAATATATATATTGTATTGCTTTATGCAAATGTCACGCAATTTTACATTAGGGCGCATCAAAAAGAGGTATGCTAACATTTAATTTCATATATAGATATGCATCTTCCATATGTGCACATCTGTGAACGTGCGTGTCTAAAGCTGTAGTGATAATGACCTCTATAAATGAATTGACTGCCTGCAGGGCAATTGGAGCTTGAGTTCCTTCTCTTGTTTTGAAGGCCTGCTTTGACAAATCTCATTACGCAGAATGCAAATACATCCATCCATCCATTCATTATCTATAACCACTCATCCTGAGCAGGTTCGTGGGGTGGGGGGTGCTGGAGCCTATCCCAGCATGCATTGGGCAAGAGGCAGGCATGCACCCTGAACAGGTTGCCAATTTGTCACAGGGCACACACATCACTCGCTCACCATTTACTCACACACTTGTACCTATGGGCACATATGTGAAGGTGAAGAAGAAGAAGAAGAACAAGAAGAAGAACAAGAATACAACAACGATAACGACACAGTCATGCCTTCACATCACAAGTGCCTGAAAGGCGTTATCTGTCTGCTGCGTTGGTACAGGCTGCCATTTGCAACAAAAAAAAAAAAATATATAAAACGTCATCGCCATGGAACTGCAAGCAGCAAAATGACTCAAATCCATAGGTGTGAATTCCCCTGTGAAGAGCGGGCTTTACATAGAAAGGGAATCCATGCAGGCGGCGACCTCTGACCGAGGAAATGAAGCAATCCCCGAATAAGCTCAGACAGGGTTTATCTGTGTCCAGGTCACTATCTATTAAATAAAGATGAGATGATGATCAATTCCAATTATTATCCATAAAAAAAAAAAAAAAAAGAGTTTTTTGAAAAAACAGAAGTATTATATCATGTGAAGCTGCCGTTAAAAACAGCAGCCCTGCTCCATTTCACTTCACACTCCTCATGAAATTTTAATTAAGACATTAAAAATATCCATCCAGAAAGGTTTTTCTTCATAGAAAGGTTTTTCAATTTTTTTTTTTTTTTTTTTTTCATTTTTTATTGTGGGTTAATTACACACAGAGATGGGTTAGAGAGAAGAATAGTTTTTACATGGTCTGGTACAGTTTCTGCTCATTAGAAATTGATTTGAAATACAGCATCAGATGAGATATGTATGCATAAAAGGAATCGTGATACTTCATAATCCGTTGGCCTTGTATCAGTGAATCAGTTGGTTAATGCGTAAGGACTGCATGTAAAAACTTCATAACAGAGTCCTGGATCCAAACAGAAACTGTCACACGCTCTTACACACGCATTCACTCTTGCACAAGCACACACTCAAACAAAAGCAAATGTGCTTAAACCTACACTCTTACACACACGCATACAACCTTGCGCACAAAATGCTTTTGCACAAGAACATAATCTCATGTGTCACATTTAAAAATAATAATAATAATAAATACATAAATAAACACCTTACTACTCCACAGGTGACACTTCAACGCTAGTTAAAGTCACATGTTATATATGCATAGACCCAGCTAGGGTACCCTGAAACACCCATGTACCTTAGGGATACTTCCCTTGAACAATATTCCATAAAGCCCATATTACATTACATTGCAGCATATGACGAATTCCATGACAATACACTTTCCAAAAGTATGTGGACACCTCTTCTCATTAGTGGTTTCAGCTATTTAAGCCACACCCATTGCTAACAGATGCATAAAATCAATCATACAACCACGCATTGACAAATAGTAGGATGGGTCATACTGAAGAGCTCAGTGACACTGTCATAGGATGCCGCCTTTCCAACAAGCCAGTTCATCAAATTCCTGCCCTGCTAGAGCTGACCCAGTCAACTGCAAGTGCTGTTATTGTGAAGCGGAAGGGCACAGGAGCAACAACGCCCTCCCAGAAGAGCGGAGGCTGTTATAGCAGCAAAGGGGTATACAACTCCATATCACTGCCATGGTCTTAGAATGAGATGTTCCACAAGTACATACTGTATGCGTGATGTTCAGTTGTCCACATACATCTGGAAATGGAGAGTATAAGATTCGAGAACACATAAGATTTTAAATAATTGGATGAACTTCACACCTGCATATCTTGTGACCGTGTTCTGACATTGATAATGAGCCGCCATGACTCACAAAGACTGTTGTTATGTTATGCTTATGTAGACCACAAAGCAGCTCACTGAATGTGCTGCCTCTGCTTCCTCACCCCACAACCCCAGCAGCCAGTTAATGGCCCCCGCACGTGGGCTTCTCCCAGGTGCATGATGGGAAACGAACACCGACAGCCTGAGAGTCGTCCCCGCTCCGCAGCCGTGACCCAGCGGAGCACCCGTCACCACAGCAATGGCTGAGTGCTTGAAGGGCACCGTCAGGACTGCCAAGGGGGCATAGCCAGTGGGGGCTGGACTGGGGCCCCATTTAAAGGTTGCAGGTTTAAATCCCAGGTCAGATCAAAGGGAGTAAAGATCACACTCTACAAATGCGTTTGTGTTTATGTGCTATAAATGTCAACTTTGTAAGAATGTAAACAACAACAACAACAATAATAATAATAATAATAATAATAATAATAATAATAATAATAATAATAATATTGTCCAGTTAAGAAAATGTGGTATGCTGCTTTGAAATGTGACAGAGAACTGACAAATCAGATATGGTCTGTGAATAAGAATGAAGAATTTCTTAGAGCAATCTGTTACATGTTTTTATTTATGTATGTTATCATCTGTGCTGCTGTCAGTAAGCATTACAAAGATGAGATCTGGCACCCAATCACCCAGCAGTTCATTATGATTAACATTCCACAACAAAAGAGTGGAATGTTTCTGTACAAATAAGCGTTCTCCATGCAAAATAAAAAAGGTAAATTGATGGTTCCTCTGACAATTTCCACGAACATGAACACGGTTACTGATGCTCTGTGGAGTTTCCACCTACTTGGTCACACGTGATGAATTTTCTCATTACTCAAAACGCATTTACAAGTCAAAACTAATGCATTATGTCTGGAGGTGTCTCAGAGTATGCAGATCATACACCACAATGTTCCTGTATTCCAGGGCTCCTCACACATGCATACATCCACACACACGTACACATGTGCACACGCATGCATGCATCCACACACATGTACACATGTGCACACGCATGCATGCATCCACACACACGTACACATGTGCACACGCATGCATGCATGCACACACACATGCACACAGATACATGCACATACACATGCACACACGCGTGCATGCAATCGCACATATGCACACACATGCATGCACACATGCACACACACCCAGGCATTCACGTTTTTGTTGCAACCTATAGTAAATTTTAATCTCTTGCTCTCTCTCTCTCTTTCATGCACACACAGGCACACATGAATGCATGAACACATGCATGTAAAATAATGCATACATGTACACGCACCAACACACACACACACACACACACACACGGACATCCACTCACGAACACACACACACACACACACACACACACACACACGGACATCCACTCACGAACACACACACACACGCACACACACACACCTACACACACAGACATATACACATGAATATTGACCGCTCGACTAATATCAGTTCTGCAAAGCAGAACGTGGAGGGGTAAAATCCTAAAAGCTCTCCGATGTGGAACAGCGCGGTTTGGCCAAAAAAAGGCGTCCCCCTGCTGTCCAGGGGTCCGCAAGTTAACATATTATCCCAGGCAGGCTTCCCAGTGTACCATTAGGCCAGAACTTTGATTTAATCCAAACCCTCGAGCATGCATAAATTTACCGCATGACGCTCCTTCATTTTCACCCGCCTTTGACGCCGGGTCTTCAAAGCTATTAAATCATCAGGCAGTAGTGACATTTAGAGAATGTGAAAGCAGGACATTTATCCAGGGCAAGTAGACAACTAAGGCCAAGGTTTTGATTAATACTTGAAACTGACTGATTGACAGCTGCATATTATCCTTTTAATATAAGTTTCTCTTATGCAATATTAATGATGAACTAAAGTAGAATGAAATATTACACATAATTCATTCTAAATTGAATTCCAGATATCTGTATGCAGACCTTTTTGGTTTAAATCCAGTTGCAACACTCTGAAAAAATGATTGTTAAAAAATAAAAAAAAATAAAAATAAAAAAGTGTCATTTTTAACACACCTCCATGTCACAACTTAAAGTTAAGGACAAGTTACGAAGCAAATTTAGTGCCTATGTGATTTACAGCTCACTTTGCTACTGTGTTTGATCTGATAAACGACTAATATATTTCAATAATTGTGTACCTGATATAATCCCATAGCTTTGCACGTGCGAGACTGCACAACACTTCATATGTGAATTCATGGAATCTATTTGTAAGGAGTTGCTCGTTATTAATAGCAATTTTAGGAATCAGAGAACACATAATTTTGAATAGCTGTGCGTGGGGGGGAAAGGGTCGTCCCTCGGACCAATTTATCATCCCTGAATTAATTTACCTTTCCTCTCAGAACACATTCAGTTTATTGAAAACAAAGAGCAGAAACAAAACACAAATTCCATCTCCGGCCTTTGCCCTCGAGTCCTTGTACTCTGTGAATATAGAAAGTGTGTAATCAAAAAAAAAAAAAAAAAAAACATTTAGAGGACACTCAAAGTGCACTTCTTAATAGCTTCAGGTAACCAGTCCCTGACTCAATCTGTATTAGGCATCCAACAATCACAGGGCGAGGTAAGACTAAATTATGCCAAGCTTAGGGTTAATGGAATGAAAATAACAAATATAAATGTGTAAATAAGCAAAAAAACAAAGTCCTTGTTCAGTCTACAGATACTAGCAGAAAGATCATTGGGTTCAAATTTCAGTTGGGATCAGATTGTTGTCCCCACTGACCGGGGACCGCTAATTTAAGTAAAGTTTTTTAAGTGCATGTATTATGTATGCAATTTATAATGTGTGTGTGTGGTGTTTCTATTGTGTTTCTGTTATTTATGCATAATGATTTCCCAATGAATAATAACTATTTTGCTTATTATTTTCTTTAAATGGTGGGACTCAACACACAAAAAAAAAAAACTACTGTTTCTGTAAAGTAGTAAAACATATACATGCAAATACATTGCAATCAAAGCTTATGGTCTATACTTTTGTCCCATAATCATCTTTTGATCCCAAATCCAAATATCTTAAGGTAGGGTATTTTCAGAAAAAAATATTGAAAAAAATACATGCACACACACACACACACGCTTTTCTGAAATGGAATATGATACGGTAAAGTCCAGGGAAATTCAGACTGCTTGTAATGCGTTAAGACATCACTAAGCAAGAAACATGCAATTCACTTTCAACATCCCTATGAATGGATAATCAGCTTCAATACACTGTGGAGTGTGGAAATGGCAAAATAATAATTTTGCTAGAGGCAGTCAACAGGGTGAAAAAAAAAATAAAATAAAAAAAATAAATAAAACAAGAAGAAAAAAGACATCAGTTTAACATGAAGGTTAGCATTACATTTTAGTTTAGGTTTATTGGCATGCGTTTCATTCTAGAGGAAAAGCCAGTAAGTGCTGAGTCATCAGCTCTGTGTCCAGTTCGGTAAGCAGTGGTGCTTCAGTCCTCTTTCCTGGCTGTCTAACGTGGCCTTTAGAGAAGATAATCACATCCTCAAGGTGCTGAATGATTCTGCTTCAGGCACCTTTCACATATTAACTTCCCCAGATCTCCCCAACCCTCCCAAAAAAAAAATGACTCTGCTTTCCTGTGCCTTTCAGATAAGTGCACCAGGAAGGAAGGAAGACAGGGGGATAGAAGGATAGAGAAAGAGAGAGAGAGAGACAGACACAGAGAGAGGGAGTGAGAGAGAGAGAGAGAGAGAGAGAGAGCACGATGAACAAACAGAGTGAAGGAGAAGCACAGACAGAGAGAGGCAGGGAGCTAGCATGCTGCATTCAGGATGCCACACCTGTAGTCTGTCCTGGCACACACAGAGACACAGAAGCCGGTGGGGGGGGGGGGGGGGGGGGGGGGGGTCAGCGATGTGATTCTCATTTTGAGACAGAGTGAGTGACACCCCTGTTCGGGTCAAGAGTTCACCGAGAGGCGTAAATCAATCCCCCCCCCCCCCCCCCCCCCCAATCCTTCTGCTGAAAAGCTCCAGAGCCTGCAGTCGCACAGACGCTTTTTAAACCCAATCCCACTCAATTCGCCCTCCCCCGAACCCCTGCACCCCAACATCTATCCTGGCTATCCTGGACAAAAGAATCCATTCAGAGAGGATAGATAAATAAAATAAATAAACAAACAAATAAACAAACAAATCCCTTTCTAAGGAGCGCTGACCGGCTACTCTCCAAATGTTGATTTTTTTTTTTTTTTTCCAATGTATTTTTTCCAATGTATATAGAGGCATAGATGGAGATGGGATCACAGTAATGGGTGAGACGGGGCAGGAGGGGGGGGCGGGGGGTTGTTGAGAGTCAGCTATCCCATGGACTGTCCCACATAACCTCCCGTATTTTTTTCTCCACTCTTATTGAATGCATTACGGTGGAGTCACACGTCCTCCGACAAGAAGCGAATCTGTAATCACCTCCATTCATTTTCAACGGGTGGCCTTATTCACGTACCCGCAAGGCATGCTGGGATAGCTGGGGATGCCAGGCAAGCCGGCGTAGCGACCAGAAGGGACGGGGAACGTGGGGTGACAACCAATCACATTAAAGATCCGACGCGTAAATTGTCCCCCATTTAAAGATTTTATCACGCCCACAAGCCACTGATTGTGGGAGACCGGAGCGAGCGATGCCAAGTGATCTGGTTGGCGGATGTGTGGCTTCATCCTTCATTCTATGGTGCTGTGCTGATGTGCGGTCCACAGTGACCCAGCTAAACCTCAACTCCAGCATCGGGGCTAAGAGCTCACAGAAGCCCCCGGCCCTGCTGCTTCCACCCACAGATCCACGAGACAGATCTCGAACAAAAATAGCATGTCACTGCAGCTTTTTTTTTTTACCACAGAACGTCTACGGCCAATCAATGACCACCCTGCGGGGTGAAGAAGAGTTTGGAGGGAAAAAGGGGCCGCGGAATGATCAAAGAGACATCACCATGGCGACTGACTGGTGTCTGCTCCTTATAAGGTAAGGCGGTCTCCTGTGAATGGCTTCTATTGTACCTGTGTCTTTGAGCTTTGCAACGTCCTGATCTCTTCATGAACTTCAAGAAAAATCAACGGATTTAAAAATAAAAATTAAAAAATTAAATTTTTTTAAAAACTCGCGCACGACTCCCCCGCCGACTCCCGCCGCTCGCCACTCCGGAACCCGCCACCGCGAGCGATCGGTCGGGGGCTCGCCCCCGCGGCAGAGCTGAGACGCGACGTGTCACCAACGCGACGTGTCCAATTAGCAACGCAGGAGGAGAGGTTCAGCGCTGCCAGCTTCGGCGGAAGCAGACTCCCGCCGGTTTGTCACCGCCGCCCCCGACGTGACCTCCCAACCCCCGGCGCGATCCCCCCCGCGAGATCGCTCCGCAGGGTCTCCGTGTCATCGCGAGCGCATCGACCTTTTCGCCCGCGTCGATGAGACTCGACGGAAGGCCGCGGCGCCACGTCATGGCGTGAGATGTCGCCCGGCGGTCCCCGGTGAACGGAACGAGAGGCCGCCGATCTGTTTTACTTCCGCTCTCCGTGTTTATCTGAGCGAACAGCAGGTCCATTCACCACGCGGGGCGGGACACTGCGGGGATCTGCGGCAAGTGTTACGATGAAAAAAAAATAAAATACAACTTTATTTATTTTCTTTAAGTTTCAATGTTATCATTATTCATTATTTTTTTTTTTTAGCACATGCTTGAGAGGTATTATCTCATGACTATATGTATTTGTTCTCCCAAAAAGAAAAGCTCCATCAGCCCCTGTCTTCTAACAAAGATTCAAATCCCTGAGATCACCGAAATTCTTCCTTAAGGAAGAATTGTAAAGATTGTAAATGAGGATTCTTCCTCAATGGTTTCTCGAGATGAAATGAAGATAGGTTGATTGATTGATTGACTGATTGATTGATTGATTGATTGAAAAAATGAGACCCAAAGCCCTATGATTGTGACCGGAAAAATCTGTAACTGTGTATGGAACACAATGGTTGCATTGTGCTTCAAAGTACAAATATCAAACATACACACACACACGTATGCTCACAAACATATACAGGTATGCACCCATGCACACATAGAGGCACGCACAGACACTCAAACATACATGCACACACGCACACACACACACACATAAATGTTTGCTCTGGATATTGCATGTCAGAGAGTTCTCAGAGTGGGAATGCCATGTGATTCGTTTCCCTGGCGATAAGGCGTGGCCAACCGCAGTGCAAAGAAAAAGAAAGCCTCTGTGCAGTAGCATCCCTCAGGGGGCTGAAACAATGGAGGACAGAGAAGGTAGAGATGCGCAGGTTCATTCACCTCTGCGGGGTGGGGGGGGGGGGACCAGAAATCCAGGGCCCCCTGGAAGAATAACGCATCGGTCCCCTTAGTCCCCTTAGTGGGCACCAAGCATATTGCAAATAATCTGGTCCGAGGCCTTCTCATTTTCAGTCAATTCACCGAGAGAAAACATCAATCTGTTTCCACAATGTGAAAGCACTGACATTATCACAAATTAATTATTAATTATGTTTAGAAAATTGAAAACAGATTGACATATCCAGACGCAATATATTGGAACATATTTTCAACTTCACTTTTGTTGAACTGAAGGTTTGATTGAAGAATGCATTTGTGCGTGATTCTGGAAACTTTTAAGAGTCAAGCTTTGAAAGTGAAAGTCACTTTGACTGCCACAAATTGATTAATTGAGAGAGATAACATTCTATTATATCTTTTTTTTTTAATTTTTTTTTTTTTTATTCCACAGGCAAACGTATGATAACCCAGGCATGAAGATAGATTGCTTTATTTCTCTGGAGAACATTCTTGTAATTGTTTGTAATTAAAACATGTTATGCTCATTTGTTTCCCCCCCCCGACTATCTTTGTAAATGCACTCTTCGTTACGCGACATATAAACGTGCGCGCTGTGTTTGAATGCAGATATCCAAATAAGGTCATTCAATGCAGCGCTAAACAATTAAAGGCACGCTTCGCAGGATTTCTTCTCGTAAACATATTGTAAAATTAGTGTGTATTTGGCAAATCCGTGCTCCTCTGCCAGTAATTCTTCTTTTAAGATGTGCTCGGGACATTTCTCAACGTGATACGCCCTCCTGTGTGGGGTGGGTGTGGGTGTGGCTACAGAGCCGGAGGGGTGGGGTCAGGTTTCAGAGGAGCGTTTGCAGCCAGCTAGCTAGCCGCTGCAATGGCGGAGGTGAAAAAGCACAAGTACAGTGAAGCAAAACGACAAGACGACAGGCTTCAAGAACCAGAGTCGTCCGCGAAATTCCCTTTTCTCAACGGGGACAGCTATCAAAAAACGACAGCGTAAGAATAAAAGACTCCCATCTGATCTGTGCAAATCCAGCATTCTGTCTTAAAAAAAAAAAAAAAAAAAAAAAAAAACGTCAGAGGAGGAATCAAGCAGAACACAACTTCAAAAAACGTACCTTGGTAAACAGCATTCCATGATCAATACAATGCATAATTTATGTGGTTTGTACCGAATGCAGCTGTCTCAGTAACTTAATCTGGACTTTACAAAGGGCACTGCATGATCAAACAAGATAGCTTTGGATTAAGAAATCACAATAGCGTACGGCTATGGCAGGTCCCGTCCACCCAAGTCATTAGCCCCTCCCACTGGTGTGATAACAAACGGTACTCAAAGACAGAAATGCAGTCACCAAAGTCCCACCGAAGTGTACTTGTTTATAATCAAATTAAATGTAATGTAATGTGTGTGTGTGTGTGTGTGTGTGTGTGAGGAAGTGAGGGAGAAAGAGAGATAGAGGGAGGAGAGAGAGAACATGTAAATATAAATTATTTACTTCTGTTGCTGTTGTTGATGTTATTATTGTTATAGTTATATATTATTACATTTGTATTTATCATTATCATAATAGTATTATTATTTTACGTATTTATATGTATACGTTTGCAATAATTACATTTCTATTTCATGCCAATAAAGCAACTTAAATTGAAAATTGAATGAGAGAGAGAGAGAGAGAGAGAGAGAGAGAGAGAGAGAGAGAGCTGAGCTGCACAGGCCTGAGTAAGCTGGCTCAGTCCTTGGTGTCATATGACACCAGCCGACCCCGCTTGGTTGCCCTGGTAATTATAGCTTTATGTCATTGTCAGAGAAGTTGAAACTGCACAGCAAGAAGTGCTGCTGCTCCCCGCCCTGTATGCCTGCCATGATATATGCTAACAGAAAAAGAGTACTCTGCTATAGTGTGGAGTGCATTTCTAAAGTACCAAGCTGGCAGTAGCGTTTAGATAGAGAGGTGAGGGGAACGGATTGGTTATGGGTTATGGTGGCCTTGGTTAACCTCTGTGACCCAGTTATGCTTATAGGGGCGATGCACCGATGACATGCACACATATGCACTGTATTGGGATGCCATTCAAATCAAATATGTCTTCTGAGGTCTTCACACACACACCTACACACACACACACACACACACACACACGGGCACGCGCACACATACAAGCCAAACACATGGCTTCTTGAAGCGTTTTATACGTAGGGATGTTGAATAGATTTCAGAAGTTAATTACTCCACTGCAGATTTCTTCTGACTGAGTTCTCTTTATTTGGGCACATTTGCAAGTCAGATTCAGAGGTTTTTTTTTTTTTTTTTTGTGTGTGTGAAAATGGTCTCAGACTATACTGCATATTTTGGCACTTAGTTGCTTTGTCACGGGGCCCATTTACATGCACCAGCCTCCATCAGCAGAGTGTGGACAGGGGACAAGCTCTGCTCCAGAACACACTCCGGCCTCCTGTTCCTTCAGCTATCCCAAAATGGGTCAGGGGAGTGTATGAGGCGGGTCCCAGAATGAGCCTGCAGTTTACGAGCCAGTGCTAGTGTGCATATTTGATGGGTCCCTGAAAGGTATTGAATTTCTAATTTGGGTCCCGACATCTAAAAGTGTTTCTAATTTGGGTCCCGATATTAAAACTGTCTAGCCAGCTGTTGTTGTTGTTATTGTTGTTATTATTGTTATTATTATTATTGTTATTTTTATTTTATTTCATTTCATTTTACTTTATTTTTTTTTCACTCACTGCTCTTCCAGTCTCTACATGAAGGAGAATGCACAGGTGCAGACTGACTGCAGGAGGCAAGTCTTGGATGCTTTTTGCAATGAAACAAGGACATTCACGCCCAAGTTTAAAAAAAAAAAAAAAAAAGAGTTCAAAAAAGGGCAACTGAATTGCCTTCTGGGAATGAAAGGCAGAAGTTATGAAGAAAGTCTTAAGACAAGTAGTCTCTTCAGGCTGAGTCAAAGGAGTCTGAAAGTCATAAAAAGGATTAAGAAAGATAACTAACATAGATTTTTCATTAGAGTTCTGTCAGTTGAACAAGGAGGCAGGGGAATAAATAAGCAAAAGGTAAATTCCACCGTGTGTGTCTGTGCATATCTGTATGTGTGTGTGTGTGTGTGTGTGTGTGTGTGTGTGAGTGGGGTCACTGAGATTCATTGAATGTGTCCCGACAGCACCCTTTTCTATGCTACATGGTGTCTATACAGAGCAACCAAAAATAATAATGTTAACATCAAACACATAGTAAAATAACTGTAAATGTCCTGGAATGTCCCATTCGATTCTTTTATCTTCTTGGTAATTCTTTGATGTTGTGAAAGAAGAAGCAGCAGAGGAAAAAAAAAAAAACACCTATGTAAATTTCTTTAATGTGCTCCAGGTCCTAATCAGTCTGCAGGGAGTCCAATCTGCTCTTTGAAATGGATATGCAACCTGCATCCGACATTCATTTGCAAATGTGGATAAGAAAGAAAGAAAAAAAAAAAAAAAAAAAAAAAATTGGGGAATGGGGAGATTTGCAAAGATTTGCGTTATCAGTGTAACTATGCATTGCCATATACTAGAAAGGAGCAAACATGCCAAGGCACATTGTAAAAAAACTCCTTTAGAGGTTACCCTATAGGCTGCTGCTTGTTCAAATCAATTATGAGCGACCTCAATTTGATATATTCTTATTGCATCGGTTTGAAAGTGTAACGCGTTTGAAAGTGGACGGGCACAGATCGGAGCAAAGAAAATTCAGGTCATTTATTGTGTTTTAAAAATACGTTCTCCAACCTGGAGAGAAATTCTACCTGAGTTCTGAGGAATACAATTATCTGTTTTCTTCCGGTCCCGGACAATGGGTAAGCCCACAAGAGGATTTGTCCCTGCCGGACAGAGAACAGATCTGTGGTGGAGATAAGACAGCAAACACTGAACTGAACAGTAATGACTGCCACCATTAACACTTTATCTCTGTAGCCCTTCAGCAACACGGTACCACAATTCTGCTGCTATCCCCCCCCCACACACACACGGTATGGTAAACACACACACACATACACACACTCACACCAACACACACACGGTATGGTACACACACACACACACACACATACACACACACACACTCACACCAACACACACACGGCATGGTACACACACACACACATACACACACACGGTATGGTAAACACACACACACATACACACACTCACACCAACACACACACGGTATGGTACACACACACACACACATACACACACACACACTCACACTAACACACACACGGCATGGTACACACACACACACACACACACACACGGTATGGTAAACACACACACACATACACACACTCACACCAACACACACACGGTATGGTACACACACACACTCACACCAGCACACACACGGTATGGTACACATGCATACACACACTCACACCAACACACACACGGTATGGTACACATACACACACATACACACACTCACACCAACACACACACGGTATGGTACACATACACACACTCACACCAGCACACACACGGTATGGTACACATGCATACACACACTCACACCAACACACACACGGTATGGTACACATACACACACTCACACCAACACACACACGGTATGGTACACACACACACACATACACACACACACACCAACACACACACGGTATGGTACACACACACACACACTCACACCAATACACACACGGTATGGTACACATGCATACACACACTCACACCAACACACACACGGTATGGTACACATACACACACTCACACCAACACACACACGGTATGGTACACACACACACACACACACGGTATGGTACACATACACACACTCACACCAACACACACACGGTATGGTACACATGCATACACACACTCACACCAACACACACACGGTATGGTACACACACACACACAAACACCAACACACACACGGTATGGTACACATGCATACACACACTCATACCAACGCACGCACGGTACACACACACATGGTATGGTACACATACACACACACACACACGGTATACACACACACGGTATGGTACACATACACACACACACACACGGTATACACACCCACGGTATGGTACGCACACATACACACACTCACACCAACGCACACACGGTATACACACACACGGTATGGTACACACACATACACACACTCACACCAACACACACACGGTACACACACACATACAAACACTCACACCAACACACATACGGTACACACACACACACACACACACACACACACACACGAGCAGAGTTCATTTAACACTTTTATAAGGCGTATTGCTCTTCTACTTGCTGCACTGACTGAATTATGTGGGTGGGCTGTTAAATTGCTACAGTGACCTAAACTTTATTTCAAGTAGCTGGTGTCAGTGTTTTATTTTTTATTTTTTTCTGGACAAAATACATGCAAAATCTCCCAACGATTTGCAGATGTTACTATTTTGGAGGTATTACTGTATTTATTTATTTATTTTTCCTTATTGAGAATAACTCTCTTAACACAACTGATTGGCCTGCCTGGTGGTGACATACCCATTCAAAAACTCTCAGCTCCTATAGCTGTGAAGGACTACAATCTGCTGCTGTTAACCCTGCTACAGCTGTGAAAGAGTCAATTCTGCTGTCATCAACCTTGCTATACCTACAGCTGTGAAAGAGTCAATTCTGCTGCCATCAACCTTGCTATACCTACAGCTGTGAAGGAGTACAGCCTGCTGCTACATGGGTTTCAAGGAAGGCATTTAGCACACACTCTTTTTCCAGAGAGAAAGACTTTCTCAACTTTCTGATTTTTTTGCATAGTATCCTGTTATACTTCCACTGAAGCGATTCAGGTTAAGCACCATAGTCAGAGGTGCAATGGCAGTATCCTACACAGGAATCAAACCTGCAACCATTAGGATACAGGCCCAGTTTCCTGCCCATTACACCGTACTGCGGCCCGTCAGCCTGAGGTCCACAGGAAGGCAGGCGGTTTTGTGTCAGCAAACCTCCTCATCAAAACCGCTCCGAGTTCAGTTTCAGGAACACGGATGCTGAGCAGCGGGGGAGTCTTATTCACGCACTTCAATCCGCCGTCCAGAGAACCGCAGGAGTCCGTCTGCGCAGCCCATCTGCGCAGATGAGCCTGAAGTCCACGGGAAGGCGGGCGGTCTCTGTCTCTGACTGCGCAGAGCCACACCGGCCCCACAGCCAGCCCGGGGTCAAACGCTGGCGAACCGAAATCGATGGCGTTGACGTTAACTTTGTTTCCGCGGGGCTAACGGACGGCCCCCTGAGTTTGTAATGGACTTGTTTCCGTGGTGACCATTACAAACCCAACTCGCCCCGCTAGGTGTAATACTATTGACGATATTATCAAAAACAGCATTAGCAGCACTTTTATAATGGCCCATTTGCCTCTCCTTCCAATAATTGATATTTCAGCGGAGATTCCTAAAAAAAATTCTGAGCTAAATTTTTTTAAAAATTAAACAAGATACCCAGCTGTTCATGTTGACATCACAGCACCATGGCATTGCAAAAAAAATAAAATAAATAAATACAAAATAAAAAAAAAAATATTTTTTTTTCCATGTGACCTTATATACAATAAGGTCACATGGATTGGCATTAACTAATGTGGTTGTTAACTGCTAACTACTGACATGTTAATTTGTACAGCTTTGTTACTGGATTGTACATCATTAATTCATGTTAATCGTTAACTAATTATACGTTTGTGCTATGCTTTGCTAATGCATAAATAATTGCGTAACTAATACATTCATGTATTTGTTCACAACTGACTAAATTTAATGGTTAATTAATGTATTTGTACATTAATTCATGTTAACAACTACATTTGTTAATGCCAATTCATGTGACCTTATTGTAAAGTGTTACCAAAAAAAAAAACATAAATAAATATAGATGAATTGAATTTACATTTTTCTCTGAAATGGTAGTTGAGCTGTTTTATTACAGTTGGGTAAATGTATTTCACGTGGACAGATTATTATATCCCACAAGTATGGATTACTTAGTGTCATGCAAAGGAGTTATCGTCCTCTGGCTTTCCCTCAGTGTCAGAAGGAGAGCTTATCTGCTAGAGATACCTCTTGCCACAGTCGGATTGTGTGTTCACACTTGCAGGTTGCTGTTTGGGGACCGAAAATAAACCTGAAATCCAAGCATAAGCAGGAAAGCAGTCATCCCTGCAGAAAAATGCTCTCATCTCTTAACCACCCCTGATCTCTCTCTCTCTCACAGACACACACCCACGCAGACACCCACCCACGCAGACGCACACACATACGCGCACTCACACACACGCACGCGCACACACAGACACACGCGCAAATAACCTGCAAGTAGTCTTCTCGCCGCCAGCAGTATTTTCCTTATTTGTTTATTTCCCTTTCTAAATATCTAACGCTAACCGTGATGTAAATCATTTTAGGCAGGAGAAGAGAAATTTCGAAAAAAAAAAAAAAAAAAGGCTTTTTTTTTTAGGCGTTCGGGGCTTCGGTGCGACCCTTCTCTCTCCGGCGCGGGTGGCAGGCTGAGCGCAGGTGCGTCTGAAATCGCAATCGATAAAGGCGATGAAGGGCGACGTCCCCCCCCCCCCCCCCCCACAGCTCCGCCTGGGGCTCTCAGCGTGGCCGCGCACCGCCGCCGTCTCCGTAGCGCGGAGGCCCCGAGTGTTGAGTCTTCGGTGTTAGGGCTTAAGTGAGGTTCGTCGAGGTAAGTGATTACCGAAAATATTCCCAAGGTCTTTTGGGGAGGGGAGGGGAGGGGGGGGGGGGGGGCTGCACAAGGGGAGTCTTCCCTACAGATGTTGAGCGCCAGATGTGTTTTGTTTTTTTTTCTTTTTTTTTTTTTTTTGGATTGCTGACATGTGGCCTCGAATCATTCACAAGACAAGTCACTCCTCACGCAACTGTGAACGATGGGCTCGGCATCCGCTGAGCGGCGTTTGATAATGAAATCGGCAGGGTGTGAAGCGTTTCAGCAAGGTTGTTTAGGAGAGAGAGAGAGACAGAGGGGAGACTACACTACACTGTTTCTGGAATGTGAGCACCTTGTGAACAGGTAATCCCTCTTTTTGCTTAGAAATAGATAACAATTGATCTCCAGTGAAGGTGCTTTGGGGATAAACCAGTAAAAAAAATGTTTTTAATAAAATAGAAAACACCACCTTTTACTTTATTGTCCTTACTTGCCAAATCTCTGCAGCTGCAAAACATGACTTTCATATTTTATTGAATCAATTTAAACTGCTTTATAATCTTACTTGTGTCAGTGTGTCACAAAGCATTGTCGCTAAATGATTGCTGTGTTTGCAATCTAACAGGATGTTAGTGTTTCACAGAAGGTTGTGGGAAGGATTGCAGTCATGGAACAGACAAAATAAATAGTTTTGGATGACTTGTGTGAATAGGTTCAGTATATATTGATTTAGTAGTTCTGGGTGTGCCTTTTATATGCAAAAATCAATTTAAAAAGGCCAAAGGCAGTCCCCATAGCCTCACCCAGCTAAAGCACTCATCATTGCCTGTGCTTTCAAAGCAAGATCTTGGCTAAAATTAGGGTTTACTATTCAATACTCAATATGCAAGGACACCAGCTCACCCAAATATGATATGTCAGGTATGAGCAGGGTTATTACAGCTAGGGTTAGGGTTAAGGTAAGGGTTATAGCAAGGGTTAGGGTTAGGGTTAAGGTTACAGCTAGGGTTATGGTTAGGGTTACAGCTCGGGTTAGGGTTAGGGTTACAGCGAGGGTTAGGGTTAGGGTTACAGCTAGAGTTAGGGTTAGGGTTACAGCTAGGATTAGGGTTAGGGACATGGTTACTGCTAGAGTTAGGCTTAGGGTTAGAGCTAGGGTTTGGGTTAGGGTTCCAGCTAGGGTTAGGTTTAGGGTTAGGGTTACATTTAATATTTGGGTTAAGGTTACTGCTAGGGTTATGGTCACAGCTAGTGTTCAGGTTAGGGTTACAGCTAGTGTTAGAGTTAAGGTTTCAGCTAGGGTTAGGGTTATAGTTACAGCTAGGGTTAGGGTTAAGGTTACAGCTAGGATTACGGTTAGGGTTCCAGCTAGCGTTTGGGCTAGGGTTAGGGTTAGGGTTAGGGCTAAAGCCAGGGTTAGGGTTACAGCTAGGGTTAGGGTTATGGTTACAGCTATGGTTAGGGTTAGGGTTACTGCTAGGGTTAGGGTTAGTGTTAGGGTTAGGGTTACAGCTTGGGTTAGGGTTAAGGTTACAGCTAGGATTAGGGTTAGGGTTCCAGCTAGGGTTAGGGTTAGGGTTAAGGGCTAAAGCTAGGGTTAAGGTTACAGCTACGGTTAGGGCTAGGGTTAGGGTTAGGGTTACAGATAGGGTTAGGGTTATTGTTACAGCTACGGTTGGGTTAGAGTTTCAGATAGGATTAGTGTTATGCTTCCAGCTAGGGTTATGGGCTAGGGTAAGGGTTTCAGCTAGGGTTAGGGTTAGGGGGTTTCAGCTAGGGTCAGGGTTAGGGTTCACCAATGAACTAAGGACTCTACTAAGTCCAATGAGGCATCCCACAACTCTCTATGACAAGCAGTTCAAAAGCTCTGAAATAATAAACATTGGCAATTTAAATGATTGGTGGAATGTTCACCCTCGTGATGTCACAGTGCTCTGTCTTCAGCTGCTAGAGCGCATTGTGATGTCACGAGGGCCAACATTCCACCCTTCATTTAAATTGCCTTTATTATTTTTAAACTGACTACAAAAAGTCATTTTTCAGATACCGAAACTTTCCACTAAGTAATAGCACAGCATTCCCGTTGAAACTGCTCGATTTGACATATTTCACGTATATGTGGTGCGAGGATCTTTGGGAGGAGTACCAGTCTAAAAAATGGGTGGAATAAAGAAGAATAATATGTGAGATAATAGTAGTGTGATTGCCAAAGGCAATCAAACTAATAATAATAATAATAATAATAATAATAATAATAATAATAACAAAATAATGGAGAAATATCTGTGCATTTCACAGATGCGTATTCTATTAATAATTTTATGCAAAGTTCAGGGCCTTACAGACAGTCCACCCCCGCTGGTGCACTCTCACCCAAACATTCCCATGATGCCCCTGTCCTCCCTCCTGTTTCTCCAGCAGGACAGATTGAGAGTCAATCTGGCAATCTCCATTTTAGCACTGAGCCAATCTCATAAATAACTTAATAAATACATTTCTAAAGCAGGTCTCATATTCCCTGCTGGTTATAATTACATACAAGTGAGCATGCATATATACATACTTACATACATACATATATACATACATAGGTACATGTAATCAGACAACTCACATTTGGTTAAAGTGTCCCCTCAGCTTTTAAATAAAATTCATTAATTAAATTAATCACTTATGGCCTGGGACTGAGTCAGTGTGTGACTAATTGGTTGCTACAGTCAGTGTGCCTATTCACAGCCTGTGCGCTAGACATTGCAGTTTCCTGTTATGAAATATATAATGGCTATATATATAATGCATTACTGTGTTCCTATCAATGTCCTTTTCTGTTACAGTATATAAGGAAAAAAATGCTAAATTGTGTGTGCATATGTGTGTGTGAGAGAGACAGAGAGAGAGAGAGAGAGACAGAGAGAGAGAGAGAGAGAGAGAGAGAGGGAGGGGGAGGGAGAGAGAGGGAAAGGGAGTGGAAAAGAGTTATTTCAACAGGGCAGACCTGCCGAATTTTCCCTTCTTTTAAAAAAGACAAATTGCACAGCGTTACTTTTTAATTGAGTCCAGCACACCCTCCCTTCCCTGTACGCTTTGTTCTAGGGCCCTGGAACGGGGGTGGGGTGGGGGGCAGGGGGCGGGGGGGCAGGGTCACAACTCCTCCCGGGATTAGTCATTAATTTCTCTGAGCTGCGACTCCCCTTCGGCTTAATCTGCAAGGCCTCGCCCAGGTCAACACCGGTCACGTGAGCTTAACGCGGGGCCTCCTCGGACTCACACGTACAGGCCATCAAATAGGGCCCCCCCTCCTCGAGGGTCCCGGAGGCACAGCGGTTGGGCAAAGGTGGCAAATTCATTAAAGATCGGCCTTCACCTCCGGGGAAATCATCGGTGTGCGGTTCAAAAATTACAAGCCTAATGTCGTCCGTCCGAAAGACCAGCTATAAAATGCAGAAAGGAGAGAAAAAAAAAATCTTATCTAAATTTTTATCCGAGCATTAATGAAGGAGATATTTCACTCTGTTGCAAATTTAACAGAGAAGCTCTGAGGTCAGGATGCATGGTAGCCGAAAATGTGCTCCCTTGGGTTTAGTGTGTCAGCGACACGTCCACTTCCGTGCCCGAGCACATAATTAAGTTAGTGCTATTAACCCGAATTGACTCGGACAACCTTTGACTAAAATAATATTTTGAAGCCGTGCTACAGTAATTAACCTATTCAACGGACCACTTAAGAAAACGGACCACACAAAGTCTTTTGACTTTGCTCTTTGTGTTCCGTAACTGACACCCACACCGAGAGACTCACAGAACTCTACAAGTGAACTCTTTGTTTACACTGCTTGGTTAAGGATGTAATAGAGGCTAATAAACACATTTTTAATGAACTTTAAGTGGATGCTCAGATTTGCTGCCTTATGTAATAAGCACAAAAAAAAAGCTTAAATGAAAATAAAAGTCTGTGCATTTCTCCAGAATTAGAATCAATAGAACAGTATTAATAGTTTTCTAAAAATACTAATCCATGAGGGGGGAACTAGATTTCATTTCCTGCGCTGAATTTATACCCTGTCCCTGAACAAGATGCATTGCTCTCTGCTCTCCAAGCATTCATTATAGCTGTTGTAATTAAAAATCCAGCTGTATGATGCGTTCGTCTAAGCGTGCGTTTAATCACATTCTGTTTCGGCTCGTCTAATGTGGGGCAGAACGGCGGGAAGCATACTCTCCGTCATCTCTGGGAGCGTTTGGATTTGACCCTCGGCAAGCCTGTGTAAAGTAATCCCAACGATGTACGATAATAAGATACGGAAATGTAGACGTGCCTCCCAGTCAATGTCGGGGTGGGGTGGGGGTGGGGGGGCAGGTTAAAAGATTGGGGTTCATATTTGACTATTTAACAGAGTTGCAGACTGACTTGTGAGTTTCATGTTCTTCAATCAGTTGTTTTATTTTGAACGGTGGGATCGTGAAACGGCGATGATTTGTCATGAGTATCCACAATGAGTGAGCGCTCAAACAATGGCATTTTATCACGGAGTGGTCTTTTTAGACGAGTATTATTATGACATGTCAAAGTCATGCTCGTTATTGAGCTCGGTGTCAAACAGAAATGGAATCTCTCGTGTCACTTTTTATTGCAGCTTAACATTCCCAGCATGGCAGAATGAGTGTGCAGTGCTGTGTATTTGAAGGCTCCACCCTGCTGTAATTTCAGAAAAAAAGGAGAACACAATGCGCTCAGGAAAGTAGAATGCAATAGTTTGGGAAACGCATTGCTCCCCATCGTGACCAATTTTGAGAAAATTCAAGCCGGTTGAAAATGATTTCAAATTCCTTTGCAATCTCGAGAATCGAGTCCAAGCTGGAACAGATGGAGGAGAAATGCTGCAATAAATGCGCAGGCAGCCCAGGACGTGATTGCCTGAAAAAGAATATTACTTTTTTTATGGGTTCCTTTGCTCTCAGAAACAAACGTTTTGTTCCAGGAAGTGTCACATTAATAGTACTATTGAAAAGGTAAAACTTCTCCAAGGCAAAAAAAAGGCTCTCCTGCCCTTAACCTTTGAAGATAAAATATTATGTATTAAAAAAAATACATATATATATATATATATATATATATATATATATATATATATATATACACACACAACTACAATGGGAAATCTCCATTTATATTTACTTTTATATTGTAATTACAATGTCACAACCTTCATTCAGTTCAGCGTGTCATTATAATTTAAATTTAATTCTAATTAAATAGAACAGAATATACGGAGTTCAAGGGTAGTTTCGCTTAAAAAAAAAAAAAAAAAAGTGTCTGGAATTCACTTCAAAGTAGAATTCTTATCTGTTTTACTTCAAAGCATCTCTAATCCGCAACCACAACCACAACTCAGCTCAGCCTATTTCTGCTTATATCACTGTGGCCTGACAATGGTCCAGATTTAATACAAAGTTTAATACAAAGAATGTCATACGTTTGCTATGGTCTTGACCTTTGACTGAAATTGCATCACCCCGGCATGCAATTGCTCTTCCCGCCTCTAGAGGGGGGATTTCTCATTTCATGTCAGGTGAGACCACATGGAATTACATTCATTCACAAGATTTGACATAGCTTGCACATTGAAAAGGGTGTTGCTCTTGTGCCTTAAAGCATTTGGTCAATGCCCGGTGCCAGTGTAACGGTAAACGAAACATACATAAGAAATAAGTCCAATTAATTAACTATATATACAGTGCACAGCACTGGCCACACACAATAATGGCTTCTTCGCCTTATTCAAAGTCAAAGTATGAGTCAGACTGCCATTAAGGTAAAAAAAAAAAATAAATAAAAAAAACAGACCAAGTAATTATTCACAGAGTGACTCCATGCTGTAGTATTTCAGGAAGAGTCTGTCAATTAACACACGCCGGGTGAAAACATCGTACAAAACAACGATTTGTATCGCATCTCCACACCCCCCTGGGATTTAATTAAGAGCTAATGTAAAGCGAGGCTGCTGTTTAATTATCCTCCTTTCTTTCCTGCTTTGGCTGGTAATAGGTATTCATGATTTTCCACCACCGTGCTTCAATTTGGGTGCCACCTCCCGTTCGGCAGGGAATCGTTTCGCTGAACGGGGGGAGGCGCTATCTTGGAAAATAATGCCGCCGGAGGTTTCATGGACACGTCTCCCCGACGAGGGCCCTGGGAGGCCATGGAGTGAAGGCCCAGCGTTTAAATTTTTCTCGCCACGTTTCAATACAGGCTTTCAACTGTCCGAATAAGAAGTGCCTTGGATTCCCTACCTGTTTGCCACTTGTATTTTTTTATATTTCATACGCAGCCTCTGTGGCCACTTTTTGAACGTGGTAGGATCCCTTTGATTGGCAGATTCTGTTTCCCCTGGGTGACAAATGTGTTACACACTCAGTGTGCCATCTAGAAATGGCTTTTTTTCTGAAGCTGAAGCACATGACCTCACTTAAGGGTTACATGATTTTTTGCACCCCCTCGTTTCTGTCTCCCCCAACCATTTTACACCCCATGAGCCCCCACACCCCACATAAAAAAAATAAATAAATAAAGGTTTACAAAAAAAAAAAAAAAATACATGACAGAGAACATGATGCTGAGCTCAGAGAACGCGCAAAAGCCTTACCTACTATTGAGACGGCACAAAACATAACTCAGCACGGGCTTGTTTTCATACTGCTGCATGATCCATGTGATGCCAATCTCCCGTTGAGAAGCAGGACAGAAAACTCAAAAACCGGCAGCGCTCTGGCTTGTCTTCCCACAAACAAGTACCTCAGGTGCGTAGGACTGAACAAAGACTAAACAATAGAAAACAAAAGAGGAAATGCACTGGTCAAGGAAAGGGATAAATCCACTCTCACGTAGTTCAGGACAGGGCAGACTTGACTGACACAGGTGAATGAGGTCTGTGTGATTCCCGTCGAACTGATGAATTCAAGTGAAATACTGGAAGCTCCCCTCCTCTCGAACTCCACTGCCGCTATGAAATTCCGATCGTTTCATGCTGTGGCACGACGTCACAGGAGAGAGACCTCCTTTGGGTTCAGGCCGGTACGGAACAGGCGCTAATGAAAGTCAGGCTCACCTTGAACAGCCACCGTCGCTAAACCCACCGCTTCAGAACCGGGGCAGAACCGCTCTGCGTTTGGATAGTTGAATCGCTCGTCGTCAACTTTTTTTATTTCCCACAAAAGAA